>CM068838.1:82727443-83327443 GCA_028554795.2 Sinohyriopsis cumingii
CTTGCCTTTTAGTCCTTAACATTTGTTAATCAAAGAGTTATATATAGTTATGGTGGTAGACGTAGAGACAGCAGGATGAAAACTGCTGTAATTTGTTATGTTTGAACCTGGGTTAGCGGTAAAACCATTGTTTCTATTTATTTAGTCGCGGGTTAGTATCAGGTTCCAGATCATTCACTGGTATTGAATCATCCATTGCTATATCATTGGTGCCCGGGTTCTTTGGTTTCTCCTGCATTAACAAATAATTTAGCCCTTTATACATGAGACATCAGAAGGAGGTGGTGTGACTCGTTCCACCTTGTACATGCCCTAGAAATAATTAAAATCTTAACGTGCTTCTCTGAAGAACCATCTTTGACACCTGATGCCGGCAGTTCGCTGCCTTGATAGTCTTATATAGAGTCACTGTCCAATGTCTCCTAGATTCCTCCACATCAAAGTAACCTGACCTTGTAATATTTTAGATCACGATATGTGACATATGTTGCAAGTTACGAGACATGCATCTAGAATAAATTAGGTTATCGAGTTAGAATTATAATTAAACTTAAATAATCTTTACCACTTCTGTTTCATGCTTTCAAAGACACAGAACTACCTCAAATAAAACCATTGACTTTAGGGCTTGGAAACTCGGTTTCACTTTCATGTTTAAAAACAATACAAGATTTCGATGCTACTTGACTATAATACGTCCGTATCTAAGACGGCGAGAGCACGTGACATGAAGTTTACAACTTTTCCTATGGCAAAATAAAGCATTTAGTATATTTAACATAGTCACCAACTAGAGCCAGTAGAATAAAAGCCAATATAACCTTCATTTCACAGTGATTGTTGACACAGTGTATCATATGTACGTTTTTGTACCATTTTATCAGCACACGTATTGTAAACATCTGTTATTTTCACAATTGTAGTCATGAGCCGACACACAACATTATGACTTCGGACGTAAATGGGTAACTAGAGAATTACCAGTTCCAGAAAAAGGCATATTGGTGAAGACCATAACATACACATAACTCCCAAGTTTTGGAAATGCAAAAGGAAGCGACTTACACGAGAATGCAAGACACACATAATTGGATATTCAACTATATGCACAAACTCAGTTGATAACACCTCTCGATATATAAGTTACACATTATATAGCAAGCAACAAATGTTTCAAATGCACCTGATCTTTGAGAGATTATTTTTGTCAGGGGAGAATGCTATAGGAAACAAACATGAAAACGCACGGTGCACGGTGCAGTAAGTGTGACGAACGGGATTTTGAAGCGAAGCAAATAATAATCTTCCTAAATGCACCGGACCTTTGAGAGATTGACTTATGTCTTGAGTCTTTCTGCTTTGGAGTGTTTGTTTCCTCCTCCGTTTGCCTCCCCATCTCATGTAGTTCGTCCGTTTTTAAATTGCACTAACAAAATATAAACCAGGATCGCAGAAATTGTATATAGAATGGTCGTTACAAGGTAGTACCAAGGATCGAAAGGATTTGTGCTACTTACAAAGAGCTGTCAAAATGAAATATCATTTTTAGTAGCATGTATGTAGTTTACGCCTTACTAGGTCAGCAAATTTGTTTCTTTTTGAAAAGAAAGCACTACCAGAACACAATATAGAAAAGTAGCAATGAGGCACCTTCAGTCGATGGCCACTACCAAATATGTGTTTTTGTGGGGTGTTTTATTATTTTTAAACTAACACACTTCCATTCACATTACAAACTTTTGTTTGACAAGATGCTTGCTGCGTCACGTTATAAACACATACAACACATTTTTTAATTTATTAATTATTGTTCCCTGGCATCACGACAATTTGTTTTAAACTTACTCTCTTAAGGCCACAACTAACAAGGTTATGAAATAAAACAAGCATTATTCTTTTTGCTTAATTGCAATATCGGGCATTAATGTTAACGTCATAAGAACAAAAATGAAATATTAACTTTAAACAATATCATTCTTAAATTCCAAACGCGGATTTCAAGCACACATCTCTTTAATTCACATAGTACTATGGTGTTCAGCCCTTATGATATAATGTATGGATGTTTACCCGCAATTATTTTTATGTCTTTACTTTTTATATTAGAGCAAAAATACGATATCTCTGTGCTATAGGATCAATGTAATATATATACAGGCATACTGGTAAGCAAACAGTCATACTGGTAGACAAACAGTCATACTGGTAGACAAACAATCATACTGGTAGGCAAACAGTCATACTGGTAGACAAACAGTCATACTGGTAGGCAAACAGTCATACTGGTAGACAAGGATAAATAGCTACTAGACTAATACATTATGTACACACAGCTATACTCAGTAAAGAAGAAAGCATACTACTCATATTTCTTATTGAAGGTTAGTTTGACTTTCATAAACTAAATTTATTAAAATTTGTAGCAGAAATATTCTAAATATATAAAATGAATGATGATATTAAATTTTGCTGACAAAAACAACTTTATTTATTTTTCAAACTGATATAACTCAAGCTCACGTTGCTTTTGAAGACCTGTGTTGCAAGTCTCTATAATCACGCTGTAGCTTATCGAATATTGAGCCTCAATACAATGAAAATATATTTTTGAATCTCACCAAACATGCACATTTGCATCGTTTAATTTCTGTTCCCACAGCGTTGAAAGAGAAAGATAAATTGTTAAACGAATATAATGAGACAAAAGGTAAACGAATATAATTGGAAGTTAAAGATATAACACCAATTTAGTAGTCAGCGATGAATAGAATTTAGGAATGTGACATAATCCTTCACATTTAATAGAATAAATAAATTAGTTGAACATTTGATATTTACCAACTCATCTAGAGGTAATAATAACAGGCCAGAAAAGAAGTTAATTATTGCTACTGCTTCTAAAATTTTACGGTTATTTTAAAGAGATCCAAGACAAATGAAATGGCTAAAGAGATACTGAATGTTGCTTTTGAATCATTGATTTTATTAATGATGTCCCGAATGTTGAATTTCCGTTCAAATTCTTACTGTATTGTTTGAATGTGCTATCTCTGCATGTTTAGTGTCATGATAGACAGATCTGGAGAAAGGTTAAAATGTCTTGAAGTCGTAAAATAAAAAAAAAAATCTGAAATAAATGTTTGCATACATAACATAATTTTTCTAATTCATATTTCACAATTCTAGAATATGATAAATTTTTTAAAATAAAAGTAGACCTTACATTCAAATATCAGTAAGCAGCTATCACAAAATTTGGTAGTCATTAGAATTTCCATGGAAATACTTAGATATTGAATTCAAATGAAAGTAAACATATTTTAAAAATGATAATGATATTAGTCACGTAGGTCTAAACCCTTACCCCCAATTACAGACAAAGGGCATGCACGTAGTACAAATTAAATATACATTACAATATATAAGAAGAAGGAAGATTTTCAAAATAATGTCAAGTAACGAACAAAAGAACATCGAACATGACTAATAATAGAATGACTTTCCATTGCATGTCACCTTTATAAAACCGTGAGTAGGGATCACAGAAAAAGCGATTTTCATTCCATCTTAAATACAAATTGATTAAAAAGAAAAGAATTTTAAATTTCGTATCTGACTTGGCATTTCTATTCTGAGTGATAGAACGCTTGCTAATGAATTTTCGAAAAAGAGGAATGGGTGGTATTGATTTATTATCTATACCCCCAAAAGACCTAATTGGGGAAAAGCCGGCAGTTTTTTGTTTGCATTCTGCTAACAGAGATGAATGCTATTAACAGTGACCGAGAGTGTCCATCAAGAAATGCAGACGCGCATAGTAGCCCAAATCAAGGATTAGTTTAGAAATGCAGAATACGTCTTTTTTTTTCGATTTCAGACATGCCGAGAAGTACCATATTTACTAATTTTATTTCCACCATAATTAATTCTAAGTTAACGTCGTGCACGATTTTAAAAATAGAAAAGACATGCGTAGGCCTGACATAATAAAATGACTAGAATTGTATATGATCGTTTTTATTCAAGAGCAATTAAATTCAGTACAATATATTTTTCACACTGTCTCGGGCAGTCATACTTTTTCCTCGTTTGTGTCGTGATGTTGTCAACGGTACTGAAAAAATAGAAAGGTGCTGCTGATACTAAGCAGTATAGGTAACAGAAATACCAATTTAGTCCGATAAATAACCCCTCAAATCTGTGTCGATACTGATGGATGATAAGTGGGTCTGATATCGCCGGTTCATTAAAATGTGCAATTTTGCTGCATGCAGATCTTTCCGGATCAAACCCATGTACACTTTAGGCACAAAACTGGTAACATCTTGGTAACATCCATATCTAGAGCGAAATTCAAAATGGCCACTGGACAGATAATCGTGCTATTCCAAGTGGATTTACAAGTCACCAAACGTAGGATCTGCTCCGGAAATATAATGAATATATTACCAAAAGACCCTTCAGCCGATGGGTAAGTGTATAAAATGTACACCAATGTGTACAGCCAAAACTTAATGCAGACCGTTGCAGGTTTTAACGAATAGGTAATATCAGTCCCTAAATCATCAATCAATATCATCATGGGTGAGGGGATGATTTATCGGCCTAATGCCAATAAACCCAATCTACTATGCTTTAATTTATACAATTGTGTTAGAGAAACCTTACGAGAAGCGTGATAAGTTAATATTCGATTTACTGATATATAAAGTAATGATCGATTTGGATTACTGTCTTTTTCTACTGACGCCAATTCACCCTACATCTAGTAATAATTCCTCGACATCATGGAAGTATTTATTTAAGATAATCTATTGGCATACGTCCGTGTACAAGAGACGATGGTGTACCTTCAGAGTATTTTTTTTTTCTTTAGCCTTCTTCCTATCTCTCTATTCAGCGTGCTTTATGGGCGGTGTGTCTAGTTCTTCCATGACAGGTATGTCGGGGATGGCGTCCAGGGCGGTGTTGGTGACGACGTTTTGGGTTTCATACAACTCGAGATAGTGGTCAACCCATCGCTTCTGGTGTTTCCCCTGGTCTGGGATGACTTCGACCGTCATGGACTTGAGGAGCCAGTCATGGAGATGGGAGCGCCTGTCGCCTTCTTGATACCTTCGTACATGTCTCTTGCATCTCCTGTGTCGGCGGCTGTCTGAATACTGACGCAGAAGTTCAGGTAGTAGGTGTTGACGCAGCAGCGGACGATCTGCTGGGCGTTGTTCCTGGCAGTCCTGAGTGCTTGTAGTGTACTAAGCTTAGGTGCAGCCTTGTATGCCAGGAGGGCTTTCCTCTTCGCCTCAATCACGGGCTCCATTTTATCCCACTTTGCCTCATACTAGTCAGCATTTGTGGCTGAAGATAGGACAGGGTCACGGAGGTGGGACCACTTGGAGTCAATGGTGTCATCAGGTGTCGCTGTGGTAAGACCTTTCTGAAGTTTGCTCATAAACTGCTGTGTTTTCTCTGGATTGCTTGCACAGCAGGTGTTGATGCGTTTGCTGCACTTCTTGGCGTGGCCCAGCTTCTTTGGGTATTATTCGCTCTTTGCTGGCCACGAGGAAATGGTCCGTGTCGCAGTCGGCACTGTGGTAGCTGCGGGTGAGGAGGACACTGGCCAGTTCCGCACGCCTGGTGATACCGAGGTCTGGCTGGTGCAACTAGCTGACCGTGGGTGTCTTCATGACACCTTGTGGACATCCTTGCATTTGAAGGTGCTGGTCACACATAGGCTGTGGGAGCAGTACATCTTTAGCAGACGCTGCCCATTCTCGTTGATCTTGCCCCTTCTGTGAGAGCCGAGACAGGTGGACCAGGCTTCTTGGTCATCTCTCACTCTAGCATTGAAGTTTCCTAGTAGGTAGAGGCCTTCAGTGTTGAGGATACCGGATATTCCCTGATCCAGAACCTCATAGAACTTATCTTTCTCTTAACGGGTCAAGCAGAGGGTTGGGACGTACTCGCTGTATATGTGTGCTGGGCCTGAGGATGTTGACAGCCGGAGGGCGAGAATTATCTTAGTACCTGATGAAGGAGGTTCAATGAAGGCGACTAGCGTGTTCTTTATAGCGAAGCCAACACCTTGCTGCCTAGGTTCATCCGACGGCTTTCCTCGCGAATAAAAGGTGTAGTTAGCTTTCCTGATGGTGCCGCTGTCGGCCAGTCGGGTCTCCTGAAGGCAGTATGTGGCGACGTTTACTCGGGAGAGTTCTCTATCAATGACGGCAGTCTTCCGTGCGTCATCAATTTGCTGAAGGTCAGTGGCGAATCCAGGACACATGGTCCTGATATTCCAGCTTGCGAAACGAAGCGCTGTAGTCTTCTTATTTCTTATTTTAGTCTTGCCTTGTGCGGAGTTTGAAGCTCACTTGTCGAGATGATTGTCTAAGCTTCAGGTACCCAGTGAAACAGACAGGCCATGGCGGGCTGCACCTTACTGCCTGGGGGCTGCCCAGCCTGAGGCGGGTGGTAGCTGTCCAGTGAGACATGGTGATCTCTCCCACCGTCGTAAGCAACCTCTGCGCCAAGCTCTACGTCAATTGAGTTTTAGAACCGGTAAACTGCTACTTCCCGTCTTGTGCCGACGCCTTACGACGACGCTGGTGTGTCCTCTCCAGTGGAGGTACGAAGCCCGGGCAGGGTGCTATGGAGAATCAGCAGTTGCCCTTTTAGCAGATCCTCCTCTCCACGCAGCTGGTTGACCCAAGGAACGACGAATGCCGATACAGCTTGGCACCAACGGCGTCGCAGGAGTTGCCGTAATGACGTTGAGATCAATGTCAGACCGCGCTTGGAACTCCGTCTCTAGATTTTTCTGTCGGGGTTTACTCCAGTAGCCTTTCCAGTGAGTGGGTATAGCAGCAAGAGCTTTGGAACCGGAGTTTCCCTACTCATAGGTGAGCTACCATCCAATATTTACGAGTTCAAACTACCCAAAGCCACTGGTTTTAATATACTAGTGGCCCGTCGTCACTACTTCTCCTATTAGTGGAAACATGGTCTGCCTGACTTCGAAGCTAAGCCACTCGCAAAGGCCAGGAGCTTGATTTTAGTTGACAGAGGCGATCAGAGGTGCAAGTCGTATGATAATGGTCTGAACATAAATGGACAAACTAGTGTCGGATATATAACTAAAAGAGTGAGTCAAATATTACCTGAAAGGTGATTAAAATATTGCAATAGTCCAGTCTTAAAAGTACTAATGAGCATACAAGTGTTTTAGTGGCATCAACTGAAAGACATTTGCGAATGGAGCTGATGAATCTCACCTCAAGATATGCAGCCTTGCATATGTTCATGACATGTTGGTGCAACGTGAGAGAGGTATCCAGAGAGACACCTAGGCTTCGTACTGCCTGTGTGAATTTAATGTTGGTGTTACTGATATTTATTGTTTGAGGTAAATGATGTGACTGAGAAAGTGTATGTGTTGTAATCAGAATAGCCTCAGTGTTATCCTCATTAATCTGCAGCTTGTTACATGTCATCCATGATTTCACATGAGAAATGCACATCTCTACACCTTGGTCGGTAGCATCAACTTCAGTTGGGTCGCTAGATTTGTATATTTGGGTGTCGTCAGCGTACAATTGGTGAGACACTGGATGATGATCTATGACACTTGAGAGCGGCTGAGTGTATAGAATGAAGAGAACAGGTCCTAGAACAGACCCCTATGGAACACCACAACATAGATTAATTGGGCTGAAGAGTATTCCATTTGCAGACAAAAAAATTGTCCTGTTATATATATGATTACTAGGTACATAAACAATAAATTTAGAGTTTATTTTGCCACGAACATACACACGAAATTCATAGAAGGAAACTACGAAAATGCAAACCTGTATTACAATAGTTATCTTTGTTCAGATAACTTTATATGATTATACCTTCTTTTTTCGAGACTTAATTTACCTAACAGCAATTATCTCAGCTTTATACGCTGGGTAATATCGGTTGCCTCTAATTTAGACAGTAATTCTTCAGCCACATGTTGAGCCAACATATTAATCGGATTCTCAGCTAGTATTTCTTACAACCTTTAAGGTAATAGTTCACGCGCTCACTGAAGTATATTCTCCGCTTGTCTGTCCATTTTGTATTCAGCTCATTATTTTCATTTCCATGGTGTCTTGCAAGTATTTCTAAAAGTAGGGAAATCGGGTATAGAAAATAGGTTATTAATTGGTAATCATTATTAATTGATTAATATCGCTAGTAAATTTAATTTATCACGATAATGAAGTATATATGACGTTATAGTTTTATTATTTAATTTTACAATTGTAATCTCATTTGCAAATTCGGTCTTAACGACCTTTCATTGCACTGTGTTGTACATGATGTTTAAGAAGAGAGTATCATACAAAATGGCACTTGCTTATGCTCAAAATTAAAAGTGTAGTCAGTAACTCAGAGAGGAATCTGAATGCTCGAAGCTTTATTTCTACATAATATAGAATATGAAATTTGTAATGAAGATTTTTTCCCCTCATAAATATAATATAGATGTTTCCTTCCAGTTTCAATGCAATTGTTTCTCGTGTGCACAAGTTGACGCAAATGATAAGAAACAAATAAAACAATTATGTTAGAAACGTTTCTTTGCAGACAATGGACTCTGCAGAAATTTTGTCAAGATTCTGATTCATTCCATCCAACTAGGCAAATGCAATAACTTCTACTTACCAAAGTTAAAATAAATAGTTAACTGTGACAGTGACAGACGCCATTATGGTCACAATGCCCTTGGGTTCCATCTGGACATGTGCATGTGTGCCCCTCGCAAGGTACCTGTCGAGCTGAAGCAAAAGGTAATTAAGTGTTTCTACAACTTAAAACCAGCGCTAATGTTCTGCGTGTTTTTCTTTAGGTATATCAATAACGTATATCTTATTATTCGTCTAGACATGTGTTTATATAGTATATTTCATTGAATCCGTTACTATCGCTGATGAATGCAGAGACAAAAGTACAGAAAGATGGTTCTACCTGCATTTATTTTAAAACTATATTTCATTGGACCTTCAGACTAGAACATTTTGTTGTAATAAAGGATAGCGTATACAAATAAACTTACCATGATGATTGCAGTGGCAAACTCCATTAACACAATTGCCTGAATGCGGATGGCAGTGTGCTTTGCACTCGTCGTTGCTGGTACATTGATCCTGTGCCATTGTCAGGGCTGAGAAATGACATAACTGATTATGCAGTTAAAGAGATAAACAAACATATGTTATACCACACTTACATATTTGTTCTGTAAAAATGGTTGCATTGAGAAGTGGAATTAGGCTGGAAAAATATTGCAATTTGGTACATTTGACATCTTTATTACAACGGTAAACAATCGCTTAGTATTCCTCTAGGATGAACCATTTAGGAGCATGAAATCGCTAGAGACATTTATTTGATATTTTTGTGTGTCTCTGACGTCCTCCGTCTAGAAAGTTACCTCATACATATGAACGAGATTTCTTAACGGTTAGCATATGTTGCTTGAAGTAGTACACATTTGACTGGAGACTCAGCTCGAACTTACATTTAAAAACGTTTTGATAATGCTGGGATAGATTGCTACAGTTCATGAGCTATACAAAGAACTTTTTGAAACATGTACCATACAACTAATAAACAAGTAAGATCCTAAAAGTACTCACCAACCAGACCAAGAAGAACAACAGCCACTATGATTTTCATTTTGCAGTGATTTCTGACACAACACATCGCCTGTACGCTTGCGTGGATTTTATAGACAGATATCTCGATCACATCTGTTACTTTCCCAATCGTAGTCGTGATTATAAATTCAACGTGTTATGACCGCTGTCTAAAACTGTGGAATTTCGTATACATTTTCGTAGAGGTTTGTCAGTTTGACAGTTCCAATGCATGCATATTGGTGAAGGACATAGCATAATCATTCATGTCATCAAAGTGAAAATATATATATATATATATACATATATACATATATATATATATATATATATATATATATATATATATATATATATATATATATATATATATATATATATATATATATGTATATATGTATATATGTATGTATATATATATATATATATATATATATATATATATATATATATATATATATATATATATATATATATATATAGTCCATATCAGGATGCAATACTAATGCAATTGGTCGCATCATATATATATAGGTTACTGCATTTATATGGGAAAATATGAACGAGTTTTGGGATGGAATACTGCACGACCTTGGGAGTGCAGTATATCCTTCCGACAAAACGAGTTCATATTTTCCCATACAAATGCAGTAACCTTTTCAATATATGCTCATCTTTTTTATTCTACCTAAGGTTTAATTATATAAACAAAATACACTACAAGAAACAACGTAAATGAATGTATGCCGCATTCCAAACTAAATACACAAGCGCAGATTTATCATTACATAACAACATAATTATTAATGCGCACATAACTCCGCCCAGATAAATTTGAACTTAGTCGCGCGCTCGACACAACTTTCGACACAACTTTCGAAAGAAAATGGCGTGTCTAGTTAAATTGAAATTTGCTGTCATATTGTGAATGAATGCGCACTGCAACCACTTTTCCATTTTGATCTGGAATGAATATATTTTGATATTTTGTTTCGATTCGACGAAAGTTTGTGATTTTGGACTGGATTCATCTGTGCAAATTGTACATGAAATACATCGGATTGAAGCGGCGCGGGAGAAGCGTGTTTACATCTGCAAGTGTGTTTGTTCTGTCATTGACTATTTAAAATCATTATGTGGGAAAAATATGAAGTGTTTCAATTCAATTATCAAAAAGACGCTATTGAATTTAATGTTTATTTCATTTTGAGTACAGTAAGGAAGATGTAATTACAGTTGGAATATAGTCGAAATTACAGTACAGTTTCGAAATGTGTAATCGACTTGATTATCAAGCTTGAGAACTCATGACATGGCTCATGTAATTCGGATTTGCAGAAATAAGAAAGTACATTTTGATGAAATTCTGGACGTAAAACTGTAAGTATATTTTTTTGCCATTCTTATTACCAGCTAAAGGAGGCAGTTTATGCCGTTATAGCTTGCATGTTATTTGTAGGTACCAAGCAATTTTATGAAATCTGAAACAATGTATCAAAACGTTAACATGGAATGTAGCAAAACAGTTGGTATGTTGCAGTCCACGAAACATCTTCTTTTCTTCATTCATAAACAAATTTAATATGTTGCAGTCCACGAAACATCTGCTTTTGTTCATTCATAAACAAATTTAATCAACCAAAACGTATTGCGTCTACTATGCGAATGTACATGATTTGTTTACAAAGTAGTTCCTGATACACTGTTGGCCACACGTGTCCAGCGCGCGGGTGCAATATGAAGGGGTGCAATATCGTAAAATATTGAACGATTCTGATAATGTAAAGTTAACGGAGAAAACAATGAGCATATATATATATATATATATATATATATATATATATATATATATATATATATATATATATATATATATATATATATATATATATATATATATATATAAACCAATCAAGAATTCAGCTACTTGGTATCTGATTGATTGGTTGTCGGTGCTAACAACCTGATATGTGTTCATTAATTGACCAATATGGCTTGACTGGCTTTATTAAAGATGAGTATTGCGTTTCATCTGAAAGATCGCAGAACAATTTATATTTAATGTACACCTTGACTTATTGGTCCGAAGAGACATGTTTGTCTCATGTGGTAGCTGTAGGTCAACTGTTTCATTAAAATAAAATAAAAAATCCAAAGCGCTGCTAATCAATAAACAATCCGATTATATTCGTGCTAGGACTATTCAGGGGTTGACAAATTGAATGTGAATGGACTAACGATGCAGTTTTCACGAGTTATACCTGATCGAGGATTGAAATGACACAAAGTGAAGTCTTGTGCCGTAACATTTCTAACAAGACTACTATGTTATTTATGCAAATATACCAATATAATAATTTTTTAAAATATGTAATGCGTGCCTTAAAATGTCATAACATCGTACATGATGTCATGTAAAGCAAAGGTTTAATAACAGAAATATCGGAATGTATTTACAAGTTATTTATCTAAGATATTCAGCAGTTTTGTAAAATCAAAATCAGTATGTACCGTACCAAATTGGAAAATGTTACATCTGTGCCAGTTTCAAATGAAATTTGGGACACTTCATGACTAAAGCGCCCGTAACGTGATTCCTATTTGGTCCAAACATATGTCAAATCTCAGCTCTTGCCATGAAATCTAAAGTCTTCATGTCTGAAGAGAATGACATTGTTTCTCTTATCAGATTTCTCCCTGGCATTAAATCTTGCCCCCATCGACCTTTATTCTCTGCAAATAGCAGTTTATTTAAAGTAGTAGATGGTAATTTTTGAAGACCGAAGAGAGAATAATAAGAATAATTAATTAATTTCAGTTCAGTTTTTAAATCTAAAAAGAATGGTGAAGTAATCAGACAAAAATTCCATTTATCATAAACCCTGATCTATAATGGAAGAAAATACATAAGTTAAACAGGGAAAATCGTCAGTTAAAAGGCTCTTCCGTTTAGAAAATATAGTTGATGTGTATGACAAGACAAACGGTATTTTCTATAAGGGTGATAACAGTAAGAGATCAAGTCATGAACGCTTATTTGAGTAACCGGTTCCCAAACAGAATATAATACTAATTAGCTGGTAGTTCCTATATAAATATTAAAACATCACACCCACCAGTGCCGTGGCTTCTCAGGTACAAAAACCACAAACATTAGATTATAATGCACCGATAACGTATTGGCACTTCTCTTACAGGAGAAGATGCAGACATGATGATCGTATTGTTCTGATCGTGAATCGAAGCATACACCTGACTCATTTATAAAATTACATATCTCAAGGATACTTCCTGAAGAGTGAACCACGACTCGAGTGCATACCATTCAAGCGTCTACTTTCAATAAAATTCATTATTGCAGAGTGTATCTGCTTTAATGTAATGAGAACGCAATGGAGAAACTTTACCATAATGTTCCACCGGAGAATGTCGTAAATTTTATCAGCAATGCGACATATAAAACATATGTTTTGAGAATTTACCTATTTGTCAATCATTTAATTATTTCGAAGGATGTTAACAGCTTTTTCTTTGAAATGCTATCGTTAAGTACTTAATGTTTATACTGTTTCTTTGGCGTTTGAGAACGCATTATCTTTCAATATATGTTTGTTGCAATTTTTATATTTCCATGTTTTGTCTTTTCTTTGAATCAGCCCCGTAATGCGTCTCGGTTTGTTATTCTGTGTCGATATTCATTGGGTCCATTAGAAACAGGTGAGAAGATTGATATTGATGTAGTTAAGTACGTTAAAGAGAAGTGTGCAGATGGATTTGAAGATTTAGTTAAGTGAGAGAAAAACTTTATTGTTATTAATTAAAGGCCATTGATATGATAATATGGTAATGGGCACAGCAAAATGCGCTTGCACAAAAACATTGTGTCTAATTCAAACCCCCACTCCAGGCATAAATTATAAATTCTGATTAAAACAAAACAATATATGTCTGCACCGCCATATTTTATTGATTTAGCAAATACGTTCATGATAACGAAATTTGTATAATGGTCATCAACTAAAACTCAGAGTAACAGCTAAATAGTAGATATGATGGCGATTGTAACACACCTGCCGTATAGACATTTCGCCCATGCTGTTATTGCGCACGGTACAAGGGTCAAGGGACATCACATACAAATCCCGGGAGGAACCACCAACCTATGGGAAGACACTGACAAGCTTTCTTACATACCTACGTTCTCGTAGCAAGAGACTTGAGCATACCCTGACAGAGGTGAGATGCCGGCGATCTGGAAAGGCGAGCGGATTAGACCACTAGGCCACCCGGTTCCCCCGCGCAAGTTGTAATTTGTCTAGTATTAAGTACATTTAGTTTGTATTGAATTTTGGCTTTTGTCCATTATTGCATACTATGTATATTTAATTTGTATTGTAGAATGGACCTTTGTCCATAAGTAGTGAATAGGGATACTATAGCGTCAATGGGACTTAGCATTAAAAACACCCCTGGGAACATATAGCGTCAAGGGAAATTTAACATGGAGAAAAATCGTGGGAACATATAGCGTCAAGGGAAATTAACATGGAGAAAAATCGTGGGACTGTTGAGCGTCAAGGGGAATTTAAACAGGGTGGGACTGTATAGCGTCAAAGGAATTTAAACAGGGTGGGACTGTATAGCGTCAAGGGAAATTGAACATGGGATTATTTTTTTTTTAAAAATTTTAAAAAAGGGGTAGGCAATGGAAAGTCATTCTCTTTTCGAGAAATGTGGGTGGCCCTGAAAAGGGCCTTTGGGTTTATGTTAATATTAATATTAACATAGATGGCATCTGTCACATCTTCTTCTTTTTCTTAAACTCCTTCTAACTGCAGGTCCATACACAAGTACCCTCTTGAGACATCCTTGTCTTTCTATGTAAACTCTTCTCATCCATAGACTAGTATCTGTCCTATCAACAACAGTCCACTTGGACCGGACATACATGAGCATGTCCGTCCTAAACATCATTGAAGACACAAGGGTGGACGATTCGACTGGGTCCACATCGTGAGGCGACGAGAACAGGTGAATCAATGCAGTGAACTGCGTTTATTTATAGGTAGAGGAAGGATTGAAACGGATTGAGTTCATTCACCAATCCGAACACGCGTTACAAAATTCAGTCAGCCCGCATCCAATCCGAAGAGAGCAGTTTGTGACGTCACGTGGTCTATATAGATTCGCTAGCGCCTGTGTGCAGTCAATCTATGCGACAGTGATTCAACATGACGGAAACTCAGAAAACGATCCATTGGGGTGCACCAGCAGGGGAGACCGCCCAAGGGAACCCGGACTTACTTTCAGAAGAGGTAAACTGGGATTTTGTGGATTTTCTTACCTCGCAAGAATTTGTTCCGGAACCTTCGTTACCTTCTTCATTACCGCAAGTGGAGAATTTTAGACAGAGACAGAAAGAAGAATTGGAGAAATTTATACAACGACAAAAGGAAGCGGAACAAGCTTTTCTCCTACAGCAACAGCAGCAAGAAGAAGAGGTAATAAAAAAACAACAACAACAAGAAGTAGCAGCAAAGAAACAAGAGGGTGAAAATCAAACGGTCGCGGTACTGTTGGACATTTTAGCGGAGTTAAGAAGTCTGAAACAAATGTATCAGACTTCTTTATTACGACCGAAGAGAATACGACCTTCCCGAGCTAAAAACGTCAACCCTGTGACTAAGCCTACCGTACCACCCTTAGTGATTTCAACCCAATCATCATCATCATCAACATTACGCAGTCCAGAAGTAGGCCTTGGCCGTGGCAAAGGCTTAAGACAGTTAAAGTTGATTGCTTAAACTCACCCCTACACCAATAAAAGGCCCTTTTCAGGGCCACCCACATTTCTCGAAAAGAGATACAATTTCATTTGCCAATAACTCAAAAAAAAAACATTTTACCCCTATAGTACGTGTCTGTGTATGAGTGCGTGAGTGTACGTTCTTATTTTAAAATCAAAACTCAAAGACACTTACCTTATGTAATTAATTTATTCTTTTATCCATTGTTACAATCCAATTCACAATTCACAACAGAACACTTTAAAAAGTTCATTAACTTCTTCTGTCTCATTGTTTAGTCTTTCTGTTTTTTCAATTTCTTCACCGTCTTTTCCTCTTCTTCCTCCTCACTTTCTTCCCTTCTTCTTTTCTTCTCCTGTTTCTTTTTCTTTGCCTCTTGTAAATAGAATTGTCTTCTTTCTTCCTCTTCTTCCTCTGAAGAATCCCTCTCTTCCTCTGAAGAATCCCTCTCTTCTTCTGAAGAATCCCTCTTTTCTTCTGACTCCTCTTGTTTCTTTTTTGGGCAATCTGGAGACCAATGTCCTTTTTCTTGACAATAATAACAGGTATCTTTACTTTTGTCTTTTCTAGCCCCTTTTTTTCTTTTTTGACGATCTGGACACTCTGAAGACCAATGCCCTTTCTTCTGACAGATATAGCAAGTATCTTGACTTTTATCTCGAAAGGAAGCAGAGTAGTCCGTCGGCTGGTCTGAAGAGAATGTTCTAATGACCCCTCGCAAAGCTCTGATGAAACGTTCGATTTGGCTAGTCTCTTCCATCGTTGTGCTCGGTTTGAGAGTGAAATGAATAGTGAAAGGATAAGACACACACCCTTTTATATACGCTGGTCTGCCATGACTATAAATTAGTCCATGGTGTTTAAACTTGAGTCATTTGACGTTTTGCACTCAAGATGAAACGATCCTATTCATTCGAGAAGAAAGAAGAAGAAAGTAAGAGGCAGAAACGTGATCTATCGCCTCGTACCAGAGCTGAAGTCTTGGCACAAATTCATGCCAGTGATTTTGAAGAGGACATGAGTGAACCAGAATTTGAACCCTCTAAACCAAGTTCGCCACCCTTAGTCAACCCTGAAAAATACTATTCCATTCGAGAGACGGAAAAGCGCTCCTCTAGAAAATTTAGAACCACGGCTTGCAAATACACGGTGAAGTTTAAAGATTTCAAGGCTGAAGTACCGTTAGAGAAAGCAGAAGTGTTCATCACTGGGTGTGGGATTCTTTGCTCACCGCACTCAAGCGACAATGTCAACCCAAAGAAGACGATCGCTTGAGACTTTCCATACAACACGACGGTTTGAAATTCCCTGTTTGGATCGAGTTTAGCACCCCTGCAGAATTGACCGCTTCCAAAGTCATGGACAAGATTCAACACGTGCAACAATCTAACGATCAGTTTGACATCACCGATGGAAAAGCCACACTGGACATGACTCACGTCTCTCCTCCTCAAGGGACTGGACGCAAAAAGATGTTATTGGTGAACGAGCTTCGCAGCATTAAGGGTAGCCTCGTCCAAATTCACAACCCTCAAGACCAGATGTGTTTAGCCCGAGCCATCGTGGTGGGACGAACCTATGCCAACAAGAACGACACGACAGAATGGAAAAGAGCCTGGAAAACTATTCAACAATCGGACCGAGCCAAACAACGAAACGAAGCAGAACTCCTGTTGCAACAAGCTGGCCTATCCAAAGACACACCCTGTGGCATTCCTGAGATGCAAAAATTGCAAGATGTCCTAGCTCCACGCTACACCTTCAAAGTGCACCCTCAAGAAGTGCGCGGACCTCTGTTGTTTCGAGGCCAAGACTTTAAGGACGGAAAATACATTGATGTCTATTATCACGATGACCATTTCGATACCATTACCAGTATCACTGGATTCCTGGGATACGGTTATTACTGTGAGAAATGTGACCATGGTTATAATAATCGAGAGCAACACAAACATTGCGGATTGAAATGCTCAGGATGTTTGGCCTCTCCACCCTGTCTGAGCGAAGGACCAGTGCCTTGTTCAACTTGTTTGCGCACGTTTGTCAGCCCTACCTGTTACCAACAACATCTGAAGACGCAAGGTTCACAGCAGAAGTGTGCTTGTCAACTCCTGAGATTGTGCCCTACCTGTGGACAAGGCATATGTACCAAAACTGCCAAGGCACACGTATGTCGAGGAAAGAAAAAATGTCACATTTGTCACCACATCGTGGACTTAGAACACCAATGCTACGTGCAAAAATACCAACCTCCACCAGAGAAAGAGCACGGTCACAAGAAGAAAGGCAATTTCATCTTTTTCGATTTCGAATGCATGCAAGAGACCGGTATTCACATTCCTAATTTCTGCGTGGCTCATCGAGCGTGCGAGAAGTGCATTCAAGAACCTATCTTCAGTCATTGCCCTCACTGCAGTAAGATTCCTGGAGGACGTGAAAAAATCTTTCGGGGACCGAGCACGCTAACCGATTTCGCTCGATGGGTCTTAGACCCCATCGACAAGACGTGGAGCCAAGAGGACATCGAACGTTACGGAGATTGTCATCGTCATGCCACGGTGATGGCTCACAATTTCTCCGGATACGATGGACAGTTTCTTCTCAGATACTATACGGAACATGGCACCGAACGTCCTAAAGTCACTTTGAACGGAGCCAAAATCATTTTCATGCAAGTGGGACAAGTACAGTTTAAAGATTCGATGAGCTATTTGGCCATTCCTTTGAGTCGAATGCCTAAAACGTTTGGAATGACAGAAATGGCTAAAGGGTACTTTCCACACTTTTTCAATACGGAAGTCAATCAACACGCCGTTCTACCCCATTTAACTGAGGCTCACTATAACGACCCCGACAACATGCGTACCGAGCAACGAGAAGCTTTATACGGTTGGTACCAGGCTCACGCCTCGGACCCTTTCGACTTTCAGGAAGAAATGTTAAAGTATTGTCGTTCCGACGTGGACATTTTACGACGTTGCTGTGGAAAATTTCGAGAACTGTTCATGGAACACGGAGGGGTCGATCCTTTGAAAGAAGCTTGCACCATTGCCAAAGCGTGTTCCTTAGTGTATCGACAACGATTCATGTCTGAAAACAACGTGGCTGTCATCAGTCCTCAAACGACCAACTATGTCAAACGTCAATACTCGGTCAAAGCCCTACGCTGCTTACATTACTTGTGCGACAACGAAGACAAGTGGATTCAGCATGCCCGCAACGGAGGGGGTGAAAAGACCATAGGAACACATTCGGTCGATGGATGGGACTTAGAAAACCCCAAGATCGTGTACGAGTTTAACGGTTGCTTATTTCACGGATGTCCCGTCTATTACCCTGATCGTAGCACTAAAAATCAGTTTTTACAACGAACCATGGAAGACTTGTACCACGACACTTGTCAGCGGCGCCTAAAGTTGGAACAGGAAGGATACCAAGTGGTAGAAATGTGGGAACACGAGTGCGATCACCGTATGAAAACCGATCCCGAGTTTAAACGCCTCGTGGAAAGTTACCAGTTCATGGACCCGCTGAACCCGAGGGATAGTTTGTACGGAGGAAGGACCAATGCCACCTGTTTGCTGTACCAAGCCGACGAAGAGAAAGGAGAAGAAATCAAATACTTGGACGTGTGTTCGCTGTATCCCTACGTGTGCAAATATTGTCGCTTTCCTGTAGGGCACCCGCAATTGTTCACGGAACACATCGACCTGAAAAACATTCGACAATACGAAGGCTTGATCAAGTGTAAAGTTTTGCCTCCCACGAACCTATACATCCCGTCTTACCTCACCATTGTCAAGGCAAACTGATGTTTCCATTGTGCCGTACTTGTGCCGAAACGTGCAACCAAGACCAACCTTGTCAGCACACCCAGGAAGAACGGGCCTTGACGGGAACCTGGGTCAGCGTAGAATTGTTCAAAGCTCTGGACATGGGATACCAACTGTTAGAAGTGTACGAAATTTGCCACTTTCCCAAGACACAACAATACCACAAGGGTGACCCCACACAGAAAGGCATTTTCGCCGACTACGTGGATGCCTTTTTGAAACTGAAGCAAGAAGCCAGCGGCTATCCTTCCTGGTGTCACACTCCCGAAGACGAAAAGACATTCAATGAGAAATACTATGAACAAGAAGGCATCACTTTAGATCACATCGAGAAAAACGAAGGCAGGCGATCGTTTGCCAAAGTCATGTTAAATTGCTTGTGGGGAAAAATGGCACAACGACCGTGTTTACCCAAGACGGAATATTTGACAGAACCTTCCCGCTACTTCCAGATGATTCACGACAAAACCAAATAAATGAAACACGTGGACGTAGTTCGAGAGAATTTGATCTTGGTCAATTACGAAGAAGATCTGGACTTTGTACAAGACGACCCTTTTGGAAATGTCATCACTGCATTTACATCCATCACCCGAGTCAACAGCACCCTGACATCGAAGGAGACCGTTTAGGAGCCTGGACAGACGAGCATCCCGACGACAAGAGTCTAAGTTTCGTCAGTGGCGGTCCCAAAAATTACGGCTACGAATACCGGGACAAACAAGGAGAAGTGCACACGACGTGCAAAGTGAAAGTACTGACTCTGAATTATCGTACCAGTCGTGTGGTCAACTTTGGGATATTGCAAGAAGCCTTGCAATCCGGAGAGCATGGAAACTTTAAAGTGACCACCTATCAACCGAACAAGATTGTACGTTTACCCACTCACCACAGCGTCAGTCGGCCCTTGGAAAAAGTCTATCAAATCGTGTACCAGAAGCGAGTGCGACTTCCCAATCATTTCCCAATCATTTCACCTTACCGTATGGACACGTCGGTATTGGTCTGTATATAAAAAGGAACCCTAGGCAAGATCGATAGTTCATTGTGACTACCAAAACCGAGCTAACAAGATGAATACTTTCAGAGAAACACAAAACAAGTTGTTTAGAAAGGCACAATTCAAGTGTGGGGCTTCTGAATTGGAATGCGATTGTGAGCCTTGCGATGGGTACGATGCTGTACGTTGTGACCTGAGCGATGCCGTAAAGCATCATTGGAACTTTAGTGTCACTACCCCTATCATGGAAAGTGATGCTGTGCGTGTCAAACCTGAGGGATGCGAAAGTGATGCCGCTCGTCCTCTTGGACATTTTATTGGGTTTCGTTTTAAAGCGGAATGTTCACCTTCACGTCTACCCCCCTACGGATGTCATCCAGCCCTGAGCAAACTCCTGTCCATGTCACCTAACCCTCATCGAAACAAACCTGTGAAAGACGAATATTCGTTTCCTGTGCGTTTGTCGGAATACTGCGACTTTGAAAATCGTCTTCAATCGTTCAAAGGAAAATGGCCTAAGTATCTGGGAGGACCGACCCCCGAAGAATTAGCCAGAGCCGGATTTTTCTACTTGGGCGAAGGAGATAAAGTCAAGTGCTTCAGTTGCGGTGTGTCACTTCATTACTGGGAACCACAAGATTCGGCCTACGTAGAACATGCTCGATGGTCACCGAATTGTCATTACTTACCCTTAGTGGGACCGAGACATTAAAGTAACTTACCATGTCGTTGACGAAGAAGAAACCAGTTTGGCTAGGAGTCAAATGTTGGACATCACCGAGACCAGTATTTAAACTTCATTTCAAAAACGATATTGAATCATTACCTAAAGAACTGCAAGAGAAGATTTACAAGGAAGTTTGGCAGGGACTTGCCAGAGTGAAATCTCAATGGGTGACTGTAGAACTTTTGTGCCGAGAAATTCACAAGAGCAAAGTGAAAAAAGTCAACCAGTGTGTTAGATTCCTTTGGGTCAAGTGTGCATTCGTCCTATTGTATTACTCTAGACCGTTTACATCAAAAGAGTTCAGTGACATTCTTGGACGTTACCCTGCATGGCAGTGGTCAGAAATTACGCACTATGTGGATTACTTTTGCTCTAGGAGAAGATTGTGAATTGTACGGACTGACCTATTCATGGATACTTTGCTAGAGAACATTCGTGTTTTGCCTGTGGAGTTGAGAGAACGCATTTATCGAGAACTGATCAAAATACAAGTGAAACGCAAACGCAAAGCTATTGAACCGTTTTTAAATTATGCTCTGTTCCAAAGTATAAGAAGACTGATTATGAGTGGATATTACATCAGCCACAAAGGTAAACGAGGCTATTGGCCACCACCCAAGGATTCCAAAAACAGTGTATATACTTATGGATACTTTACAAGAGAACATTTTGGGCTTGCCTGTGGAGTTGAGAGAAAGGATTTACCGAGAGCTGGTGAAAATACAAGTCAAACGTAAAGAACAATTACGTCACCAGATCTTTAACCACTGGTACCTGAATGGTATAAAAGAACTGATTCGTCAGAAATTGTTTCAGTGGTCAGACCTTGTTAGTGAGTTTGTGAATGAACGAAATGTTCATCATTTTGGTTACTTCGAGATTCACCTAGAGCAACGCATTGAGGAAGACGAGTTAAAGGATTACCAACATATGTTACGTGGAATCTACTTAGTGGAAGAGAAAACTTCTAATCGAAGTTTGAACTGTAGGTTACAGTATTCTAGATTTCCTACTGAAGAACGAAGATGTCTGGGTAGAATGTACGTGTATTGCTTCCGACAAAAAGAGAGTACAAAAACAAGAATCCATGCCACGGCTTATGTCACAAGTGATTGAACAGATTCCGTGGAAGGAACTCAATGACCATATTCAAACCGTGGATCATTACTATCGATTATTACAAGAACTGTATCCATTCAATTTGGGTCGACAAGTGGTGTGTGTCTTAGTGACTTGTTTTCTGGGATTTCGTTTACCAGCCGATTCTTTGTGGACTCTTTACGATCAGTACTTACCACCCAATGGCCTTAAATGGTCACGAAAGACTCCTTTTGCTCAAAGCCTTGCGGTTTCATCTGGATACTTCTCGACCGCAACAGGAAAAAAAGATTCGTCAACTTTTAGCTACCGAAGACGTGTATGACGATGTGTGTGTAGCTTGTGACTTACACCCTCATTGGACAGATGTTCGTGACTGGAAAAAGGGGGGTTTTGAGGCTTGGACCCAAGAAGTGGCCCAGTATGCACAAGAGTTGTTCAAGGAAAAAAGTTACTTTTCAACCTGTGTTAGTGACAGTGCTAGAAGAACCCGCCACCGAGAACAACCACTCGCTTCAGGACAGGACTGTCATGGACATTCCTGAAAGGTCATTCCGGGAGGACACTTGTGTGACAATACCTCATGTAGAGACTGTAAGAACATTACACACTGTCCCTAGGACATCTTGGTTACCCAAAACATGTTGTACAGAGACTTGTTTATATTCCACTTTGATCGTTTTGATGTGTTTTTTATTCCTGTACATCACTATTTGGGTTTTATGTATTTTTGTCTTTCGTGTTGTTCATATTTGAAACATTCAATAAACGTGTCCTGAAAAAAGTATATAAACTCTCGTCTTGTTTGTTTTCGTGTCACAAGTGACATTTCTCACACTATGGCTACCTCTCCTGTCTCTGCTCCCTCTTCCTTTACTGTCAAAGTCATCGACGAACACTTAGATCGTGCCAGTTGGGAGGCTTTGTATCTTCGCCATCCCTTTAACATGCTCATTGCTGGACCTAGCGGTTCAGGCAAAACCGAATTCGTCAAACGTTTGATCGAACATAAACATCATTTGATCGATCGGCCACCTCAGCGGATCGTGTGGTGTTACAAAGAGTGGCAATCGGTGTACAGCCTCTTGCGAGAAAGTCAAGGCGATTGCATCGTGTTTGTGGAAGGCATTCCTAAAGAAGACGACGGCATCGTCTCTGACTCCCGTCAAACCCATTTGGTCATTTTCGACGACATGTTAGGAAAAGACGAAGAAGAAATTAAACTGTGGTTCACGCGCAAAGGGCATCACCGTAATGCCAGTGTCGTTTACATCACCCAAAATTTGTTTCAACAAAGTAAAGCCCATCGCACCATCAGTCTCAATGCGCATTACGTGGTCTTGTTTAAAAGCCCTCGAGATAAATCGCAAGTGCAAGTCTTAGCCAAACAGTTAGGAACGCTTTGGCTGACTCAGGCGTACGACGATGCCACTCAAACGACACACACCTATTTACTCGTCGATTTGAAACCTACGACCCCCGAGGATTTGCGATTTCGTACCCACTTGTTTCACCACTGGTGCCAAGACGGAGGGCCTGTCTTGTACACGTCTCCGTCCTCGACTTAATTTCACTCCACAAAAAAATCTATAAAAACCTCAAACCCTTTTCGTCTGTCTCACACACATTTTGGACATGACGTCCCTTCAGTCGCATCTTCCCGTCAAATTGATTCGTGCCTTGTATGGCATCAGTCGAGAAAAAAATCCACAAATACGAGCTCGTGTCTTAGAAGCTAGTCTCAAAGAAGTCTTACGATGGTTCACGGTGACGGCACGTCAATTACTCCAAGGAATCATTCAGATTCCTCATCAAACCAAACGCTTTTTTGATCGAAACAAAGTCGCTTTGGTCCAACTGGCCGTTCCCCGCATCGACACTCAAACCAAAAAACAAATCATTTTGAAACCTGGAGGGAGCGGTACTCTAGGAGGGGTCATCATTCGCCCTCTCTTAAGATGGGATCCTAATGCCCCCAAACGTCTCCCCAAGAAAAAAGTCAAACGAAGCTCCAAGAAGAAGAAAAAGACCAGGTCCCCAAGGAGAAGAAAAGAAGCCCCCAGAAAAAGAAAACTAGTCGCAAGAGAGGCACTTCGGCCAGGATGCAACTTTACACTCGCAAACCACGACCTGCCACGGCGGTGACTGCGTCTCCGCCAGCCTCATGTTCATCCACTTCTCCGTTGATGACACCAAGAACTGAAGAGTACTTTGAGACGTTGATCACACCAAGAACATCTACGTTGATGACCCCAAAAAGAACTTCCCCAGTGGCAGGACCCTCCAATTTAGTGACAGTGGCTGCTGCAAACAAAGTACATGCTCCCAAAATCAAAGTTCAAGAAAGATCGGGCATGTTACAAAGTTTACTGGATTTGTCCAAGCAAGAACTGGCTCGATTTAGTCCGTTGCGTAACCCTACACGACGTGTCAAGCCTGTCCTCAAACTGATACGACGTAAAGACAATCAGTGGCGACGCGTTCCAGTATAAAAAAGGTGTGTGACCAAGTAGGGTATCAGTGTTTTTTGGTGCTCCTGAAGATGTCACCCTCCAGAAAACGTCCCTCTTCTAAACAGCCCCAAGGAAAGAAAAGAAAAGGACTGCCTCCTCGTTTAGTCAAACATGGGGACATGTTATCTGTCCTGTCCAAAGCTTCTCCACCTCTACGAAAAAAAACTCATTCAATTAGCCTCCAAAGAGGTCATCGATACCGTGTGCGAATGTTGTTTGAACGTCTTGAAAGGCACGATCCCTTTGTCCAAACACCAGAAACAATGCTTAGGTAAACATCGTCACGTTCTTCGCCAAATGGTTCAAAAGAAAATTCCCATTCGTCAAAAAAAGATGTTGGTCCAACGTGGAGGCATTTTTCCCCTCTTGTTAGTTCCCTTACTGAAAGGAGTCTTGGGAACCATGTTGGGAGGACTGGTGGGAGCAAGATAAAAAGGCCCTCGGAAGTCCCAAGATCTCAGAATCGACCCCTGACAACCCCATGGATGGACGAAAACTAGCTTTAGTGCCTTACAAACGATGGATGGAATACCATCGGTGGCAAGAACAACGCACCCCGCATTTACCTCCCAATCCCAATTTGAGCGAGATGTCCCAGTTACAACACGAATTGCAGTCCTTGATGGATCGCCAAGATTTGTCCGAAACAGAAAAATCGCAAAAGTACGGTCAACTCTTGCAACGACTGCAACTCTTTCACCAGAAAGATTTAGACGAAACAGCTCTACCCACTCTGAAAGATTTTAAGACCTTGATGAAAAGTCCAGCACCATCACCAGTACCAGTACCAATACCAGTGACCAAGACAGAAAAGGGAGAAGAAGAAGAAGAAGGGTTTCAAACTCCACCAGAAAAAGTACGCAAGTTAACAACACCACCTACCTCCAGAATTGGATGGATTAAAAAGATGATGGCCACCCCTTCTTCATCACAAGAGAAAAAGAAAGTGAAGACAGAAGTGAAGACAGAAGTGAAACAAGAACCGATATCCCCCGCTCAGACATCCTCCTCTTCAACACCTATTGCCGGTCGCACACGCAAAGCATTGCAATCCAAGAAAATACCCCAAGAGAAAAAGAGTAGCATCCTCCAAGAGTGGGTGTCTTATTAACACACCAACCAACACAAAAAATGGAAAAAGTCTTAGCCAGCATTTACTACGATCCCTCGCATCCTGCAGGTTACGCAGGAGTTCAAAAATTGTATCGTGCTGCCAAAACGCGACTGAAAAGTCTCCGTTTACCTCAAGTGCAACGATCGTTACAAGAACAAGCTACCTACACTTTACACAAACCCATTCGACGCAAGTTTGCCAGAAGTCGCACCCGAGTGGAAGGCATCGATCATCAATGGCAAGCCGATTTAGCCGATGTCTCTCATTTGGCCAGCTACAATCGTGGCTACAAATATTTGTTTTGTGTCATCGACGTCTTTTCCAAATTTGCCTGGGTCGTGCCCTTGACTTCCAAATCGAGCAGCGAGTTAGTGCAAGCCCTGTAACGGGTGTTGAAATAAAGCGGTCGACACCCTCTTCGATGGCAAACGGACAAAGGCACCGAATTTCTGAACCAAGCTTTCCAAACAGAATTAAAGAAACGTGACATTCATTTTTTTACCACCGAGAATCCCGAAACCAAAGCCAGCATCGTGGAACGTTTTCAACGCACTTTGAAAGAACGCATGTGGAAATATTTTACGCGTCACCACACTCTGAAGTACATCGACATCTTACCGCACCTGGTGCAAGCGTACAACCAATCTTACCATCGAAGCATCGGACGTGCCCCGCAAGAAGTGACTCCCGACAACGAAGTGCTGGTGTTTGAGCGTCTGTTTGGTACGTCCCCGACGAGGGCTGTCCCCAAGAAAAGTGGAGAGTTGACCGTAGGAGATTGGGTGCGCATTGGCAAAACCAAACGCACTTTCGACAAAGGTTACTTACCTAACTGGACGACCGAATTGTTTCGCGTCACTGGACGAGTGCATGGCCGTCATCCTACCGTCTATAAATTGGAAGACATGAACGGAGAAGTGCTCAAAGGAACGTTTTATTTGCCCGAGTTACAACGTGTCGCCAAAAAAGAAGACGACGTGTACGACATCGAAAGCATTCTCGAACGCAGAACCCGTAAAGTGGGCAAACGACGTGTCAAAGAAGTCAAAGTACGTTGGAAAGGATATCCACCCAGTTTTGATTCTTGGATCGACGCTTCGCAAGTCATCGACTATAAAAAGAAGTGACCATCATGCCCTTTCACACAGACGCAGCTACGTCGACCACTCCTTCACCCAGTTCTTCTGTGCAAGATTTACAAAAACAACCCTTGTGGGTGTGGTGTGGAGAACGTGTGCCTAAAACGCAAATCGTCTTTTTCTGCCAAATCTTCGTGGTGTATTGTGTCATCGGGGCAGCCATTGCCAATTTGAGTTTGCAACAAGGAGACAAACAATTGTGGACCATTTGATTGAGCAGTTGCATCCGTTACCTGCTTCCTAATCCCTCCCTGAAATTCACCTCGAACGGGAACCACGGGAACCTTGTGTCCAGTGCCAGTGACAGTCACCACTCCAACAATAATAACCACAACCAGAACCCCATTTTGGGCGGAGACACGCCTCTGACGTCCAGTAACCCCTCGGACAGCCACAGAACTCTGGAATTATGAGTCACGAAAACCAATTTTACTTAACCTTACCCAGTGACAGTTCCATGGAGGTGTTTCCTAACAACACGTTGTGCTGTTACACGGCCAAATTACCTCAGGCCATCCCGTTAGATCACGAAGCCCATTGGGAAGTGGCTTTAGTGGAAATCATTCACCCGACCCAAGTCCTCAATGTCCTTCCCAATCAAAATAGATTTGATGTAGAAGTTTATGACGAGCAAGTGCAACAGTGGTTGGATACCAATGTCAAATATGACAAGAAATCCCGTACACAAAAGTACACCACCTATCACTTGTTCATTCCCCCAGGCTATTATTTTAGTGGTCAACATTTGGTCAGCACCATAGCCACCAGGTTTAATGGCGTGTTTCTGAAAGCTTTGGAAATTGCCAGAAAAAATGTCACCTTGGAATACCACAAAACAGCTCATCGCTTCCTGATGAAATTTCCTGAGGGGGGTAAAATCATGTCTTTCTTATTTTGGCCTGAATTGTTTGACATGTTGGGCGGAGACATGAACATGAGAATGACAATGATCAACAAAAACGAATTACCCATCGTTTACGACAACGATTCTTTTAGCAAGTTATTTCGTACCCCGGTAGAACTGAATCAAGGACTGAATTTGATGTTCGTGTATTCCGATGTGGTGGAGTACAACGTGGTGGGACACACCTCCGTACCGTTACTGCGTGTCATTCCTTTCAAAGTGGATTCTGCCACGAACGTTGACGAGGAAGGTGGAAACACTTACCACGTCCACCGCGAATTTGTACATCCTCACTATTTGCCTGTCAGCAAGTCGTATTTGGACACGGTCAACATTACTATAAAAGGAGATTTGGGACAAAATATTCCATTCACCAAAGGAAAAGTCACTTTGAAACTCCATTTTCGAAAACGGTTCTCTCACTATTCGTAAGTCATGTATCCAGTGTACCGAGGGGTTGCTCGACAGCGAGGACACGGTTTAGGAGATATGTTAAAATCGGCCTTTCGTTCGGTGGCCCCGGTGTTGAAACCGATGGTGACACGCGGATTCCACGCCTTGAAAGATGCGGCACTGACGCAAGGCAAAGAATTTCTCCAAAATGTCATCATCGACAAACAAAATCCTAAAGAAGCCTTCATGAGGGCAGGCAAAAATGTCTTGCTGCAAACGGGCAAAGACCTTTTGAACCGACGAGACACACCTATAAATGCCCTGCACGCTACCGAGTCAGGCAATCAGCAAGGACAAGGCAGAAAGAGACGACGAAGAAAACACCCTTTCACCAGACTTCACTCGTCTAAAGCGAGAAAGACCAAGAAAAGAAGAACCGTTCGAGACTTAGACGTTTTCGATTATTGAGACACAGAGAAAAAATGATGCACCGAGAATCTTGCGCTTGTTCCAAAACGGAACTGGATCTGTTTGCCATGCCCCCCACCATGATGACCATGCAAGAATCCCAGTGGGTGGAATTTCACCCCGTCTCCTCTTTGACAGCCTCAGCTCCCATCGAGTTTGAAATCAAAGGACAGCCCGAAGATTACATAGATCTGAATAGCAGTTACTTGTACTTGAAAGTCAAAGTTGTTGATTAGGACAATTCGCTCCTAGATGGCGATGAGGTAATAGCTCCCGTCAACAATTTCATGCATTCCTTGTTCAGTGGAGTGGACTTGTACTTGAATAACAAACTGGTCAGCAGCAACATGGATACTTACCCTTACCGTGCCTACCTGGAAAATCTCTTGACGTACGGAATAGATGCCAAGAATACTCATCTCAATGCTTGTGTGCTGTGGGAACCTGACGAAGCGGGCAAGTTTGACACAACTGAGAATGACGGCTTTGAGGAAAGACGAAAGAAAATCAAAGATGGACAGAGTTTAGAACTGATGGATCGTTTGCATTTGGACATGTGGTTGCAAGAGAAATATTTGCTAAACCGGGTAAATATCCGCCTGAGACTGAATCGTAGCAGTGCCGCTTTCCATTTGATAGGTACTACTGCTTGCAAAACTGTCATCGAGGATACCAGGCTCTACGTACGACGCGTGGAAGTGTTACCTAAAGTGGGAAACGACATCAGTCAGACGTTGAGCAGAACGACCGCCAAGTATCCGATCCGACGCGTGGAAGTGAAAACCTTCACCATTCCCAAGGGACAGCGATCCATGATCGAAGATCATCTGTTTCAAGGACAGCTACCCAAACGTTTAATCCTTGGTATGGTCGAGAATTTAACCTTCAACGGAGTTTTGGCTAAAAATCCTTTCTACTTTTATTACTACAATGTGTCCAAGATCGAAGTCAGTCGCGATGGCAAGACCTTGTGTACCAGACCTTTCGAACCTAACTTTGACAAGAAGAATTACTTGAGATCGTACTTGTCCCTGTACAAAGCCACCGGACAGTTAGGAACCAACACCAGTCACGGCATTACGTACGAGGATTATGCAGAAGGTTATGCTTTGTGGGCTTTCGATTTCACTCCAGACCAAGGCAGCGACGAGGGACATTTCCACCCTATAAAATCCGGCCAGATTCGTGTGGAACTTCAATTTACTAATGCTCTACCAGACACGGTGAACGTCATCCTGTATGCAGAATTCGATAATACCATAGAAATCAACAGTTTGAGACAAGTCATTCTAGACTATTAGAAGCTATGGAAGACTCTTATCCCTCTTTACCTAGTGGAGAAACTTTGGAGATGGAATGTGAGGAAACTGTGGAAGAAGAATCCCAAGACAAAGACGAAGAAGATATCATGATGAAGTCGAGATGGCCAGAACAAGAAGCCCATTTAGTCTGCTGTTTTGCCAAACACTTGGTCGAAAAAATGACGGAATTGATCAAGAAAAATTGCTATGGATGTCAAAACGATCATCCCAGTCAAATTCAACGCAATAAATGCCTGATGTTGAGTCAAGAAGAAAAATTGGACGAGTATCTGGACGATGCTTGGAGTCTCATCTCGGACGAAGACGTGTGGCACCAGTGGTATAAAGACTTGCGTGAACATTCTTGTCCACCATTAACCACTCAAGAGATCGATCGTATCGAAGCTCTCCTGAATCAAAGTGAGGAGACGAAATGAAGAAACGGTTATTTGTCAGACATTTTCAAGCAAAAAGTCAGGATCGAATTGATGACTTATTATTACCTGTGAAGAAGAAGAAAACACACAAAACAATGGATACCTGGGAACTTTATTACCTTTTGAACCACAGTTCGTATACGGCTTCTTGGAATCCTGTCGTCTGTGCTAAAGATGAACTCCCTCATCGCAAACCTCAAGACCATCTAGCTTACGTGATCAACACGGACGACAGTCATCTCCCAGGAACCCACTGGGTAGCCGTTTACTTTCCTCAAGAAGGATGTGTGGAATATTTCGATTCGTACGGATTGCCCCCTTTGGAAGACGATATCATTGACTTTATGAGAAGAAATGCTCAAACCACCCGATTCAATAATGTGAAATTACAAGGCACAGATTCCTTGGTGTATGGACAGTACTGTGTGTATTTTCTGCATCATCGCAGCCTGGGTTATTCCTTAGAACATTTAGTGACTCATTTTGATCCTCGTTCTTCTTCTAGAAACGATGTGAAAGTAGATAGATGGTTTTGTGACCATTATGCTTATCTTTTGCCTCAAGCTAGGAAACGTAGTGTCCATCAATGGCCTAATGACTTCCAACAGTGGAAATCACAATTTCATTCACAACGTTGTCAGCCCTGTTTAAAGTAGAGTGTGAATTGAAAAAATGTTTGATGTTATAGTGTTGGATTATTGTTAAAAGATGTTAGAGTTGTTGGTTAGTGTTAAGTGATTTTTGAATAAAAAATGTTGTGTTTTGAAAAAAATGACTTTGTCTTTTTTGTTTGGCTATAAGAATGTTGATTCATGCTCTTTGACTTCTTACTATCCCTCTCATGTCACTCATTGAACGTTCCGGCTCGAAAACCGTAGAGGGATGTTTTCCTTCACGTCCGCGCTTTGACTTTAAGAACCGGGGTTGTTTCCAGTCTAACCATCCATTGTCGACTCATCCTCCTACGAAGATGTGCTCCAAACTAGCTAAGCTAAACGAAGCCTACGTGAATTTGCATAGGGTCAGACACAGTCTGATACCGAAAGCTGAAGAGATAGAGAATGTGAGAATGTTAAAAGTCACTGAAGACCTGATAGAAGAGCTCTTCAGAGAAGAAGTGAACAGGGAGAAAGAAGAATGGACAGAAAAGTACAGACTTCAGAGACAGCAGCAACAGCAACAACAACAACAGCAGCAGAAGCAGCAGGAACCTGAACCTGACAGAGGCTTTGTCGATTGTCGTATCGACACCAAAGAGTTCTTCTTCTCTTTCCGAAGAAGCAGACCTATCGTCAGAAAGTCTATCCTCAGAGGACGTCGCATTCTTAGAAACTAAAAGATTGCCATAGCAAACAAAAAAAACAACAAAAAAAACAGCCCTTTTCAGGGCTACCCCAATACTCTAGAAAAGAAATAACAATCGATTTGCCAATATGTGTAGGTAGAATAGTGTGAATATAAACACTAAATTTTTTTATAGTGTGAGGGTATGTATTTGTGTATAGGATTGTGTGTTTGTAAGTGCTCACGTATGTTGGTGCGGATAGTAGATTAAGATCATGTCTTTTTTTGGTGTTTGAGGTGTGGGGAGAGTAGATTTGGGGGTTTGATTGGATTGATTTAAGTATGTGAATAGTATATTGAAGTGATTAATGAAAAAAATTTTAGAATAGGAATGGGTAGTATAAAAAAGTGTGAGTGTTTCTTTTAGGTCCGCGCGTTGTTTTTGGTCATGATCTAGGTAAGATCAATTTTATGTTTTTAGGGGGATGTTTTCCTTCACGTCCGCGATTTTCGTATAAATTAAAAGTCACTCGTCAGTCCAGCTACCCTTGTTGATTGATCAACACCAGAATGAACACCAGACTAGCGAAACTGTTGGAACTTCATGTGCATCTGGAATATGCCAGGCGCCTGTTGAACGAACTGGGAAGGATGAGAGAGGAGGAGGAGAGAAGAAACAAAGAAGAGGAGGAGAGAAGATACAAAGAAGAGGCGGAGAGAAGATACAAAGAAGAGGAAGAGGAGAGAAGAAACAAAGAAGAGGAGGAAAAGGAGAGAAGAAATTTCAGAATCCCAGAAACAGAAAATTGGGATTCTGAAGCTATTTATCCCGCCTCTGCTCTCTCCCTAAAAAAAGTAAAAAGCAACTGGAGAACAAGATGTGTATGTGGCGCCAGGCCTAGAAGGTGCCACCATTAACCAGGTGTCCATGAAGTTCAAAAAAAAACAGCCCTTTTCAGGGCTATCCAATACTCTAGAAAAGAAATAACCATCGATTTGCCAATGTGTGTAGGTAGAGTAGTGTGAATATAAACACTGACTCTTTTTTTAATAGTGCGAGTGTATGTGTTTGTGTGTTTGAGTTTGTAACGGCTCACGTAAGTTTGTGTGAATAGTAGATTATGGGTTTGTTTATTGTTTGTTAGAGTATGTGGAGAGTATAGTTTGGGTTTTATTATATGAAATGAGAAAGTAGGGGATGTTTTCCTTCACGTCCGCGCGTTTTAAGTGATGATCTAGGTAATATCAATTTTATGTCTTAGGGGGATGCTTTCCTTCACGTCCGCGCTTTTCGTATAAGAACCCACAACGTTCGTCGTTCGCACCATTCTACGGAATAACAGATACAAGATGGAAGTGTCGGCGTTGTTTAATGACTTAAGAAATGTTTACTTTTGGATGATGGATGGAGAATATACTATTGAAAGGATAGAAAGAGAATGGAGGTTAAAAAATGTCTTGACTATGTCAATGAATTAAAATTAGCCAGGAAGATGATAGAGGAGATGATAGAGGAAGAAGTTAAGAGATTGAGAGGATTGATTCAACCAGAGTATGTAAGAGTGGGGACAATAAAAGAGTCTATGGACAAGGTAAAAGGAGTGAGATGGTATTTAGAAGAGCTAGAGAAATGGTCAGAGTGGAAGTTTGTGAAAAGGGGCAGTGAACAACTAAAGAAAGGGGAAGAAAAGATGAAAAAGATAATAGAGAAAGAAGTGCAGAAAATTAAAGACAGGTGGGCAAAAGATAGAAAAGAGCAAGAGAATAGAAAGAAAAAAGAAGAATATGAGAGACTGAACAATAACTGGATAAAAAAATCCAACAGAAGTTCCGAGCCATGGGTCACCCGGACTGGATACCGGAAAATGAAAAGAAGAACAAAGGAATTTGGGGAAAGATTAGGGGCTGGATGAGGAAATGGAGGAAATAGAAGAAAGCCAAAGGCCCTTTTCAGGGCCACCCACATTTCTCGAAAAGAGAATGACTTTCCATTGCCTACCCCTTTTTAAAAAAAAAAATTTTTTTTTAAAAATCCCATGTTCAATTTCCCTTGACGCTATACAGTCCCACCCTGTTTAAATTCCTTTGACGCTATACAGTCCCACCCTGTTTAAATTCCCCTTGACGTTCAACAGTCCCACGATTTTTCTCCATGTTAATTTCCCTTGACGCTATATGTTCCCACGATTTTTCTCCATGTTAAATTTCCCTTGACGCTATATGTTCCCAGGGGTGGTTTTAATGCTAAGTCAAATTGACGCTATAGTATCCCTATTCACTACTTCCATATTTTGAGAGTAGGAATTGGTTCTAGCTACCTAATGCCTTCTTATTTTGTAAACAGTCTATTACGTAACTTATATTTGTCTATGATTTTAGATTATATATTAAGATAAGTTTTAATTGGAAGTAAACATGTTTACAGATGTTGGGTTCAAGGTCCAGGTTTTGTTTGAGAAATTCAAAATATTTTAGGAGCTAGTTATTTACGAATTTGACTTGGCAATGGCCCTCATTCTGGCTCTGTATTGTGTCCTTGCTTTATATATGAATGTGGTTTCTTCAGATTGCACATTCATGTCTTACCATCAGTCATTAGAGGAATCAGTTTTAGTTATTTTTCTATAAATAAGTTAGTTTATTTATGTATTTAAACTATTCATTGGAATTACACAATGCTCTTTGATCGTAATGCGAATTGCTTTAAAATATTTCAGAAAATTTCAATCTGAATTTGAAATTTAAAGTCACGTGGTTTCGGTTTTCTATGTTTAGCCTCTGGTATTGAAGTTCAAATGTTTGAGAAATCGTTCCTCAGACCAAGAAGATTTCACAATGTCATCTAAGGTGGAGAACTTCATTTTAAATCCTCCCCAGAAAGTGTTATACTCCATGGAAAAGGACGAAATACTTCTGCCTGCCAGCCAATGTGATCTTTTCGAAGCAAAGACTTCTTTAACGAAGGATGAGCAATTATTTTGATCCATTATATTTGGTGGAAAGAATGATTTTGGTAAGGTACGTTGTTCTTGATTAGCAAGTCTTTGTCTGGCTCTGAAATGAAATGAAAAGATTTGAAGCAACAAAAAAAGGGCAATTGAGCAAGGAAATCTTCAACATAAAAATGAACTGACGGAAATCCAAAGTCAGAAAGAGAAAAGAGAACTACAATTGCAGAATGAAAACAGGGAAAGAGATGGGGAATGAGAGAAGAGAAAAATAAAATACAAATGAAATTTGAGAAAGTGAGAGAGAGATAGATAGAGAATTTGAAATGTCCAGTAGAATATTAGACTTAATTCTTAAAAAGTGTATTTCCTGGCAAAATCTCGGGAAATGTACACTTCACTATATGTATATATTTTATGTGGTTAAGGAACACATTTTGAATGGTTAAGAGTTGGTACTTGATGCATGTGGACAAAAGTTTAGGAACTGTTCAAAGGAGAGATCCATGTCGGATTTGTAATTAAAAATATCCCCAGTATTTGATAGGTGGTGCACAGCCATGAAGGTTGATCAAGATTACGATAACCTCGGACAGCTCATACTAACTAAAGAGTTCAATAATTGCATTCACAGTGACCTCAAGACCTACCTTGATGATAACCATGTAGACGCTTTAGTATCCTAGTCTCATACAAGTAGTTTCAAATCTCAATCTGGCACAACGTTCAGGAATCAAGAATATGATTTGAATAATCGCAAATCCTTGTCGATTTCTACCTTATTGTATGTAGACTTGGTACATTATATAGCATTGTTACATACTGAAACATTAGCAACAAAATAAAGGCAGAACTATTCCAAATGCCGGTATTTCTAAGAGGTCAGTATAACGGTCATGTATTAAAAGCAATGGTTTAGTTGGGTCAATAAAGCCAGTCGGACTTTATTCCGAAGAATTATAAACCATACCTGTCGCAAGGTTCTTTATCACTAGTTAGTGGTTATTCCAAGCTTATATCGATTAAAACGTTAAGGGACAGGAGACTCTCAGGCTTTTATTATCAAGTACCTTTATCTGCCTTTATCTGAGAAGACAGCTTCTAGTGAAATGGTTCTTACTCAATGAGTGCAGATTTGTAATGTTATTCTCATATTTAAGAATTGTCATCAGACTGTCTCAAGACTAGTTGCAGTCGGAGCTGTGTTTCTTTACCCACTGAGGGTATTCATGTAATACTGGACAATAATCTAGCTGCAGATCACGTTGCTCTTAATCCACTTGTAACTATCAAGCCTTGTTGGGATCAAAACGTGCATCATATTGAAAACAAAATTCCTGATACATACCTTGCTTGTAGGTACTCGACTTTGTGGATGAAACTGTGTGTGAAACTTGTACATCGTTTGAACTAGTGGTGCAACGTGTTTGTGTATCTTTAGTTCCTCAGTGACAGTATTTTCAGAGCAAAACACCACCATGATTTAAACTATCTGAGTGAAAATTGATACTGATAATATACGTGTGGTCCATGTAGATTTGTTTCTTAAAATTTTCATTCACTAAATTTCATGTTTCTGTCCATCGGACTATCCATCAGACCTACAGAACACACACACACACACACACACAAGAAAGGAGGATAGTGTTCAGTTCCATTTTAACTCCAATAATTGCATTTTGCACATGATGGTGCACTTTGGATTGGTAATCTTATCAGCAGTATTAATCGCTAGGTCACTGAAAGATCTATCGGGGATGGGAAAACCTTTCGGTTGTGAGGAAGAATTCCTTAAATTATTTGTTCAAGAGCAGAAGGCTTGGAAAAAAGATCAGAGACTAAAGAAGAGGGATATAGAAACGAATGATATAGTGCCAGGCAGAACGGAAATTATGGGGGTTGGAACTGTAAACAGAACGAAATATAGCATTTTACAAGGAGATAATATATTTAGGTAAACATACAAAGAAGTAGAAGACAGAATGAGAGAGGAGAACGGGGAAGAAAACATTATAAAAGCAAGCACAGGGCGAAAAAGATTCTGGGAAACGGAAACAAAGAGGGAAACTATAGAGTCAAGGAAGAGAGGTTAGAGATTGTGAAACAGTCTCATTGAGAAGACATGTGGTTTAAAATACAGGAATATGGATTGAGAAACAAAAGAGAAAACTGATTTATTAACTGGAAAGAGGGAGCGCTAGAAAGCCTCTAACTCGAATTAATTAGGAAACCCAGTATTTCACCCATATGATGACCCAAAGGATAATATAGACATTTATTTATAATGTTTTTGCTAATGCCAAGAAATGTTGAAATTATGATTGGTCGCTTGTTCACATCGCGTTGCTAGAAGGTAAAAGGCTGGATGTACCTTTGTATCTCCTGTTTCACAATGCGTCATATTATGACCCGAGAGGAGATGTACTCCGTAACAGATACGAGTTTATAGATTGATTCTTAGGATTAAAGAGGCGTTCTCACGGAGTGCATGTGCTTCTGGTTTATGTCGGCACATCAGACTGATATCTGTACCTGGGGAATGAATTAGAGCCACATCCCCCAGGCCTTTATGTGCTTACAGAGCACTGCTAATTTAGCAATCAGGTCGTGCGACTAGGTGTCCCAATCGACCTGAATGAAAGGCTTTCATGAGTGGAAATGGACCCAACACACACTCATGTTATCATAAAGTTGGAATTCAGTCAGCTGTGGACTGAACTAGGTGTCGACCCAAGCAATTTGTAACGTCCGCTGAGATTGGTCGCAGCGATGACGTTACAACATGACATCTAGCTTTAGACGGGTGGAAATTGTTCCACATCTCCGTCTCTTTACGTTGTCCGAGCGAGGTAAGGAGGAAAGGTGCTCGATAAGCCAGCAATGGATGTTGTGAACTCCCTAAAACACCAGCTCGTACTTAACCAAATTCAGTCCAGTTATTTAAATGGACAATAAAAAATACCAATGTTGTGTCAGCCACCTGTGCAATTCAGTCAAAACACACAAGTCTTAAATATTTTCTATGTCCTATCCGTTAAAAGAAATTCTAGTACAGAGTGTACGTTGCAGATATGTCTAAGCGACATAACAAAAGGTTGGTCACTATTAGGTAAAAAATATTTCAATTTTGAAGTGGTGGTAGCGAAAGGATCAAGTCAGTAATGTAGTTTTATCGAATAGGGATACCAAGCCGAAAAAGGTACCATTAGATAATAGGCAATTTTGAAGGAGCCCTAAGAAGGGCATTTTTATACGGCAGGAGGGAAGGTGTTCCTGCTGTCCTCCTCTTCATACAGTTCAGCAGCTGAGTTTCTCTTCGCTTGCGTGCATGGTATCCCTCAAACCTATGGAATTCTCATAGGAATTCCGCAGCGTCTATTAGGGTTGATATTGGATGCTCTGTGTACACCACATGAAAACGTCTCTGAAGAATGCGTTTTCCCTGCTGCCAAAGTTTTGCTGTGGGTTTCTTTGTCTTGAGGGATCTCCAGTCTACGATTTCGGTCGATTTGATGAATCCCATTGATGGCTGATGTCCGCTACTGCTAAACGTAGTCCCAATGTGTTGAGCCTTTTGATATCTGGGTCGCTGTTGTCAAGTGATGTTGCCCATTTTGTGGCTTCTTTGTCCCTTTCGACTGCGGTTATTGTTATTTTTACAGGGAAAGGTGAACACGGTCCCTGGGGAGTTTCCAAGAGACTCTGGATATCTTGGAATACTTGCTCTTGGCTAACCTGCTGTATTGTTGTAGTAGGAGTAGGAGTACTGGTCCTTGGTGGTGGTGGTGGTGATTTTGCAACAACGATAGCAAATGATCCTTTGAGAGATTGTTGTTGTTGCTGCTGTTGTATTTCCAGAACGTGGTCTGGTTGGTCGAGGGCAGTCAATACCGGTGGCCGGGCACTACTAGTAGTAGTAGTAGTTATCTCGGTGGGCTGCTGGTGTCTGGACTCTTTGTGGGTCGTAGCAGGCGGTTTTCAGTTCGACTGGGTCTGCATAGGCTCCCTCTGTCTCTGATTTTCACTCCTCTTTCCGACTCCTGTTTTTCTGTTTTATTTGTTTGTCTTGTCACTGTTTTGTATTTGCCTTTGAAAAAGACTCAGTAAGAGTCGAAAGCGCTGAAGCTAGTTAAATTTGTGGTCAGTTTATTATATATATATATATATATATATATATATATATATATATATATATATATATATATATATATATATATATATATATATATATATATATATATATATATATATATATATATATATAATGTATTAATAAATAGAGATAAACAGTTTTAATAATATTTGTATTATGTATAATGCACATTTATTAGAGATATAGAAAATAAATAAATAGAAGAAAAGAGAACAAGAAAAACCTAATTAATAAAATAAAAATTAGAAAGATAAATATTTTTTGAGGGGGCACCAGACAGATGCCCCACCCCCACTTAGCCAAAGCTTATAAAAGGTTTATGTGTGTTTGTTACCCCCAAAGGTGTGTTGTTTGTGTTGTTTTTAAAAGGTTTTTTTAAAAACTTTTGGTTTAGAAATTTGGAGTGGAGTATTTCTAAATTTCCCTGGTGTGTTTATAGGGTTGATCATCCGAGAATGATTTATATTATCCTTTCTGAATCTCTTCCCTAGTAAATTTGTCGACCTTGCTAGGGTCACCTACGTCCCATGTTTGCTATATGTTTTGAGTGCTATTTTTGTTTCCATGGGGGGACAGCAAAGTATGCCAAATCTAACCCAGTTGTCTTATCTTCTCCCGTGTTTATATTTACATAGGGAGTGTTCATTTAATTTTGAAATTTGGCGAGGAGTGTTCTTTATATGTATAATATTGAAACCTTATTGGGTTATATGTGTGTATTAAACTTATCACTCTCTCGTATAATAAATCAATATGAAAATTGTCTTCCCTTTCGGGGGGGTTTGTACAGTAGATCTGTACTATGGTTAGTAATGAGAAATGAAAGGTAGTAAAGGGTAATATTTAAAGCTGTAATATTGTATAAAAGTCCTAGCCATAAGGGTTCCTTTTCCAGACTCTTTTATGGGCCTGTTCACTTCGCGTAGCGCCATGTGACACAGTCCCATAACGTCTTTATCTGTACTTTTCCTTATGGTGGAATTTATCACTTTTTGTCTATTATTATAACTTGACCGCATGCTTTCATTGTTGTAACTATAAAGTTTGTTATTATCTAAAGTGTGTTTTTGTTAAAGTTACCATCTAGATAAAGTATATTTTGTTGTTTGTATGTATCTTTTTTTTGTATTTCTATTATTACTTTTTCTCTATTATCTTTTTTTTTGTGTGCATTGCAGCAGTGTATGTTTTTTATTAAAGGGGCCTTTTTTACACAGCGGACATTTGGGCGGTACTCTGACCATATGCCGTCTCGCTGCCGCCTCTCCGGTCAACCACGCATCATGCATGTATTTAAAGCAGAGGATTTGAATTTTTAGGGAGCTTAGTTTGGACCAGTGAACCCATGCTCTTTTCCAATTAACATACATATGCTCTTTTTCTATTTTACATGGTATTTTTCATATTATTTCCTCTCTTATCCCAGTATAAGTAAGTTTCTCAGCAACTTCCCATAGCTCTTTTCTATCTCTATATTTAAATTATAGATCTTTAACACTTTTAAATTTCCTAGGGCTTTCGAGCAATTTTGTAAAATAATTGTTTTTATAAATATCAATCCTATTCCTTAATATAAAACCAAACCAGTAAATATATATTCCCTCCCACGGTAATTTGGGGTCTGCATTTATTCTTTTAAATCTGTTTAAAATATTTGTTATTTTTAAAAGTATCGGGCTACGGATTCCTATCCCACCCCTTTCTTTGGCCCTATATAAGGTTTCTTTATTAATATAATGCATTTTAAAATTCCATATGTATTTTATAATCTGATTATCTATATTATTGAAAGTAAGGTTATTTAGGTCAATCGACTTCATGATATAATTAACATTAGTGTACATATATGTTTTTGCCACTTGGGCTCGTTCCATGATGCATGCGGCGTTAGTGCCCAGATATCAACATTTTTTTAAATTTCATTTTCTATTTTCTTATTGTTTTCGTTCTCTTCATTTAATCCAAAGTATACACCTAGTGCCTTAACTGTATTTTTAAACAGATTTGCTGGTAACCCTGAGTGTTTACCTCGCCAGTTACCTATTTCTAAAATTTCTGTTTTATATTGATTAATTTGCGATCCTGATGCTTTACCAAATTTTTCAAATTTCTTTATTAAATGTTTAAAGGAATTAGGATCTTCTATAAAGCTTGTGCAATCATCTGCATGCTGTAACATTTTCACATCATCTTTTAAATTTGGAACTATTATACCAACTATTTCTTTGTTGAGTTTTATGCTGATGCTTAGCATTTCAATTGCTATTACGTATAATAGCAAAGATAGTGGGCATCCTTGCCTCACTGATCTTAGGATTTCGAATTTGTCCATCATGATCCTATTAACCTGTACTCTAGAGGTTATGTTTTTGTACAATATTTTAGTCCAATTTCGGAAATTGTCTCCGTAGCTAAATTTTATTTAGAACCTTTTGTATATAGTTATGTTTCTAATCTGTCAAATGCTTTTTCTTGATCGAAAAGTACCATGGCAGCTTTTCTTATATTTTCTTTTAGATAATCTATAATTGTTTTTGTATTGAGAATATTATTTTGTATATTTCTCTTTTTAGGTCCACATGTCTGGTGTATATTGATAATTTTATCCATACCTTTTTTTATTCTGTTTGCCAGAATCTTACTTAAAATCTTATAATCCATATTTAGGAGGAGATGGGCCTCCAATTTTTAAGGTCTTCTCTGTCTCCCTTTCCTTTATATATTAAAGTTATAACTCCTTCCCTCATTGTTTCGGACATTTTATTACTTCTAAGTAAAAGATTATTGTATAACCATTCAAGTATAGGCGACAACTCCCCACAGAATTTCATATAGAAATCTGCGGAGAGTCCATCTCCTCCTGGTGATTTCCCTTTATTTGCTGTTTGTATACTTTCTTTTATTTCCTCCTGCGAGATGAAATCATCACATAAGTTTTTATGTTCTGATGATATCACCTCGCAGGGGATACTTTCCAAATATTCATCGATTGTTATTCCTGCTATATCCTGTGTTTTATATAAATTTGAATAAAAGTCTTTAATGTAATTCATAATTTCCTTCGGATCTGTTGTTAACTTATTTTCAGCTATTTTTAATTTATCCAATGTTCCCCCCCCCCCATTTCTTCTCTCTTCTCTTTTATATAGACCTTCTGCCTGTTTATATATTTGTGTAAATTTTCCAGCCCTAATTTCCCTACCTCTCATTGCCTCCTCTATGATTTCATCTAATCTCTTTTTTAGTTTTGTTTCTAAGTCATTACTATTTGTTGCTTGAAGTTGAAATTTAATAGACTCTTTTTCCCACTTTAATTTCCTACTTTTAACATTTGAAAATTTATCAGCTATTTCTTTAAATTTCTTTTTTAGAATTTCCCATTCCATAATAATGTCTAAATTTTCTTTTTGTTTAAAATCTTATATTTCCTTTTTTATTTCATTTACAAAATTTATATCTATTAAAAGTGAAGTATTAAACATCCATTTTCCTGTTCCCCATCTTTGTTTAGTTTTTGTTTCTATGGTCATGAATATAAGTTTATGGTCCGAAATTTTTATGTTAGATATTCCCGCTTCTTTATGTATTTTTCATCAAAATTTGTACATAGAAGTTTGTCTAGTCTACTCCCTTTATTGATTTTATATTCATATGTGTATTCCTTCCGTAAAATATTTAATCTTTTATATATGTTCAACGGTTTATGTTCTTTTAAATATTGTTCCATCTCAGGTTTAATTCTTAAGTTTTATGTTCCTTATTGGCTGGCATATAAAGGTTTATAAAATGAGTTTTTTCAATCATAATATGTAAAAGCCTTCCTTTAAAGTAACTATCTACATTTATTTTTTCCCAAAAAATACTTCTTTTATTTTTTATTAAAATGGCTGGTCCCCCTTTTATATCATTTCCTGTATAATCATTAGTTAAAAGAATACCATTTAAATGGCTTTCACATAAAGCTTTAATTTCATTGTTAAAACCGTTATGTGTTTCTTGAAAAAACATAATATCATAAAATCCTTTGGAAATTTAAGTAGTTTATTTATGTCTATTCCATTAACATTTATGGACAGGACTTGTAAGTTCATTTCTTCCATTCCCGTCTCTTCCCAGGGTGTCGCATTGATGGGTATACCTCTACGTAAATATTGTATCTTATGAAAAGGATTATATTTTTAATTTTATTTTCTTAAATATTATTGAAATAAGTTAAATAAATTAAATTAAACTAAATGGGGGCACTGGTCTCCCTACCCCCCCCCCCCCTCTAAAGAGTTTGGTGTGGTTTCATTTCCTGATGTTGATGTCAGGTTAGTTTCATATAGTGTGGTATTCGGTTCACTCGTTGTTCCGGTCATAACGGTTTCTTTAGTATTTTCGTTGCTGTAGTCTGTTTCTGTTCCAGTCTCTGTCACCATCTCTGTTATTTCCTCATCCTCATTTTCTCCCTTGTCACTCTCACTGTCAGTTTCCTCATCTGTTTCTTCTTCTTCTCTTATCTTTTTGGGTTTATTTTTCCTTTGCTGGGTGGGTTCTTTTTGTAGTGATGTAATCTTTTCTTGCGGAGATACAGATTTCGCTTTCCTTTTTTCTCTATTCCTTCTAGGTAAAGGTGTCGACGTTAAAGGTGTTATCCCCATACTTTCATTTGCTTCCTCTTCTTGGATTGGTTCAATCTCTAGTCCTTCAAATCTGTTCTTTGTATAGATTTTTTTTTCTTTTGCTGGTGTTGAGATTTTTTCCAGTTTTGTTTGGACTTAAAATCTCCTCCCATTCTGGGGTTTTCTGTCCTTCTTCAATGTTTGTTAAATCTAGTTCTGGTAGTGTTTGTATCTTGCTCTCTTCTCTTATCTGCCTGATTAGTTCCAGAATTTTTTCTTGGTCCTCTGTGTGTTGTTGTTGTTGTTGTTGTTGTCGCTGCAAAGGTTTGTTTGCGGCAGCTTAGCTTGCATAGGTTTCTGCTTTTGGTGTTATTATCCCTTTACAATCTCTGGGGCCATGGCCTGTCTGGTGACATTTAGGGCACATTCTGTCATTTTCACACCCTTTATACCTGGATTTAAGCCTAAATCCTAGCACATAGAAGAAAACCGGTATTTTCTTGGCATCTTCTTTGTCCACATAGATTAATCTATTTCCGGATTTTATGGGGGCAAAGCCCCACACAACAGTTGCCATCTTGTGTGTAATCACCCTTGCCCCAAACTTTTTTAAAAATCTTTTCGACTAGCTCACTGTTATCTACTTCCATTGGGAGTCCCATGATGTGGATTTCAGTTGTCCTGGGCTCTATTTCCCTGATAAAGGGCGGAGTTTTTGTGACCTGGACCTGCATCCCTTTGATCTGTATTGTATCTGTCTCAGTTAAAGGTGTTCTCTGTTTTGGGTAGAGTACCAATTTGTTGATTCCCCCATTTTGTAGGGCGTCGATTTTCCCTATTTCTATGCCAAGGGTATTTAGGACCATCAACACTTCCCCTTGCCTCGGCATGGATTGTGTGTCGCCAAAATCTGGCATCTGGCATCCTTCTGGATGGCAAACAATTAGTCTTCTCTCCTCAACTATTGTCTCAAAGTATTGTTTGAGTTTCGATCCCCGTGGCACTGCTCTTGGCGGCATTGTTTCCGATTCCATTTTCCACAGGTAGGTGAGGTGCTTGAGTCGTATTCAGCGATTACAGGTTGCACACTACTATGTCTATGTTAATGTTACTGAAAACTTGTTTTGTGGGAAATATTGGCGGTCAATGTACCTAATCTTTAAATAAAAGATTTATTCTAAAGCTTCCTTAAGAAATATTTGCTGTTTCCTAAGTGTAAACTAGATTATTTAAAGCAAAATGTTTAAACTGCAGTGTTTAAACGTCGTTGAGTATATCTCAGTCCTGTCGACTGCTTGCTAATCCCAGCCGGGATTAATACATGCAGAAGGCAAAATCAAGACAAATATTATATGCAAATTAGTGATCAAATATACAAAGATATTAGTAATTTCAAAGTCTCACCACACTCCTTACTATTCCACTTGCTTTGTCCTTGCGGTTTGCTTTGTTCGCACCATTCCTAAAACTGACTGAGCAGCAGAGGGGGCGAATCGGACAACTTTTTCGACAAAATTTGATTAAGGTTTTAAAACGACAAATAGAGCCTTCCTTCGAAATCTCACTTTTCAAACAAAAAAAATAAAGGCTCCGTTTGGCAAATGGAGCCTTAGTGTTTTTTGCTCGAAAACGCTATATTTCGCGCCAACATCCCGTTGGTGTTTTCCCGTGGCAATCATCGGGTGTCCCGCGTTGTTGTCATTGCCCCCTCTGCTGCTAAGGGGTTACAATGATCTTACAAACAAAGTGATCACTAACTCCTCCTCTTGTAGATCAATTAGGTTATTTGACTGATCGGTAAGTCTGAAATTAATTCTTGTTAAAAACCGATTATGGCATCTCATATAGACCGGATTAATTGGACTCTCAACGATTAAAAATCCCGGAGGGGCTGTTGGTGAAAATGAATAAAGGATATACCCCTGTTGAGCCTGATTTGATTGCTTGGTATCTACCTGGTAACTCCCTTCGATAACATCACACACTAGATTGATTGCTATCACCGATGCAATATTTACGTTGTATGGAGCAATATGCCTACCACCCTCTCCGTTATCGTGTCTGAGGATAATTGATGGACCGAGAAAATCATTAAGAGATTTTCTTAGTTCTGGCGCGTTGTATCCTGGAAACTTGAAATCGGGTAAATCGGCTTCTGTGATATTATACTCGGTTAGAAATTTTTGTTTATTATCATCGCTGTTAGCGGATATTGTTTTAACGATTCGTTCATTGATATATTCCATGTCTGATATAAGTTGGTTTAACACCTCAACGTGTTTTTGTGCTTTCGTTTTCCGTAACTGTTCTAGTTGTGATTGGTAATTACGATTAATCTCGGCAAACGCACCAGTGATATCATTTAAACCAACTGTGACCACGGCGGACGATTCAGGAGTTTGCTTATACGGAAAATACCATTGCATGGTATTCCTGTTTTGAAATATAAACCTACTGGGTAATAACGCGCTTTTTATAATAGACAAATCATTTTGATAACTGGGATTAATTCCGTGATACGATTGCGCATTCGTGTGCAAGTCCGCGGGGATTCCATGAGGTGGATTCTTAGGCCATCCTAGTATGGTTCTTATTGAACTGTTATAAATATCAACCATATACCCCAGTGTGCTCACTTCAATCGTCGACGATAACGTCGGTTCATGAACCGTAATAGCGATTTTTGATTCTTTTCCTGTGATCGATTTTATCCTGCGTTGAAATTCTTTATTGATTTGTTCTATTTGGTATGACCCAGTTGGTATTGTAACCTCCTTCCAGTCTGGGACCCCATCGGGCTTATTTGTCCATGCAAAAACCAGCGAGTTATTAGGTTGTTGTCCGTTAAATGCGTCCGCTCGGATATTAGGCCAACTGTGATATACTCGCAATTTTGCCAGCGCTATTTCCTTCACTGGAATCGGTGATGGGAAGTTCACACTGAATTCGGGGTTCGTTGATGTTATCGATATCATACTTGTTTGTACCGGAGTGGTGTTCTCCGCGATCCGTTGAAGTAATTGAAACCCTTCGGGGTTCAGCGACATTATTATTATTCGCTGTTTTTAGTGTTTAATTTCAACACCGAATATTAACAACTTGCTTGTTTTCAGGAGAATGTTTTAAGCCCATTGAAGTGGTTTCAGCGACGTGGTTTCCGGCTTCCAGTTGAAAATTTTCGATTTTTGACATCGCGGAGCCATACAACTGGACCATCGTGGAGAATTCAACATCGGATATGAACGAATTATCAATCGACAACGAGATCAACCCGGATAATTTCGAGTACGCGTCGGATACTATTTGATGTTTTACTGTATACTCGTTGAGTTTTTTCTGAGAACACGATGATATCTTTCTAGTGATTGCGTTGGTGACTCCAGCAATTGTTGTCGCCGCGGAGATAGCGATTGGAACAGCGATCGGGGCTATCATGGTCACCGTGGATAAAATGACACCAGTACCAGCTACTATACCGGACACCGAGTACACGGCCACGTCGATGGTGGTTATTTTTCGGCGGTATTTTTTTATTTTTACGCGGTATTGTTCGGAAAGCGTTTTCAAGTTCGCGGAGAATTCTTTTGCGGTATCGAATCGATATTGATGTGACGTCGGTGATACCTCTGATTCAATTGCCTTGGTGGTCATTTTTATTTAAAAGAACTAGTGTTTTCAATTACTTAGATCCACTACAAATTCCACATACCATATGATGTTTGCCCTGGTTAAATCTCTATCAACGGCACTAATTATAAACCGTTCAGTTGTGTTCTTGTTCATAATTGTTGATATTGTATTGTTAAACCCGGTTGAATTCGACGATAATATATTAAACTGCATCGCTGAAATCAATGTCAATCGATAAATGCCATTAACAGTTGCGGTGATATCTACTGTATTATGAGTAGGAGTCCAATCGAATGATCCATACCGAATTGTGTATACCGTGTTGATGGTGTTCTCATGAGGGATTTTTATTTTTTCGAGTTGCTCTGTCATTCTCGGTAGTCTGTCTTTAATCGCTGCAACATCAGTTTTGATCGTTCCTATTTCCTGTGTATTCTCGGTCATACTTTTTTTGTTCGCTGCAACATCAAGTTTGATTGTTCCTATTTCATATGCATGCACGTCTGTACTTTTTTTGTTCGCTGCAACATCAGTTTTGATTATTCCTATTCCCCGCCAATACGCATCTACATTTTTTTTGTTCGCTTCAATATCAGTTTTGATCGTTTCTATTTCCCCTCCATACGCGTTTATACTTTTTCTGTTCGCTTCAACATCAAGTTTGATCGTTCCTATTTCCTGTGTATGTTCGTCTATATTCCTTTTGCTCGCCATAACATCAATTCTGATCGCTCCTATTTCCTGTGTATGCGCGTTTACACTTCCTTTGTTCGCTTCAACATCAAGTTTGATTATTCTTATTCCCCCTGCATGCGAGTCTATATTCCTTTTGTTCGCTGCAACATCAGTTTTGATTGTTTTTATTTCCTGTCCATGCGCGTCTATATTTCCTCTGATCGATATAACATTAAAATTTTCCGCTTCAACATCAGTTTTGATTGTTCTTATTTCCTCTCCATACGCGTCTATATTCCTTTTGTTCGCTTCAACATCAGTTTTGATCGTTTCTATTTCCCCTCCATACGCGTCTATATTCCTTTTGATCGTTTCTATTTCCCCTCCATACACGTTTATACTTTTTCTGTTCGCTTCAACATCAAGTTTGATCGTTCCTATTTCCCCTCCACACGCGTCTATACTTTTTTTGTTCGCTGCAACATCAGTTTTGATTGTTTTTATTTCCTGTCCATTCGCGTCTACATTATTCTTGTTCGCTGCAACATCAGTTTTGATTGTTTTTATTTCCTGTTCATACGCAGTGATATCATTTATAGTTGTTGTGATTTCATCCAGCTTGGTATTTTTTTTACCAAAGAATTTATCAAAGTTGTCATCGATCCTGTTAACATTTTTTCGTAACGTGTAAAATTGGCCCTACAGCGTTGTAAACTCCGAAATAGTACTTTTTATCCCTGCAAGATTTGGTTCGGTTACCGTCGGGGTCCCAAAAAACTAGCGGTAGTGAGTTGTATATCGGTGACAGATTTTTTCACCTCGGTGACAGATTTTTTCACCTCGGTGACAGATTTTTTCACCTGCGTATCAAGTTCGGTCACCGATCTATCTAACCTTATAAAACCGTCTTGGACTAATGTTACCCTATCCGTCACCGTCGACAGATGTTCACCCGGTTTGAGTCGTCCGTCGCTGGTATACAACGCGATAGCGTTCTCGGCGGCATCACGCTGTCGTGTTAAAACGTCATCCAGCGACACATTACTGGATTTTAATTTACCCTGGCGGTCTTGAAATACAACTATTTCACCTGGGTCAACACTGGTTAAGTTTAACGTATCGGCGATTTCATCCTCGATTAGTTTTTTTATGTCATCGGTGGCGGGCGTTTCCGTGGATTCTTTCAGCGCCGAAATAGGTCGTCCCCAAATATCAATCATCGTTATTGTAAAAAAAAACGGTGTTTTTAATTAACCCGCCGGGCCTCTACGACCCCACTAGTGTATTCGTTTACAACCACATGAGGTGGTTTCCGCGATGATGAAATCGCCGCGAGTACGTTCAATACCTCACGGCCACATATCGGTGGGTCACTTAATTGCTGTGTTGGCAGCGTGGAATAAAAAACCGGGGCTGAACACGCCCGGATATACCGCATGAACTCGTTCGGCGGGGCTAACCCGTATGAATCAAAATAGACGATCGCACGCGGATCAATCGCGTATGCAACCCAATGAGTTCCCGCTCCGGAGGACCCATCGAGGTTAATTATGCCGGTTTCAATATTCCTTGGTGCCGCCGGTAATTGATCCCTCATAAAAACACCTCTGAAGTTTTTTATCGCTAACGCGTCGGCGGCGTCTATTAAATCAAAATTAAACATAGGAGTCATTAAACGGTTCCCGGTAGTCTTAGACCCTTTCCCGAATACCATGAATACGGGGTTCCCGGTAGTCTTAGACCCTTTCCGGCCACGGATCGTTTTTTTTTATAGCCTTTCCCGGTTGCCTTTTTCAGTGCCATTCCAGCCGCGGTACCAACGGCCCCCAACGCCGCCGCCTTAGCCACTGCTGGTGCGGCCGCGGCAATCAACGCTGGAATCGCAGCTAACAGCGGAAATATCCCACCGGTCTTTTCCATGTTTTTAATCGCTGCGGCCGAAAAATCTATTTGAACGCCCTTTTTATTCTTCATCGCATCATTGAAATGTTTTATTTGACGCGCCGTCAACGATATCTTATGATTACCACCTGCCATCTGTGACGGCTTCAGCGTTATTGTGGTTCCGCATTGTTTAGCCGACTTTGATCGTAATTTCTTGACTTGACCATCAGTTAGTGTAACGCCGACAACACTATACGACATTTATTGTAAACGCGTTTGTGTTTTCAATTACATGTTTTCCACTGGCGCATCAACGATTCTCATTCGTCCACCAACACCTTCTAGCAGCATTGATTTATCGCTGAGAATGACAGCAACCGCTCTATAATTAACACCACCCGGGGCTATACGAGCTCGGAAGTGTATATCAACGACGGATTGTCTCGTTAAATCAAGATGTTCCAACGAAAAGTAATAAATCGGATACAGGTTTTTAAAATCAAGTTGTGATATTTGCAAACCAGTGTCGACGTTTTGATCACGACCCATATATGACAGCAATCGATGATACACACGTGCGATATGGTTGTCGCCGTAATTAAGCTGTATATCCTCGGATGGTTCCTGTTGTCCGTTTATTCTCAGCGAAACATCCCTGACTCCTAATTGATCAAATATCATATGGCTGCGTTCTTGATTACCCAATCGTTCCCTATTCTGTAGCGCTATAAAAATATGACGCGGGGCTGAAACACCCTGTTTTGATGCCAAGTGCCATGTAAATGTATCAGCAACATTATCCTCTTTAGCATCAGTTGTTACCGCTAGCCAACTCAACAACGATTTTCCCCCCTGTTCCATAAATGATAACAATCGTGCTTCCGTGGTAACTGATGGAGTTAACACCGGCATCCACAATGCCATTTTAGTTAAAACGACTTTACCGTTATCGACGCCAGCAGCACGCCATATTGCATTGTTATCATCGCCCCTTCGCGTTAGCGCGATTGTATGCTTAGCCCCATAGATAACTTTTCTGACGTTTCTACAAAATCCGAATATGTGATGGAGCGGAATCGCGCATGAAAACTGTCGGCGTGGTCTTTGCAACATCCCTCTTCGTGTTGCAAATCCTAGATTGTAATTATTGTTGACACTTTTTATAACAGTGAAATTAGCGCCTGGTCTTGCCCTGCGGTCTGGATTGGCTGCTTCAGCCTGTGGGTCAACTGCGGTATCTCTTTCCGCCAGCACGTTAATGTACTGAAGATGATCAGCGTTATTAGTGGTATCCTTCGCAAACATCATAGATGGGCCCGCCGATCTTGTATAATCATCCGAGTATCTCGCTAACCCAATTAGCGTCGTTGCAACATCAACCTCGCGTTCTATTGATTCAATTTCTCGCCCGTCAATAAGATATCTGGCACTCTCAAATAACGCCATGATACCGTTGTTAACAAAGCCAACTCGAACACGATCGTCATCTGCGTACGGTGTATTAGCGGCAACATTTGTCACGAGTTCTCCCTCAATTTCGATAAACGCTTCACACGGCAAAAAGTATTTACTGGTATCTTGGACTTGAAGTTCAATTCGCGATCGTAGGTCGGCTTGTGGTGGTTGATAGGAATAAAATTGATAATCACGGACAGAATCATCCCTGCGCACTGGGGCATCCATATCAAACGCGGGATCAGCGGTTCGCGCAAACATTTTATTATTTATCATGTTATGTTTTCAATTGCAATTCATCAACGTCGTTTTCGTCGTAAATTCTTTGAATTCTGTTTAAGGCCACTTCCCGCTATCGCGTTCATGAGCGCGTTGGTTGCCGCATCGGCGGATGGCGGAGTCGCCATTGGCGGAGTCGTCATCAATGACTGAGCCGCCAACGACTCTAGTTTTTCTTCCACGGCGTTATTTATTACTTTACTGACATTCGCAGGCATCACTGTCGTTGATGGCATCACCGGTGGTTTCTGTTTTTTTCTTCTCACCAACGACATTAGTTTGTCCTTTGCTGCAGAAAACGCCTTTCCGGCAACATCTCCAATAGCGCTGATTCCCCTATCACGAATAACATCAATAGCCTTCATTCCTAATTGTTTGGCTAACGGCGCTACTTTTGGCGCCATTCTTGTAAATAACCCCGCAATGGTGCTACCGAGACCATCTCCATAGTACGCGCGGTAAACAGGCAATCGCGAGTTTACCACGTGGACGAGTACTGGTTTATCATGGTTGTAGTGTATGATCATCTTTATTATAAAAAACACCAGTTTTCCAATTAATCATCCACGAGCTCGTCTATGAGCGTTCGATATGCATTAATGTCCATGATACCGCCTGCAAATAACCGCTTGCAAATATCAGCGGCCTCATTGATTATTTCCGGAGAGTTATTTCCGGCTCGTTTTCCTCCGATTAGTACTTCCAGCCGTGATATATCACTGAGAACACTATCAGGACAAGCGTTTTCAACCCCACCGCTGTATCCTTCTCCTTTTTTTGGTTTTGCGCTTTTAACCCTATCGAGGAATGCTTTGTATTTGGGACCACCACCACGTGGTATCGCATTCTCATGTATACTCGCTAAATACACTATTCTTGTCCAATCCTTTAACTCCTTTACATTTTCCTCGTAACCGCTATTGATATGCTTCTTATCTCGTGTGCTCTTAGCAAAATTTGTGGCAGTAAAATCAACTATTTCTTCCCCGCTGAGGCCTCTAATTTTATCTATTGTGTCCTTTTTAAGTACATTACGGGGTATATTTTCCCCTTTCTCTTTTTTTTCCTGTATTTCTTCCGGTATTACTTCCGGTATTTCTTCCGGTATTTCTTCTTCTGGTTCTCTTGCAGTAGCACCTAGTTCTTCTTCGTCGGCCATTGTAACATAAGGTTCTTGTGGGTCCATTATAGCGAGTGGTGGTGGCCTCCGTGTTGTAGCAACCGCTATTTTTGCAGGAAGTGTTTCTAAAGACCTTTTTGTTTGTTCGGTCCGAGCCGCTATCTTTTCAAGTACGCCAAGCAGTGACGCCTTTTTCTTTCTTTCTTCGTCAGGAATATCCCCATATATCGCTGTTTTCACATCCTTGGTTGCACTCGTTACCGGGGCAAAGAGTTGTTCGCTTCCAACAGTAAAATCAGTTTGTAGTTGCTGCCGCGTTTGAAGTTGTTCTCGGACCCTGTCTCGTAACGGTATGAACTTTTTAAGCGCTGCTAGCCGCTCTCTGGCTAGCCGAGTAGTAAGTGATTCGCCTACCATTATTGCAATTGCTCCGCAATTTCTTATTTACCGCCGAGTGTGGCGGGGGCATATGTATACATCGGGGGCTCCACGGAGTTTTCGTCTATAATCCTTCTAATGTTTTTGATCTTACTAGAAATCTCCCGGCGTCGTTCATAAACACGTCCGAGTTTTTTTCGTATTATTTCAACGGCAGTAAATAGTCCAATGAATGCATTTACGTCATTGTGGTACAGGTTCTCATTAATCGTATGTTGTAATCGTTTTATAAAAAAATACTCGCGGGCCAGGGTAAAACGCCCCCGTTTCGATTGTTCGTTAATAATCTCATAATCGGATAATATTTTTTCGCTGTTGAGACTATCAGATAATTCAATTCCTTGATTTTTTAATTTTGAAATCTCGGTTAAAATGTTATTGATGTTTTCGATATTCATATTCTTATAAACATCTTTATTTCTAATATAAAAAAAATGTTTACAAAATGAACTCTGCGTATCAATCCCTAGGTGTGTTATTCATTTACTTAACAACACTGAATACTTCGTTTTCTTCCGGAACAGACAATTTATTAATTATAACGTTTCACACTGTCATGGCGACTTCGTCATGGTGACCTTGTCACTCGCTGATATTTATATATGAAAATCGAATTCTGTGTCCGGTCTTTTTTGAGATCGCTGAATTATGTATTCCTTCTGCAACAAATCGTATTGAGGCGATACAAATGTCGAAATATTTTCCTGCCTCATTCATCGACTGAAATATTTTTTCCTCGTGCGTTGATGTATTAAACGATTTGACACCCTTTGCTTGCTTTGAGCACTTACCAGTTTGGCCTTTTTTAGTATTTTCGCTCTGAGAGATAGCTTACAGATTACACAGTCTGTTATCTTGACAATTAGAATTAATGTGATCAATAACGAGACCATCCTTGATCAATCCGTAAAAACATTCATAGATGATTCTGTGACAGAAATATTTCTTCTTTCCGGCACTAAACGTCAAATACCCCTGATTATTTTTCCATCCAACTGGTTTTTTTAGTCTACGATTTCTAACAACGCCGTCGCGAGATGCCTCGTAATTAACGAGCACAGGATGCGGCTGAAATTCTTGGTCCATTTGTATAATAATACTACTTGTCTAATTCATTATTTGGTTTAATTATAAACTTTTCAATGTAGTCCTGAGGAGTTTTGATAATTTTGTCCTTGACGGAGTCGGCGGTGGGGTCAATGACGGCGTTTTTAATTCGCTTGTCGTAATAACGTTTTAACTCTCTGTATCGCTTTCCGCCACAATTGATACACAACTGCGATTTTCCTCTTACACCAACGTGGCAAACCAAGCACGGGAGGGGGCCAAGAGAACCATTACGAACGCTTTGTAAATGATACCCGCAGAATTCACCTCTACATGATTTATTGCACGGGGTTATCGACCCAATCATCAACCATTTGCAGTGATTCATTATGCTATATTCTTTTATTTAAATACTTGTTTTAATTATATGGAGGAGGAGTTCAAGAAATTAGCAGCAATTAAGCCCTGGAAAAATATTAGGTTTAATCTCGATAGAGCCCTCAAGGACGCACCAAAAGCGTTAATAAACGATAGAACCCTGTTGAGTAAAATACGCGATTGTATCAATGAATTCAAGCGTGATGGTGCATCTCATAGTTGGTCAACATTTCGAATTGATGGTGTTGTTGATGCTACCATGAACGACAACTGCGCAGCAACGATAATATCACAACTTGACGGTAAAAAGTATTTCTTCAGAGTAAAATTCATTGTCCGGGTGGAATCAGGTAATTGGATCATACGTGATAAATTTGAACCAGTTCTCAGCGACAAGAAAACAGTCACTGTTAGCCGCGACTCCAAGCCGGGGTTGTTAACCGGAATTGACAGACCATACTATGAACGAGCGTATCCTGAAACAGCAGTTGTTTATGGAATATACCCGTTAAATAAGAAACCTGATATCGGAAAACTAGCGCCGATGAAACAGTCAACGGGGATAAATTGTGTAGCACAACGAGTAATAGAGCATTTTACAAATGCATGTCGAGGAAATAAACTAACCGATTTACGACGTAGCAAAATCAACCAGTGGGAGGAGACAGTGCGCGAGCGTGGAGCAACCATCAGCGACGTAGCGAGATTAGAAACGTCGCTGAGATTTCCAATAACCGTTACAACGATAACCGGTGAAGTATTATACGAATCAAAGTATAAATCAAAGGGAACCCCAATCAAAATTATTGATCATAACGAACACGCATGGACGTCCGCGATCACAGTATTTCCACGGGATAGAACAGTAAAGTATATACCTGAAGAATTCCTGGGAGAACAATTCTCCAAGGACGGTTTTCTCGCGGAGAGGAAACTATTTGATGCTATTGCTTGTTTGTGTAAAAACGACCCTGTATCAGTGTGGTTACTTCGCAGCGCTGAAAACGATGCGGATACCTTTGATCAGTTTGTAAGACCAAACGGTGAATTATATCACACTGAAGCGTTTCACAACAAGATGAAAAAAACCGCCATGGAATTTGGAGAGCATGATGAACAACTGCTAACAAATTGTTTTACGATTCCATCGGTTGCGGCTCATGTTGCAGCAAGGAAAAGTGCGTGGAGTCCAACACGCAAGGAATTTCTACCGGATGTACAATCCAGTTGTTTGGAATACTATCACGGTGGACTATGGAACACTGAATACAACCGCGATGCTATGATTTCCGTTGATATAGTTGCCTGTTATCCAGCGAGTTTTCTCGGGTATGGATCCGCCGCTGGGTACTTTAAACGATTTGGACACCCCAGACATGAAATGACTCGTGATGCTATTAATGGACCACTGCCTGATTTTGATTTAACCGGATTCGCTCGCATAGTATCATTTGAATTCGCGGCAGGACTTCATCGCTGTTGCTATATTTGGATCGGTAGACACATGTCTGAAAAGAAGTGGTTGCCAATAGCTCTGCTACGGTATATGATTGATTGTAAAATGCTAGTTTCGTTAATTGTCAGTGATGCGATTATATCATATCGGGCGCAGACTGAAGTCTGGTTACCAGAACCGGAGCGTCTAGATAGCATAATTGACGAGTCCAGAAAACACATTGATGCCGACGAGGAATATATCATCGAATGGTCCAGGAGGATATTCAACCAACGAAACAGAGAGGCAAAAGATCTCGGTAGAAGAATAATTGGTAAGTTCACACAAGGTGGAAAAAACTGCGATTACAAACGATATTGCTCACGGCTGATTATAGATGACGCAGAATATGATTTCGTAATCAAGGACGCAGTGGCGAAAAATAAATACGTGAACTGTAAAACAGCTTTCTTGTCCAATGGAACAAGGTTGGGTACAGTTGTTACTTACAGCGATGGAGACAGCCCAGCATACCCGCATTTGAGGGCGTCTATGCTGGGTTATGCTTGCATAAATTTATTCTCGATGATAAATAGATTTCCCGACACCGCGGTTAGAGTAGCCGTTGATTCATTTTATATTGACGTAAAGTATAAGGGAAACATAGCCGAGTTTACTAGTCCGGACGAGAGTTGGGGTACATGGAGAATTAAAAATGAAATACGACGCGATTATTCACCATCAGCAGATGTCACCGTTGAAAACAATTACCTACGCGGTGATAAATTGTCAGAATGGTCTAATGCACCACCGTGTTCTGATCCAATTTGTAGACACAAAACAGTTTATTTAAGCGGCTGTGGCGGGTCGGGAAAGACGACTCGGGCAATTGAATTATTTCGAACGCGGGCAAGTATAATCGTGCTTACACCGACCCATAGACTAGCGCGAGAAATAAAACAACGAAATGTTGACGCCGTTACTTATCACAGCTTTTTTCGATACAGCGGCGGTGAGTGGACTCCTGATCGAATGGGTGAAAAATTTATTCCTGAGGTTATCATCTGGGATGAGATATGTACTGTTTCGTTAGATGTTTTACAAATGTTTCTTGATTGGTTGCTGCTCGCGAATACAGCGGTGATAATGTGTGGCGACCATGGCCAACCACCACCATTTGTCGGCGAGGGTCCCCATGATTGGTTAAAGGGTTTTGTGGACTATTATGAAGAAACCGATACTGATTACCGAGCACTTGATGAACAACTGCGCGAGGTTAAAAAATTAATCAGATTACAGCCAGATAGAATTCAATGTGAAATAATTCGCGAGGTGATTCCCGAAACTCCAATGAATGAATTTTGGGAAACATGGATACCAAACGATTTGATTGTAGCGAGTAGAAAGATAGTCAGAGACACACTTCAGCGGAAGTTGTTTACGTTGCATAAGGAAAAGTTTCCAACGCGCCCAGTGCCGTTATGCTATAGACCCTCGGACACACGGCGGCAGAACATTGAAGTTGAAATCCCGGGCCCGACGGCGTCAGGGACAAAAAAACAAGTTCTCGTGCTGAATGATATCGTGCTCGTTGATATCAGCGTCGTCGAGGACGCGCTACGTGCTGATAAATCCCCGTGGACGCTAGGATACGCAACAACAATACATTCCTCGCAGGGACTAACCATCACGGACACAATTGTTTGGATGGTTGATAATCGCATCGAATGGTCAAATCTAGTCTATCTTGCAGTGTCCCGAGTACGGAGGATAAATCAGCTTCGAAGAATTGTTATTGACGAAGCCAGTGACGGAGTCACTGACGAAGCCGGCGACAAAGTCACCAACGACATCATCGATGCAAGCGTCATCGATAGAAAACTCTCGGGTTACCGCCAGCAGGATAAAAAAAAACAGCGGCGTTTTGATATTGATGCCGAATTAATAATTGCGTTACGACAACAACAGAATAATCACTGCGCGAGTTGTAATTGTGTAATGCGCTGGCGTTATTCGGATAAAGACGCTCGCCAATTTACCGTGGACAGGATCGATAACAGTCTCGGTCATGTCAAAAACAATGTGAGGTTAACCTGTCTTGAGTGCAATAGACGCAACGGCGCTAGTTAAGACCACGCGGGGGCAATTGAGTATCGTCAGGTATCACTTGTAGTTGCTCGCGTGTAAACCCCCGCTGTGGGGCAGTTGAATCCAGTCTATAGATCGGTGGTCTACCAGTTGATCGTGTTATCGTTGATATGTTATGTGTGGTAACACTCCAAATAGGATCAGTAGCTCTTTTTTTACCGCCTTCAAGCTCTCCTGGTTCATATAGATATCTAACAGTGACATCGCCGAGAATCGGCTTGGAAACGCTATTTATTTTTGATCTTCCGGGTATATACTCGTATTTAATCGCGTCGCTGGGCTTCATGTTGATTGCTCGGGTAATCTCGTTATTTAACGCTGCAATTACGCCTGGCAACCTTTTGGCCCATTCACGAGATCGTTTTTCTTGGATGAATTCTTTTGCGTATTGATATCCAAATAACCGTTCAGCAACAGTCCGATTGAATCGTTCAACAATTGCCTGATCACGATGTAGCGCAGTATGACCTCGTCGTATCGCGACGCTATGATGCTTCAGCGTTGATAAAACAGCGCCGCGAAATTCACTACCAGGATCAACTTGTAATAGATTTGGCCAGCGCAGAGGACCTCTTCGATAAATCCGCTCAAACGCATCGGCTACTTCAGTTGCTGACTTTGTTTTTAACGGCTCCGCTTGTTTGTATCGACTCGCAACATCAACTACGGTTAGCGCGTATTTGTAACCGTTGTCATGCGGCAGAAATAGTATATCAGCCTGATGAACTTCATTAGGTACGCTGATATCAAAGCGCGAAAAGTTGATTTGTTTAGGCGGTGGTAGATAAATTTGCCATATAGCCTGTCTGGATAACCAATTAGCCGCGGTGGCCCTCGTTACTTTTGCAGCGCTTGCAAGCTTACCAATTGCGGCCTTCCCCTTCCAGTATCCTCTCGGAGAATAATAGATGGATTCCATGTTGTTATTATAAACGCTGGCGTTTTCAATTACCAGCGCGAGAAGCTCCGCTTCCAGTCATTAATTTACCTTTCATGGCCGATTTTACCAACCATGAAGCCAATTTTTCTTTGAAGGATTTATCAGGAATAGCATTTAACGCGTGAATTAATTTTACGTCCGCGATATGACGCTGTTGCAGATCGCTACTTTTGTAGTAAGCAACATCATGAGCATGACACGCCTTATCGATAGCGTTTATTGGATACTCACCGGGTTTGGGCTGATTTTGATCATCGAGTCTGATATCTAATCGTGTTCCGGGGCCACAGTAGCTATATCCTGGGAGGTGCTTTTCTCCTGGATACTTTGCCCACGGTGTTCCGGGGAGTTTTGATAACTTGGCTGCAATATCACCTCCTCGCTTTTTTTTAAAACATCCCCGGGTCTAATAGAAATAAATCTAAATTTCTTTATACAGCATTGTACACACTTACCAGTAAGTGCCGATCTATTATTTCTTGTTGTAACGGTTGTCATATCATTTGTGCCAGTACGTACTCTACACTTCACACAATATAGATCCATAATTTATCTATAGAGATATGAATATAATTGATTTTTCGGCGACTAAAACAAGAGAACCAGTTAAGCATGTTGCAGCGTTACCAAACTCGATCCGGATGATTATCATCGGACCATCTGGATCCGGCAAGACGCAATTGTTACTTAATTTAATAATGAGATGGATGAAGTGGGATAAGTTGTATTTAGTTGCTCCTAGCGTAGATGATCAACGATGCTACGAGGTGTTGAAAGATTTCAACGAGAATGCATCAGCGATCGCTGAAAAAAATGTTATTGAGTTTATTACGGATATCAATGATGCACCAGGTATCGATGATATTGATGGCGACGTTAACAATTTAGTCGTGTACGATGATGTTATGTTAGACAATCAAAAAAACCCAGCTAGGATATTTTCCAGAGGCAGGCATAAAAACACCGACGTGATATATGTCACTCAACGATACACTCAGATTCCAAAAGTAATCAGAGACAACTGTAATATTCTTGCTGTGTTCAACGGCGTTGATACACACACGCTACGAAATATTTGGCAAACATGGTGCGGCGGTGACATGGACTTTAATGTTTTTCGAAACTTTTTTAGTCATGCTCAGTCGACCCCACATGGATTTGTAACGATAAATTTACATGATCCTCGGACACGATATCGTATCGGACTTGACCAAATATTCGGTTAAATTGTAAGTAACCCCTTAGCAGCAGAGGGGGCAATGACAACAACGCGGGACACCCGATGATTGCCACGGGAAAACACCAACGGGATGTTGGCGCGAAATATAGCGTTTTCGAGCAAAAAACACTAAGGCTCCATTTGCCAAACGGAGCCTTTATTTTTTTTTTTTTGTTTGAAAAGTGAGATTTCGAAGGAAGGCTCTATTTGTCGTTTTAAAACCTTAATCAAATTTTGTCGAAAAAGTTGTCCGATTCGCCCCCTCTGCTGCTGACTGTACTTCTCAACAAGGAGTGTTATTTATCAAATGTTATTTCAGTTTATCACATTTTAAAAAAAAATTCCCATACATTGCAAGATTTCTCCTTCCAACCTATTGTTAAAGCTGATTTTGAAATGGAACGTCTACTGAAGGAAACCCATTGGATTCACCGTCTTAATATGGTATATCCAAAAGGTCTAAATTCAGAAACACTATATGACATTTAGTAAATTTTTTAAATATATTTTTTCTGAATTATATTTTTATATAGCTATCAGTAGAGATATATGTATCTTTAAGATCCAGTTTTATATATTTGTATGTATTAAGATATCATTAATCTTTGCTCTATATGTATATCTCCATGTAAATTATTCGTTAACGTATAAGATAATTACGTTAAAAATGTAAGCTATGACGTCACTTGTTTATGTCATATTGTTTATTTAATTGATCACTTAGAAACAATATATTTAATGACGTAAGCAATGAATTCAGTTTGAATTCAGTCTGATGAAGCATTAAAGCGAAACCGGTCACACATTCTACGTGTTGGTGTTGTTTATTTTATAATATATATATATATATATATATATATATATATATATATATATATATATATATATATATATATATATATATATATATATATATATATATATATATACAGTATTTTCGTCATACTTGGCAAATACACGAAAATGAAAAGTACACAAGCAAAGTTGCTTATCAAGCCCAGTTTTGGAAAACGGCATCCGTAGTATACAAGAAATGGGAGAGATGGGGTGGTATGGTGCCGATCGCGTATCCGAAACGAATATCTAACTCATGCATAACACCTAATTACTCAACCGCAACCGGAATATGCACCCTGACAGTGGAGCACATTTATCAAGCGTGTCGATTTCCACCCTGCGAGACAGAAGTATTTCACGTAAAATACTTGATGAAACTGTATGAGGACTTAGCACTCGAGAAAATCTTGGACTTCCTAAAGTTGTATGATTTATACAACAAATTTTAATCATGTTTTATGGATTTTACATATATTACCTTTATATTATATGCATTTTTGCAAATTTTGACATCTCTAAATTTTATATTTTATCTTGTTGTACATAATTTAAAATATTTTATGGAAATAGGTAACTTGCTAACTTTGTCAGCATTTCAGTTTTACATTTTGTTCAGCTTCATCACCTGTTGGCATTAGTTAACCACTTTTGTGCCAAGGTACCATAACACTCAATCACCAGTGCCAGATTAAGGCTTTCCAGGACCCTCAGCACTGAAAATATTATGGTGCGCTGCGCACCCCCACCCCACCCCCAAAAAAGGTGTGAAACTAAAAAAAAAGAATATTAAAAGCTACAAAGGTGGGAAATTACAAATGCTGCCATCATTCCATATCAAAATACCTGTACATTCAGATCGAAATGGTCATTAATAATTCATTGAATTTCATCATCAACAATTAATATGAATTTTTTCTGATGCCCCTGTTGGGCTGGTGCCCTAAGCACGTGCTTAGTGTGCCTAATGGGTAATCCAGTACTGGCTATCATATATATACATGCTATGTCACGGTTAGTTTAAAATATAAATAAAGATAATTATACGTATATATTTAGCGTTTAATTTGGGATATATGGCAGAAATCAATCTTAGAGCTAGTTTTGTTTAACCTTAAATGCCATGCATATGCGGCCTGAAAGATTTAGATATATGCAAAGAGATTAATTTAAAACGCATTTAACAGAATAGTCTAACTTACTTTACACACCTAAAAATACATCCTCCTATTTTCCTATCGTATCTGAAACCTCGTGGACTAGCGGGCCGGTACCAAACCCTACAGGTTCCTTGACCAAGGGCCACGTATTGACATGTAGTTATTACCATGAATTCAAGGTTGAAATTAATTTATACAATTATGCAAGAGTTTTTCATAGAAAGAAAAACTTTGTATTGTTGTTATTTTACTTATAAAAATAGGAAGGATGATACCACTGGACTCATTGCATAGTTATGTTTCATTTATATTTGTAAATTCTTTTTAAAAAGTCCAAGCAAGACAACCATATTTAGGTGGAACCGGGAAAAGAGAAACTTTATGTTAAAACATCCGTATGTTTAACAACATGGGCCATTCAGGGAAGAAAATTAAATTTAATATTACGAAAGTGTTTAAGTTACACATTGTATGTCAATATGGGAATATAGCATACTCAATAACAATGCAACACACATACTTACTAACATGAAGATACCAGAGAAGTATGAGGTAAATTGAATTTACATCGCCTTGCCGCGTAACTTTGATAATTCAAGATGGAGTCGTAATGTTATAAATTAAACATGGTGGAGTAAATAAAGATATTGTAAGCGACCTCTAATTCCTGTCTGCTAGGGAGGGTTAATTGAAGAAGTTCCACTCAACAGTAAAGTCAGCCAAAAATGTTTAATGAAACTAACATAGCGAAGAAACTGGAAAACTGTTACCAGTACACACTATTCATTTGGAATAAGACAAATATACTCTGAAACACTCGTTGCTTGCACTCTTGTATTGTAACAATTTGATACTGACATTAATTTCCGATGTCTTGTTCCAGGATCTTTTCAATAAAATGTCTCAGCACATAATAGTCCGTTTCAATGTTAAATAAATTAAATAATAATTGGAAATCATAGAGTGACCCTAACAGACGAGAGTTGAAGATTTGCTTTGTATTCGTTTAACCCAGGTTACCAATGTGGTTTGAGATAACTGCACGATAATTCTGAAGATTAATTTACTTACTCAACATTTCTACGTAATTTTCCAGAATGCTTGTCTCTGCATATTGTTAAAAACACGGACGTTTAAATATTCCAGGTATTGCTTATTTTACTAGCTTTTTACCTAATTAATGTCCACATAATTCAGAGTATTATTATTACTTTGTCAGTCCTATACTATTATTATTTAGCAATTTATATATGTCATTACCTAAAAGGAGTATTGGACTTCACAGATGTTATTATCGTTTTGAAGTTTACCGCGCTCTGCAGTTATCTGACAAGTACCGTCTTCCACTCCAATATATAGCCATCGGTTTTATACCACGTGACAGTACTGAACCAATCAGAATTGGCAGACTGAATCCGCCAACGAATCAGATGTGGCAAACTGGCAAACCTCAGTCTATCGCAAAACTTGCGATATCGATCACATATGAATAAGGTTCAATATATTCCAACATATAAAATATTCTCATATCTTATATCTTATTTTGTACAAAACCCTCGACAAAAACTCTGTATCCTAATATTTCTATATAGTTTTCAGTAGTAAAACAACAGTTCTCGAATGGATAAACTGGCAAACCAATGACAGGGTATAATGATACTAAAAGAATTGCGGTTGCTGGGAAGGTTGCTACTATGCACAACACAAATTACATTACTCAATAAATCTAACAGTTTTTATATAAAGTCGGTATATTTAAGATATTACTTTCGGCCATAAGTTCACTGTGACTTCATCTAAGTGTAAATGTATGTGAATCACATACCTGTAATATCTAACCATCGAGGTCATGGGTCACAAACGAATAAAGATGGCGTCCATAAGAACTTGACTCGATCGTTGAAAAGTTCGTTTACCGCGAAACACGAACAACCTGAAACTTCATATTTACTACATGTGTCGTGACGTTCACATCAAGCGGCCACATGATGGAGACACACATCTGGTATTAAATGAGGTAACACAAGCATGTAATTTGTGCAAGAAACGGTGCTGAATGTAAAATGTCAAACCTTGACAAGCCAAGTGTAATATAATGATCAACATGGTAATAGCTAAAATGTATTGACAGAGATTTCCAACATACATAATAAATATGTGATTACCTAACTAGTAATTCAGTATAATCTGACTCCATGGACCGCAGGAAGTCTGAGAACATGCCTATGAAGTGGCGCATTATCGAAAATAGGGAGCAGTTATACGTAAAATTCATGTAACCACAAAGCAACTAATTTGCCACAACTACATGCTCCTGCACTGCCCTAGGTCCAATGAGCTAAACATGCATCACTAATATCTTAAAAGAAACATCTCTAATAACATATGGAGAATTCACATACAGTAGTAAAATCCACCCCAACCCCATTATGGTGCAGAACTGGTTAATCCTGAGTCTATTACACTACCCCCATCTTAAAAACTTCTAATTCTCCTGAATTTATGCATTACGTTTTTCTTTTCTTCAAGGTTCCAGCCGTAACCCTACATTTGCCTTTTCTATTATTGATAGAATATAATCCAAACTCTTATCTCTGCATTTGGCACTTTCTTCTAGAATATCCAGAAACCTGGAACAGTCAGCTATGTCCTGCCCTACAGCAATGATACGGAGAACTTCATAGTTGTAGTACCGGCACTTCCGGAACGGGTAGCTGGTAAGAACGAAACTTGTCCCTGGAAGCACAAGTGGATTGTAGCGGTCTATGAGATCCCCCCGGTCTATATCAGGGATGTGGCCTGGAGTCAAACTTGCTTCCAAGGTCATGGCAGCATACTCAACACTGAGCAACTTCCTGTCGGTAGACATCTTCTTCCATGACCTAGGTGGCCAACGAATTGACACTGGGCCAGCGGTAAATTCTACTACCTCTTCTTTATCCCAATCTCTCCTTGCTGGTGGAAACAGGGGCATGCACCCAGTCTTCAGTAATTTCCTCGCCCTATTTTGATTTTTGGACATTTGAGACTTCTTTGGAGAAGATGTAACAACTTTAGAAGATAAAGTTGACAGATCTAGTGGAGTCTCTGCAGTTATCTTAGGGACCAATGGCTGACTTGTGATGTTCAGACTGGAGAGGGTCACACTTGGAGATCCGGTGGCTTGGTCTGGTAACTCTATCATCATGTCCGGTGGAATATTTTCTGGTTCTATATTATGGTTTGATGGACCTCGTGAAGGCAACTGTACACATCTAGACAGGCTCTGGTCATCTGTGCACCCTGATAGTCTGGCTTCAGATATTTGCGATAAGACTCGCATTGACTTCTCTGATGTCAAGGGGAGTGGAAGGTTGATCTTCAGTGAAGTAATTGTTTGATTCAGGCATGGCGGGTTGAGTGTTCATGACTGCATCCGCTGCTGGAACTGGGCAAGGATAATCTGGTACAGTTTCTGAAGCAGATATGGTCTTCCTGTAGAGACTAGTTACAAAGCTGGAAGGAATCCCTAATTTCTGGCATAGTTTTTCCCTAATGGACTCGTCCTTCACCTCAAACCCTTCAGAGCTGGGCCTGTTGCGATTAGGGTCCAGTGGCACCATGATCTTCCTTGACAGACTCTCGAAGTAACGCCTTTCTTTTAATATGTTGTCAGAGAGGTTAACCTCGTACCAGGTTGAAAATCCCTGACCTTCAGAAAAGAAATATGCCCTAGTATTGCCATTCCCCAGTTGCACCGAGTCAAACTGAGCATCTTCATCTCCAACAGCTTGTGTGGTAGGTGAATAGGGCTCGGGTTCTTCCAACCTAGGCCTCTTCTGAGGGTTATCGTGCCGACTTGCATCCTTTGTGCAAGACAACCATCCATCAATCCATTCATTCCTTGAACGGCTGGGGCGCCGGCACCTGTTCAACCAATTCGAAATCGCCCAACGTGCCATTTTAGCAGGATGGCTATGATAATCTGATGGTCGTACAATCCACACATAGTCCTTTGGATGGAGTGCTAGATAAAACCCATTTGGTTCACCAAAATAATCCTCAGGCAGCCCTTTAATGTCCAGTCTATGCTGCCTACAGGCATGCTTCTTCAGATCGTTCATTTTCTTAAAACACTTTTCCTCCAGATGACACCATGGGCATATGACACGCATACGATCGTGTGGTGGTCCAGCTAAGTGGGCCTTGAGATCTCTCTTGTTGGAAAATTCAGCTGTACATAGCCAGCACTTCATTCTGGAAGGACAGTAGAAGGAATCATTGTAAACAGCCCTGTCTTGCTATACGTTTGCGGGTGTGAAGTATCTCTCACCACACGGTGTTGCCTACCATACTGGAATTAAAAAAAAAAAATTTTAATTATTTTTTTTTTTACTTTTTAAAAGTATCTACTGCAATAGTGTTCCCCTTTATAGAGTAATCATAGATGTTTTAGAGAGTTCGCGGGAGGAATCCACCAAATCATGAGAATAATCTTATTCCCAATCCCAGGAAGCTCAACTCTGGTTGATCAGGCCAGAGCTTTAAACAACCCATATGACTCGCGGTAGCTACCTATTAAAACAGACACTGGCGTGCCGGCGTCGCCTGTCCCATGTGGCCTGCCTCCCCTCTCACAGTACGGAAATCCTTCATCCACTACGTCATCCTCAGAAACCCTATAAAACTGAACAATAACTCAAAAACTGAACACTAACTCAGGGTAAGTGATCAAGAAAATAAAAAGGAAGGGAGAATACAACTGAACAGAAACTTTCTACAACTCTTTCAGTCTCTTGTCCCAATTGGAAATCCATCGTGGTAGGTGCTGTCCTCGATACAGCATCATCCTATCAATATGGTATGCTTTAGCTGGTTGTTTTTGAAATTTCTTCACCATATAAGTTATGTCATCAATTTTTTTAATAATAAGGTAGGGACCCTTCCAGGGTGATGTCATCTTTTGGCATACACCTACTTTACGCACAGGATCATGAAGCCAAACAGGTTGACCCACCTTAAATGACCTTTCTGTTGCCTTTATGTCATAATGTCTTTTCTGGTAAATAGCATTTTGTTTTAGGTATTTCCGTGCAAGTTTGTGAGCTTGTTTCATTTTCTCCTGTAGTTCTTCAATGTAATCATCGGCATGCATTCTCTTTACAACATTTTCATGGACAGGTTCCCCAATAACAGCTAACATCGGCAGTGTAACTTCTCTACCCAACATCATCAAATTTGGGATTTTGCAAGTACTTGAGTGTGTCGATGCTCTGTATGCCATCATCACTTGCGGCAGATACCAGTCCCAGTTATTTTGATCATTTTCACAATACATTGTAAGCATGGTAGCAAGTGTTCTATTAAATCTTTCCACAAGGCCATTTGCTTGAGATCTTAGTGGTGTTGTTCTTGTTTTATTGATGGATAAGAAGTCACACATGCCTCGAAAAATCTTTGATTTCGAAGCATCTACCCTGATCTGAATGGAGCTGGAGTGGAGTGCCAAACCTGCAGACAAATTCTTTGACAAAGGCTTTGGTTACTGTTAGTGCTTCTTGATCTGGTAGAGGTATGGCCTCTGTCCACTTTGTGAAACAGTCACAAAGTGTCATTATGTACTTGTTACCATTCTTTGTACAGGGAAGTGGTCCTAAGATATCAAGGGCAACCTTTTCCATAAGTTCACCAACTAGATATTGTCCCAAGGGTGCACGATTCCGCTTGTTGTGCGGCATATTTGTCACACCTCTTACAGTAATCTTCAACATACTTTTTCATTGCAGGCCAGTAGAAGTGCTGTTTAATTATTCCCAATACCTTCTGAGCACAAAGATGACCAGCAGTTGGAATGTCATGGAAGTATTTGAGAACATCACATCTGAGTGCCTCTGGCACTATCAGCTGCAGCTTGGAACAACCTTTGGTGTCATCAAACCATCTTCTGTATAGCATTCTACCATGCAACTCAAGTCGATCCCATTGTCGCCATAAGGTTTTCAGTGAGGAAGAATTTTCAGATATACGTTGCCATTCTGGACGAGCGCATCCACGACTACCATTATCGGTGCAATGTTTGGGTCCTCTAGCTGCCGATTTATAACTTCTGATGGTTCCCATCCACAGAGCAACTCCTGGTTTGCGGAGAAAGTAGACTCTTTATCAGCAGTTTGATTTCTTGTAATAGCTCTGGATATAATTTGCTCTGTTGTGTCTGAACAACCCACTTTCTTATCAGTTTCTTCCTCACACTGTGTTGACACTGGTTTAAATTCAATCACTTTGTGCTCACTGTCTTCATCTGAATCAACGCCTCTTTGAACTTCCTCTTGCCTCCTACAGGTGACAAATGGATTTCTCGACATTGCGTCAGCGTTGGAATGTTTCTGGCCCGGGCGATGTGATACACTGATATTGTATGTGCCCAGTTCCTGAAGCCACCTTGCAACTTGTCCAGTAGGATTACGCAAGTTCTTAATCCAGCTAATAGCTGCATTATCCGTTCTTAAAAATATTTCTTGTCCATATAAATATGAATGAAAGTTTCTTAGAGCCGTAATAACAGCAAGTAATTCTTTCCTTGTCACACAGTATGACCTCTCATGAACGTTCACAGTCTTACTCATATAAGCTATGACTCTTTCTGTTTGATCATACTCCTGTGACAGGACTGCACCAACAGCAGTGTTGCTTGCATCAGTGTCCAGAATGAAACGTTTGTTTGCACAGGGATATGCCAGGACAGAATCTAGTACTTCCATCCTTCTTGGTGACGAGGACGATGGGCGAGGCCCAAGCACTATTTGATGGTTCAATGATACCTAGCTGCAACATCTTTTCCAATTCAGATTTCTCTGCTTCACGTTTGCCAATTGGTTGTCTCCTAGGAGGTTGTCGTACCGGCAGAGCTTGTCCTGTATTTATCCGATGTTGTACTCTGTCCGTCTTGCCAAGATCTTCAGGAGTCTTCGAAAATATATTTTGATATTTCAGCAACAGTTTTGCAAAGGCCTCTTTTTCATCTGGTTCAAGCTCAGTAGAACTTCTCTCAAACATATATTTTAGATGGTCTGGCAGCTGATCTACTGCATGGATGCCAGGTTTAATTGTTATGCTGGCACATCTATGAATAGATTGATTCTGTTCATAATAGGACTCACAGATGCCTATATCAGTGTTCACATTTAAGATAGTTTCAGAGTCACCAAAGTTAATTACGTGAATGTATTTGTCATCAGCTCTTGTATTGATGATTCCACTGAGCAGACATACTCTCTGTGTCTCACTAACCCTGTGTGACACTTCTATAATGCCATCTTCAGCTAGGAATTCTGACTTTAGGACATGAATTGGAACCCACGTAACGGTGTTTGCTTGCAGTTGTGTCGTCCTTCTTACTGTGACTCGACTTATCATTTCAGCTTCTCCACCAATCCAACAACTTATTTCACCATTCCCAGTTATGAGTCTAAGACCTTTATAGTCAATTTTATCAACAAATTTTAGGAGAAAGTCTTGGCCTATGATACCTTCTTCAGTAACATCACAGATAAGGAACTGATGGTTGAATGTCTTTTCATCCATTTTAATGTCTACATCTATTAGACCATACACGTGTAAACGATTACCATTGATGTCTCGCAAGTTATTGCTTGTTCCTTCAACTGAGGTCTGTTATCTTCTTCTATTTTCTTAAAGACTCTATACGACAACAGTGTAGATGTAGAACCACTATCAATAAGAAACTGAGTTTGAGTTCCACAGATATGTCCAACTCCATAAAGACCATTGTCCCATTTATTTAATTTGTCACCTACTTGACCAATTCTGACATCAACTGTACTCAAATCCTTGGCTTGTTTTGACTAGGCCCATCACGATCCGTCAACTGTTGGCCTAGACAGCTAACGGAGAATCGTTTCCCTGCTTTTGTTGGTTGAACTTATTATCATTTGGTACGACATCTCGGTTTCTTTGATCACGCCTATAACCACCATTTTCAGCTTTGTTTTTGTTGTATAAGGGACACTTCCGGATTAAATGGTCCGGAGACTTGCACAAGAAGCAAGCTTTGTTTCCTTGCTGATGGGTTGAGGAAGATCTGTCAGGGCCAGATGGATTCAATCCCTTCTTTTCTAGACGGTCAAGACGTTCAACAACTTGTTGAAGAGTTTCCTGGATACTGCCTATGTTTTTAGAATCAGAGCTAGAACTTCCATTGGTCAACCGAACACTGGATTTCTTTTTAGTGACTTCATCACCTAGCAGAGATTCATACCTCTGCACAACTTCGACTGCTTCAGCTACAGTCTTACACTCCTTATCAATGCAACGGCATTTCATCTCGTATGGAAGTATTCTGAAAAGCTGATTCATTGCAAGCATTTCTTGAGACTTAGCATCTAAGTTTGAATATGCCTTCTGGGCCAGCTGTCTTAGATCACCACCCAATGCTACAATGGACTCGTCGCTCTTGCGTGCTCTTGATTCCAGAAGTGCCAACCATTTACTCTGAGGTTGGGAATTTCCGAAGCGTTGCTGAAGCTTCCTTATGAGCGTTGAATAAGAACTCTTCTCCGTTGTGGTGAGACTGACGTAAAATGTTCTTGCAACACCGCGGAGACAAGCAGCCAATGTAAGGACTTTTTCTTCAAGACTCCATCGACCGAGTTTTGCACAACTTTCAAAATGTGATATATATTCATCCCAATCTTCATCTCCACTGAAATGATCAGGTTTCATATAAAATAGTCCCGGCACTGGACCAGGATATCCACCAATCATAACCATTGGTCTTTCTGAATGTGGCCCATCCCGTCCTTTGCGCCCTCTCAACATATCATCATATTCTTCAGCGTCATGAAAATTATCTCTCTCATCTGGAGTCAATTCGTCTTTCTCAGCCGTATCAGTGAATTCATCATCTATTTGGCTGTCATGGACAGCATCACCTTGTCGAGACTCATTCAGTTCTTGTTCTTGTACACCATTAAAGCTGATCTCAGAGTCAGGGGAAGAAGCCATTATCCTTTATCAACTACAGATTATAATACAAATTTCAGATATAACAAATTCAAAGTGCAACAACACAACCAATATAAACTGGTTCAACTATATTCACAAAAACAGTTCCACCACAAATCGAAGCTAGGTTGGGTCCGAATCACTGGATGCTGTTAAAAATAGAGCATCCCACTTCTTGACACCAATTTGTAAGCGACCTCTAATTCCTGTCTGCTAGGGAGGGTTAATTCAAGAAGTTCCACTCAACAGTAAAGTCAACCAAAAATGTTTAATGAAAATAGCATAGCTAAGAAACTGGAAAACTGTTACCAGTACACACTATTCATTTGGAATAAGACAAATATACTCCTGAAACACTCGTTGCTTGCACTCTTGTATTGTAACAATTTGATACTGACATTAATTTCCGATGTCTTGTTCCAGGATCTTTTCAACAAAATGTCTCAGCACATAATAGTCCGTTTCAATGTTAAATAAATTAAATAATAATTGGAAATCATAGAGTGACCCTAACAGACGAGAGTTGAAGATTTGCTTTGTATTCGTTTAACCCAGGTTACCAATGTGGTTTGAGATAACTGCACGATAATTCTGAAGATTAATTTACTTACTCAGCATTTCTACGTAATTTTCCAGAATGCTTGTCTCTGCATATTGTTAAAAACACGGACGTTTAAATATTCCAGGTATTGCTTATTTTACTAGCTTTTTACCTAATTAATGTCCACATAATTCAGAGTATTATTATTACTTTGTCAGTCCTATACTATTATTATTTAGCAATTTATATATGTCATTACCTAAAAGGAGTATTGGACTTCACAGATGTTATTATCGTTTTGAAGTTTACTGCGCTCTGCAGTTATCTGACAAGTACCGTCTTCCACTCCAATATATAGCCATCGGTTTTATACCACGTGACAGAACTGAACCAATCAGAATTGGCAGACTGAATCCGCCAACGAATCAGATGTGGCAAACTGGCAAACCTCAGTCTATCGCAAAACTTGCGATATCGATCACATATGAATAAGGTTCAATATATTCCAACATATAAAATATTCTCATATCTTATATCTTATTCTGTACAAAACCCTCGACAAAAACTCTGTATCCTAATATTTCTATATAGTTTTCAGTAGTAAAACAACAGTTCTCGAATGGATAAACTGTGGCAAACCAATGACAGGGTATAATGATACTAAAAGAATTGCGGTTGCTGGGGAGGTTGCTACTATGCACAACACAAATTACATTACTCAATAAATCTAACAGTTTTTATCTAAAGTCGGTATATTGAAGATATTACTTTCGGCCATAAGTTCACTGTGACTTCATCTAAGTGTAAATGTATGTGAATCACATACCTGTAATATCTAACCATCGAGGTCATGGGTCACAAACGAATAAAGATGGCGTCCATAAGAACTTGACTCGATCGTTGAAAAGTTCGTTTACCGCGAAACACGAACAACCTGAAACTTCATATTTACTACATGTGTCGTGACGTTCACATCAAGCGGCCACATGATGGAGACACACATCTGGTATTAAATGAGGTAACACAAGCATGTAATTTGTGCAAGAAACGGTGCTGAATGTAAAATGTCAAACCTTGACAAGCCAATTGTAATATAATGATCAACATGGTAATAGCTAAAATGTATTGACAGAAATTTCCAACATACATAATAAATATGTGATTACCTAACTAGTAATTCAGTATAATCTGACTCCATGGACCGCAGGAAGTCTGAGAACATGCCTATGAAGTGGCGCATTATCGAAAATAGGGAGCAGTTATACGTAAAAATTCATGTAACCACAAAGCAACTAATTTGCCACAACTACATGCTCCTGCACTGCCCTAGGTCCAATGAGCTAAACATGCATCACTAATATCTTAAAAGAAACATCTCTATTAACATATGGAGAATTCACATACAATAGTAAAATCCACCCCAACCCCATTATGGTGCAGAACTGGTTAATCCTGAGTCTATTACAATATCCTGTCATGCCTATAGGAGATGATGTCATGCCGTCAAGATGTCTCCCACAAGTGAAACATATGGCTTCAATCAAAAGTAATACTAAATTTCCGAATAACTTAAGAGTAACAAAAGAACCAGGAGTATTTTTCAAAATGGCGGACACTAAAAGTAATTCTAAATGTATTCATTATTGTTATTCTCTCTACTACATTTCCTGCTATGCTCGTCATTTTAGTTTTGCATTTAGTACAGACTGTTTAATTCTCTGTCAGTTTTGTAATCTTAGAAATACTTTTGCTCTCAGGCATTTAAATGAAATATTTCGGTGTTTCGTTTTCTTTTCTCTAAAATCCGTCCTAGTATAGTAATTTTAGTACCATTTTTAGTATCGAATATTTTAATAAAACAGTTCCGGTTTTCTTATCAGGTTTTTGCTCTTTTTTAAAGTGGATTTCTCCATTCCAAAACGAGTGTCATAGGTCCCACGAGAGTGTGACCCCGTTAAATGCAACTATAATTAGCATAAATATTGTACCCGTTTATCGATTAATTAAATATTAATAATCTTTCACAAGGTAACTTCAGTGGAATAAAGAATTATCTATCTTAAATTTATCTGATAAATTATGGGAACAATTTTTGTTTCCTTAATGATGGAAGGGAGACAACTGCGGCAATGTTGTTGTTATTAATCTTGATTTATTCACTGTTTTTATGCAGAACACGCAATCAATCATAATTGGAGAACTGTTTTATGGAGGAAAATATAGATTTTGTACCGGTGATATAGATAGGCTCCGATTACACGGCAATGATTTCGCAAGGAGTAAGTTTAGACAAATTGCTCCCTTTTCCGTGAAAGATATGTCATAATCAAATGTAGCTTTCTTCAGATGGTTCATTTGTTTTAAATGTTTGCTTTTCTACTTCCTGAGACATTATTTTAGCTTGATATTTGTATAGCTAGAATTTGTTTTTAACGCTTAATTGGAATACCCTTGCTATAAATGTGCATTTGCATTTTGTGTATTTCGTCGTAGTACAATGAGCTTCTCTAAATATCAAATAAAGCTTTTAATATGATGTCTTCCAATTTGTTGTCAACAAGATTGTAACATTTGCTATAAGTTGGTGGAATACGACCAGTGTTATCATGAGTTGCCGAGTAAAACCGAAGATAACACATGAAATGAGGAAGAATGTTGGAGAACCAAGATACTGGAAAAGAATTACTTATATGAAGGAAGAAAATGAAGAAGAATTAATTGGTAAATAAGCTTAAAATTACAGCTAATTAGGAGGATACAGCGTATAGATAGAAAAAATCTTTTAAAAATTGGTTTGTTTGAATGTTGACTGCTTTAATTTACTACACGTTTTCCACTTTGGAAGATATTTGAAATATATATATATATATATATATATATATATATATATATATATATATATATATATATATATATATATATATATATATATATATATATATATATGTGTGTGTGTGTATGTATATATGTACATATGTAGATATATATGTGTATATATATGTATATATATAGATAGATAGATAGATATGATAGATAGATAGATATATGTATATATATGTATCTATATATGTATATATCTATGTATATGTCTATATATATATATATATATATATATATATATATATATATATATATATATATATATATATATATATATATATATATATATATATATATAACTATTGTGCGAGCAAGTAGACAATAATTAACTTTTATGTATGATAGTTTAATAAAGATAGTTACTTAAGTTGAAGAGTTGCAAAATCAAATTGACTACTGCAAGCTCAATTTTTTTATGTGGCGGCATATATAGTACAATCACCAAAAATCCGTCAAATTAAAATGTATTCTTATAACTACTTAAGAAGTTATATGTCAACTTCGCGGAAATGGCCGATCGATGTTGCGATTTACTGTTCTGATTACAATGTGCGAGCTGAGTACACTATTTTCCAATTAGAGTTAGCCTTTCCTGTATGCTACCGAAAAAGGCAGCCAACTGTTCAAAATTACCAATAGAACGTTTTCATGAAATGGTGGAAAGGTGGCCCACCGATGCATCGTAATTAAGCGAAGAAGGATATAGTCCTGAGTGTTTGTATTTATTTGTTCATTTGGTTAAATTTAAGGTCTGACCGTTGCCTAGTCATCTTATCTGATCTTATCTTCCTATCTTGTCATCTTATCTTTTAGCTTATATGTTCTTCACTTCTTATGTATCTTCTTATCTTATCTTACTTAATCTTATCAATTTTATCTTGTCTTTCTTGTGTATCGATCTCACTGACTAGTAATAGAGTAATAGATAATGCAATAATAGATGATATGAGAAAAATATCAATACATATATTTGGTCAAGTTGTGTAACCATTATATTTGACGGCTCTTTGATATGGATTTATGAGGTATACACAATATATCCCTAATAAACAACGGGTATACAAATCATAAGGAACGACGAACTATCTGATTTGTATCTTAAATGTCAGTATTGTATGTATTTCACGGTAATTCTCAATTGTATTGCATACCTCTACCTGTCAATTAATGTGTCCAACTATACATACTGACTACAACGTTTACATACTTGCTTTCTTTCTATGTATAAAATGAAGACGTGCTCTTCTTACATTCCATTAGCCATGTTAAGAAATATATGAGAACTTTCTATGGCATTCATTTTCATAAAACCCCAAATTTCTCATGCATGCAATAGAATACGTACTATAGTGCTATCCAGTAGTTTTAGTTAGCAATCAATCGGTAGGGCCAAATTCATAAGACTATTTTCCAATAGGAATACGGCATTTCTTCTTTGGCACTGTGTGCTTGATTGCCTTCAAAATCGTTCAGTTTTCCTCTAGTGAATTCCAAAATAAATGCGTTCGGACATCGTTTCTAATTTCAAATCTTTATAAATGAAATTGAATATTTTTCCTCTAACCTATACTAAATATTTGTATCTAGTTTTTGCCTTCACTAACTTTGAGTTTCCATGTATCACAGAAACTACTAAAAGTACTGATGATAAACAGAAGATATTGTAATGACCATTGCTAGAGTCACAATGACTCGGATACTATTTTCAGTCTTCACTTCTATTAAGTTTGATTTTATAATATGGTACATATGAATATGAATTATGATGTTCACTTACAAAACATAACAATTATATTGATCTCTAATGTCTATGGACTGTCAAACTAGCAGTCAATCCTGGCAACAGGTCTTAACATGTGTAACCTATTTTCGAGGTAGAGGTTCTTTCGGTAAAACTTCTTTGAAAGTCTGTCATAAAGTTTTCAGAGCGTACTGTTTAACTTATCCGCTACACATATTATGTTCTTATGCTATTACTATTTGTAATTTATGTAAAATAGCTACAAAATCATGACGAGAAAAGTCCATGTTTATCCTTGTCTCACGATGTCCACCATTTTGGATTAGCATGAGAGTTTCGTATTTAGAAATTCGATACTTTCGCATTTGCAATTATTCTCTCTAATGATAGTAGGGTACTGATAAGATAGCAATTTGCATGTTTTAGTGATAACATCATTGCAATACTGTTGTATCGATGTATGCAGTTCATGTCTTGATGTAACAATAGCGGTCGTCTGCATGAAGTGCAGAACCTGCGTCTACATGAATCGGTTCAACTATTCAAGACTTAAGTTATCATAAAGTCTAATTTCACATAAACTTGAGCTCATAAAATGCTATTATTCGTTTCGTAGACATGCCCTAAACTATTAAAATAATTATTGTTATGTAATTTCTGTATTTGGAATGTTGACATTGTATATCATGCAAAACTGTATTGTTTTCAATGCAATACACGACATACCACAGAAGACACTGACTGGTTACAAGGGTTGCCGTGCATTCAGTGATTGGTTGAATTGTCTCACGTGGTGTGAAGGTTATAAATAGGGGATCGCTGTTATTGTTGGTCAGACAACTGACGGTAACAGTCCGAGCCAAAATTACATAATCTGGTTGTACACAATAACTATAGTTCTTATGTATTTATTTATTTATTTTTACAATTCATTAACATTGTCAAATTGTTCTAGATTGCATGTTGATGATATAATCCATTTTCTATCGCCCCAACCCCAAACTTTCGACCTTTTTTCTAACATAACACTCTCTATTCCTATGTACAAATATATGTAGCACCCTTAAGGACCAAAAAGGGCCTTACAATATTGTTGATTTTATCGGCAAAATGAACAATGTCACCCGCATCCAGAAGTAAACATAATTTTACATATCGACTAACTTATTCAGATGATAATTTGCTATGTGATGGCATTACAATATGTATTGCAAATGATCTTCAAGATAATTGAGATAAAGTGAAGAAAGTAATGGTAAATTTTTTTAACCCCGAAGATTTCTTTTCATACAGGGAAATAAGAACTGTATCATTTACATTAACACTTCTACATGATTTAGTATCACTTTACATATAGCATATAATATTGACTGACTTCCCTTGTATTACACTATTAACAACTTTTTTCTCCAAAATACAATTCACCGTACACTATGAAAGGCACTTCAAAATCATGCCAAAACAACAACATAATAGTGTCTGTTTCCATTTTTCATATATATTTTATATGAGTATGTAAGACCAAAGCATAGCCAGTAACCTGGTCTAAGACCTGCTTGTGATTCTTTTAATATTATTTATATGAGTATGTAAGACCAAAGCATAGCCAGTAATCTGGTCTAAGACCTGCTTGTGATTCTTTTAATATTATTTATATGAGTATGTAAGACCAAAGCATAGCCAGTAATCTGGTCTAAGACCTGCTTGTGATTCTTTTAATATTATTTGTATGAGTATGAAAGGCCTGTAACCTGGTCTAAGAGCTGCTTGTGATTCTTTTAATAGAGACTTAGTATCCAAATAATTTGTTCGATTATGAAAAATGAAAGCGAAGTTTTGCTCGGCAGCCACCCAGTCTCTTTTGGGTCTCGTGTTATATATTTTGTTTGTTTTGTTGATCCCACGTTGAATAATTAATAAATGGCTTCATCAACTTTATTTAGCAGTGATACAATATATTATATGCACATGAAATCTATTTTCAAGATTGTTTGCCTATTTGGTACTATATCAAGATGGTCTGGGTATCACAGTCAAATCCATTAGATTGTCAATTGGTATGTATGTTTATCGATATTGAAGCTAAGACCAAGTTTAGAAAGAAAGGCAGCCGATGACCTCATTAGTTAATCAATACGGATAGAAGATATCAAAAACTATCGAACAAGATGCCCTGTAAGCAACATATACAAAGTTCTATAAAGACAAAACACAAACACGTGTACGTGTTGTCTAAATTCACTATTGTATCTGCTATTTCCTAAGCATTTCATTCGATGGTATATACTCATCATAAACATGTATTTAGTGCGTTCAAGTACTTTCCTTAAGGTAAAGACGTTCAACATGATTGCTTTCAAGGAGAAGATCTTGTTCACCTGTGCATCTCCTATTTTTCTTTTCCTTTTGTTCAAATAGTGATTCAGCGGCTGAATTTAAAATGCCATTACAGATCACATTCCAAGTCGGTCGGATTCTAAACTGTCCATTCTTTGTCGACCATTCGGCTCTTCCAAAATGTTTGAGAGCATGGTGAATCGTCTTGGATTCGTTCTCACACCTGGTCCCCTCTTCAATCATAATTACAGTTGGTAGGTTGTATTGACTGGCAATAAAACCCTCCAAGTTATTTCAGTTACTTTCCAGAAAGTTCTCTGTGACGACCAAAACTACCACGAGTGCACCCTCGATACAGCGATATATCTCATTCGTCAGCATCCTTCCGGGTATAATTATTTCCAATCCCAAATCTGTTCTTGTCTCCACCTTTTCTTTCAGATAGTCACTGATGGCAGGAACTATCCATTTGTCAGTGATGTCTTGGTCATCGCTGCTACATGAGACAAACACAATGTAAAACATCCTTCTTTCTCTGATCTCTCTCTTCAAATTCTTTATTCTATTATTTTGGCGAGCTTTTTCCTCTGTCGAGAAACGACTACAAACGACAGCATGATTCCGATGTAACATAGGATACATATTGTGACAATAATTGCTATTATTCGCGGTAATCTGCACCTGAATTCCGTCTTATCGATTGCGTCTTTGTTTATGTCTAGTTTCTCGCCATGAAAGATACAGTTCAAACTTTCCTTTTTGAGGAGATTGACATCCGAAGAAATGATCCATTTTGGAAAATATACGTTGTCACATGAACACTGTAGAAAATTTCCCGACATATCAACCGTGAATAGTTCTGGAAACCGACCATTTTCTTCTGCTGAAAACGGTATATTTCCGGTTGACTTATACGCATAAGCCATCCATACGTTGTTCTTCTGCAAAAGGTACAAAATGTCCCTCTCTCTACGCCATTTCCTGTTGATATAATTGTTTGATCGCTGTATATTGTTTATATAATGGATATCGTCTATAAAATCATTGCTCAATACGTCAATATAATTATCACTCAGATAGATCAAGGCGAGTTTTATCATGGTACCCATAGCAATTTCAAACTGACGATAATGATTTCCTTTCAAATCAAGAATGCGAAGTTCCTTGTTTTGATGACCAAAATTTACAGACAGTTGGGACAATCCATTATCCTTTAGATTTAATATTTCAACGTTCTTCATGCTTTCGAATAGATTTTCAAAATCATCCATTTCCTCCATTCTTCCATGTGTATTACCATCGAGATTTATGATTTTTAGTGCAATAAAAGCCCATAAAAGAGACGGGGCTAGATATTCCATGTTATTATTTGATAAATCCAGTTTTATTAGGTCCATAAGCCTGTAACGACCGACATATGTAAAGTTTAAGCGCTTTATGCGATTTTCGCGCCAATCAGTGAGTCTGAGATTTTCAACTGTATATTCCTCTGTCTTTGTTGAGTTGAATGTCCCATCTAGTTGTAGAGGATGGTCCGACACACCCTTCAAATCACTCATGATATAGTATCGGAAATGACTAAATGACTCAAGACAATCATGTTCAGTAACCATTATTGGACGTTGTGGTAAGGGGAGGGGGGGCACTATTACATGCAAGCCTAGACAACCACTGAGATCTATTACATCTAGCATTTCAAACGGCTTACGAGAGAAATCGTTAGTCGTGATAGAAAATGGAGTGTGTGAAATATTAAGATACTGAAGGTTAAAGAGCGATTGCTTGATTATATCTTTGAAGGTACTGGCTCCTGCAAAAGATGATTGACTCAAATCGAGAAAGGTTAGATTTTTAGAACCTACTGAATCTATAAGACCCTATCCAATTATAAAGGATTTCTTCGCGCTGTGTTGATTGCAATCAAAGATCACTAACGTAGATTCGGTACACTGTTACGTATGAGATTCTCTACCTGCAACATCGTCATAGAAGGTAACCAGTCAAGATACAGTACTTCTAGCTCAGGTATCTCCTTTAAGTACTGGCAGCTGGATATGGATAGAAGTTTATGACTTCTCAGGCCAGCCAGAAAGTCTTTGTTAATGGACTCCAGTACGAAAAAAATTACGCATTTACAGTTCTGAAACGTTCTCCCAATATACACTTCGGAATGGACTAAATGCAATTTTCTTTATCGTGTCACTTCCGTTTATACAAATCGTATGTATACCTACAGGTGTAGCCTCATGCAGATCTTGTTCACTACTGATATTATCGCATGACAGTTCTCCATAACTGTTTGTACACAACTTTGATAGTAACTGCATGCATGTATTCTGGGACAAGGTATCGAGTAGAAGAATCACAAGAAAATGAGTCGTCTTCACCAGGGTAATCTTCTACCACTGGATACCACACAAAGGAAGAGATCCAAAGATTAAAGTTGCTGAAAATTGATTCAGCTTGAATATATTAGACTATAAAATTGTATTTAGAAGAGATACAGTTCGAGACGAGACAAGGAAGTAAAAGGATGAAAAGGTCAATTTGGTGGTTAACTCTTGAATGTCCAATTCAATGGATGGGATATATACATCGCCCCCTCTCATCATATCAGAATAATGACAAATAATGATTAAGAAGGCTCTTTAACATCAAACGATTTATGCATAAGCCTCTATATTAAGTAGGAATACTAATGCGATCTGCGCAAAATCATGGATTTACTAACACAAACTCTCCGCTGTAATGTTAAGTAAATAAGATATAGATTAAAAGTGAAATAAAATAGTTTAACTATTTCAACATTAACTTTCTTTCCAGGAAGAAGATGATCTCTCATTTAATATATCAATCTATATAAAATCTTAGAAAATTGTTTAAGTAGTACAAAATCACTATGAAGGTTTTCTTAGTGCGCACGAATGCAAAGGGACTGGAAACAGTTTGAACATTATACATTTACAAGTTTGATACAATTTTTGCATATATGAAGTGCCAACGAGTTTAAAATCAAAAGAGAGAGAGAGAGATCATTTCATTTGAAGTAAAGTTCAAACAGGTTTGTCGGAATAAAGACCACACTAAAAGTAATCACTTTGACTGCTGTCACTCGAATAAAAACGTACAAGCCTTTCTCATGGACGGTAACCAGTCAAGATACAGCGCTTCTAGCTCAGGTGTCTCCAGCAGCAACTCCTCTGGTATCTCCTTTAAGTACTGTCAGCTGGATATGGATAGAAGTTTAAGACCTCTCAGGCCAGCCAAAAAATCTTTTTTAATGGACTCCAGTACGAAAACATTACGCATGAACAGTTCTGAAACGTTCTTCCAAGATACACCTCGGAATGGACTGAATTAAGTTTCTTTATCGTTTCACTTCCGTTTATACAAACTGTATGTATACTTACAGGTGTAGCCTCAGACAGATATTGTTCACTACTGATATTCTCGCATGACAGTTCTCCATAATTGTCTGTACAAAAATATTACACTAACTGCATGCATGTATTTTTAGCCAAGGTATTGAGTATAAGAATCACAAGAAACTGAGTCATCTTCACGAGGGTAATCTTCTACCACTGGATGCCATACATAGGAAGAGATCCAAAGATTAAAGTAACTGAAAACCGATTCATCTTGAATATATCAGACTGTAAGATTTACAGTTTAAGATGAGACTATGAAATAGGCAACAAATGGATAAAAGGGTAAATTTGGTGGTCAACTATTGAAGATCTAATTCCATGGAGGGGATATTTTTATTGCCCCTTCTCCGCATACAAGAATAATATAAAAGGGGCCCCGTGTGGCCGAGTGGTCAAAAGCCTCAATGTTACGGATCAATCTCGTCTCACCTCTGTCTGCATGGGTTCGAGACTCATGCTCGGCTAATGTGGGTTCGTGAGAAAGCTTGCTAGTAGCTTCTCGTGGGTCGATGGTTCTTTCCGGGGGTTTTCTTATTTCAGATGTCACGATAAGGGTTTATGAAAGGTAGAAAATCAACTGACCAAACGTATGTCGAGTTTGCATGGGAAAAAGAATGACCACTTTATAAGTGGTGATCTTCTAAAAACATCGATACAGATTATGATAACTTATATTAATTAAAGATTTCAAACATTTAATCAACGGTGACATTTAGACCTACCTTGATGAGCAAAGATGTCGAAACTTTATAAAATGCTGCTCGTACAGATGCTTATTATTCATTGACTCACAAAGATTCTTTGTCAGTAAATCTTCCACTCAGCAGGTTTTTGGTTAAACAAAAACATATTTCAATCTCATACTCAGAAATTCTTATGTATTGTACGTGCACCTATCGCAAGAAAAAATATCACGTTATTTGAATGCTACATATTAAAGAAAAACAAACAATAGAATCAAGATAGAGCTATTCCAACTGTAGCTTTTACGAAGTTTGTAAAGACAAGCCTCCATCTCGGGGGACAACAATTAAAATTCTATAATACGTAACAAAAGTTATAATCCACAACTTCTTTAATTCTATAAATTAAAAATAAAGAAATTTCCTGAAGGATTTCATGCAAGACACGTCACCCAATGTTCATGCAATTTTCATATAAGATGATTTCATTATCATCTTTAATTTGTTCCATTGAACCATATGTCTTAAACAGATATATTATCATAAGCTGTTGGGTCGACGAAAAAAGGACGTCGAACATATCATACTATAAACTCTAACGACATATGTCAACTGGAGTTAAAACGACAATGAGTGTGCAAGAAGCGAAAAAGGTGATAGCATTGAATGTGAATCCCAATTGTGAACATTCAGAGAAAAAAAAGAAGAAAAGAATCTTGCCTCAGTGCAGACCACATGTCCGAGGTGAACTTGTAGAATTCACCCTTCCGGGAGAGACTTCTGTATGTGATTCCGAGGTTAAGTTTCCCGAACTCAAAAACTTTTGAGTTCTCTCCAAATCCAGGCCCCTCACACGAGGAGTAGTGAACCCGCACGACAGGATTTGAAATAGCTTAGACAGTGGTGACCTTTCTTTCCAAGAAACGTCCATTAGCAAAGAATTCATCAGACGCAGCTGACGTGCAATATCATCATTCCCATTTTTAGTTTCAGGTTACCAAGTTCAATTCAAAACTAACATGTTTCGATCATCTCAGAATCTGATTGCTGCAACCTATAATGCAGAAGTGGCCCAAGTGAAACTTGGCAGGGAAATGTCCATAGATCCAATTGCAGGCCTTTTACCTTTGTCCCTTTCAGAACTTTAAGATGTCACCAATATGTCTTGTTTCGTAGATAGAACGTGGGTAGTGGGAACTTGTTCAACAATTATCATATCCACAAGATGATTCGACCAGTGACAAGATTGGTGGGTCATCCTCTTCCGCAACTCACAACAAGCTTGATGACGACATACAATTTGTAAAGAATTTAGGAAGACACTCCTTTATAGCCACGATTGATATAGATAGGCCATTTCATTTAAAATCGATGAACTTTATAGACCGGGAATACTTTTGCTTTCTAGGCTAGACCATACTTTCAATAAATGCCTGGGCTAAGAGAATCCAACTGAATTTAATAGTCTTGATATTACTGGCGTACTAATAGTCTTAAATGTGTTGATGTACCAAAAGCCTTAACGTACTAAATTGATATTACCCAAATATAGTTTAATGTGTTCTCAATAATCCTACATGAGTGTTTTAGTCCAAAAGGTTTATCAAAACAATGTAATACCACAAAATATTTGAACAAATTCTCCTCAAATTATACCTGAACACAACTAAAAACGATTCTGCTGAAATAACTTAAAATAGGAATGAATGGTTTTACTTACTAGATCCTTAAATACTAGTTTAATTTGAAAGATGACACAATAAAATGCCCAGGATGAGGGTCACAGGTTAGCTTCCAGAACATTACACACACACACACACACACAAGACAAGCGAGAAAGAGAGAGAGTGTGATCAAAAGGAATATGATACCAACCTTAACAACTATGCACATACTTGGGTGGAAATTTTATTTACAATGCAGACGGTTTAAGAAACAACCGCTTATTATGTCACTTTCCATTGAAATGAATATTACCGTTTGAGGAAATGAAGTTGTCTGTGCACTAGATATTCAAATATACAAGATATCTATTTCTTGATTAGGACAAAGTCAACTTTCAGCGCAATATGGAATGTATCATGTAATTATTTCGATATAGATCTTCCTAAAGTGGGATACCGGTAAAATCAGTGTTAAACAACAGTCTAGCACTGGGTTGTCGTATGGTAATTATGACCTGCTGGAAACAAGCAGGAAACAAATAGAACCTATGTAGAATTTCGTTCATATTTACTTTGAGCTAGGCTTGAGCTAGGCTTGAATATTTATTATTTAGTTTGGTGTCTGTGTCTTTTTTTTACATCTAATTTTTTTTAATATAGAGGACACGAGCCTAATAAACATTAGCCTAGTATGTATAAATTCACACAGAAATTAAATCTGTAATTTTGTTCATATTTGCTTTGAGTGAGTATTTGCTAGTTTCGTGTCTCCCTTTCATCTATCTTGAGCCACACGGGTAAATATAAAATGGTTGATGGCCAGGACACCAGTTTGTTATGATAATAGAAGTAGATGAAGTAGATCGGTGTACTCGAAGGGAGGGTGTATGGTGACGTTAATAATACAACTATGTCAAAATGCTAATCTAAGATAAATTTTCAAATTTTAACCTCTGTTCGAGATAACAAGAACTCCAATCAAATTCATTACCTTAGATGGTAACTCGTCCTGCCTGAAAATAAATTTCACGTGATCTACTGATATCAAATGATCGGTATATTTAGTGTTATCAGTTGACCAGGGTACTTGAACCTTAATAATGGTATAAAACGTCTTCATTACATAATATACACACAGCGTATTCATATATTTCAGACATTAAATCCAATTAAAATAGTCAGGGCGACTACGGTGTTATTTTTAATCACAGGATGTATGCAAGAATCAACTGATATCATTAATAAGACATGTTACATTTATGATTGGCATTGGGAAGGGGTTCGGTGAGCTCGACTGAACCCCCATTTCCAGTAATAAAAAAAATAAACATTTCAATGTTACGATTAATATTTGACTATTTGAAGGGACACGATTCCCACACGCACATCCCATTTTAAAAACTTGAACCCATTAGAAAAACTTGAATTTCGGATCAGGGTCCTTGCTGAGTCATCGGCGAAGTCATCGGCGATACAGATATTGTAAAGCATGTTGCGGTTATCGTAAAATATATCTCCGTGAATACAATTGTCTGATTGGAATAGACTATTGTCAGCTCGAGAAAATTCGTGTACTTACCAAGATTTTACGTCCTGTTTTTTATTATAAAGCCCGTTATAATATGGAGTTGTAAGGTAACCAGTTTAATAGTGGTGTTAAAGATGTTTTGACAGTCACGAATGGATCAAAGAGCTGCCTGAAACAGGGTTGTATTTTTCAACCTAAATTCTGAATAGGGGTTCCTTTGACGGTGCCAAACACAAAACAAAATCTTCGCTGATTTTGGAAAGTCATTTCACAAGGTAAACTGAAGCCAGGTGCACGCTGTTACAAATGAGGTTGGGAAAAATAGGTAAAATAATTGTAAGGGGTGAACTTTTGTGAATTTCTGTTATATATGATATTGAGTGTAATATCACTGTGAAATAAAATTTGTCATAGACACCGCCCAACCAAACTCCTGACCCCACCCCTTCAAATGTTCAAGTGCAATTTTTTAAATATTCTAAGTCAAATCAACCTGAATTTTCTTTCCTATTTTCTGTTAAGCCACATGAAGAAGCTATCGTTTTCTATTAATTCTTTGTTTTCCCGTTTAGTAAACATCCATTGACTCGTCGTGGAAGAAAAGAGGCAGTTTTACTGGGGCAAATGTACGAACGTATGGTGTATTAACATAGAAATACATGTATACCATTCAGACAACAAATTTAAGAAAAGATCCTCTGTGAAGTTTAATATCTATCTATCTGTCTATCTATCTATCTATCTATCTATCTATCTATCTATCTATCTCATCTTATGTCGTCTCATCTCATTTCATCTCATCATCGCATCGTCTTATCGTATCAACTTATCTGATCTCATCATCCTATCAGTACTGGATTATCCTAGTGGCGAAAGATGCATATGCTACGGGAACCACACTATCAAGGGCCCCGCGCTATCAAGGGCCCGGCACTATTAATCTTAATCTATCAATTACCTCCATGTAAATAATTATATTACTGAAATGTCAGACATATTTGTCGTATTATCTGGCTGTATAGATAATGGAAAAATACAATTACTTTACTATGCAAGTTAAAACGTTATGTGTTTTAATATTTAGTTGTTGTTATTTTTAAAATTTAGGGCCCCTGATATAACATATGCTACAGGCCCCGCACTAGCTTAATCAAGTTCTGCATCCTATGTTATCATCTAGCCATTTTATCTGTTTAGCTTATATTTTCTTCACTTCTTATGTATTTTCTTGTCTTGTCTTCATACCTTATTTTATCTTATCTTACCTAATTTTATCAATTTTATCTTGTCTATCTTGTCTATCGATCTCGCTGACTGGCTGGCAGACTGACTAGGTAACGATCAGACCATTTAACCAATTGAACAAATAAATGCAATCACTCAGAACTAAATCCTTCTTCCCTTAATTGCGGTGCGCGATGGGCAACCTTTCCACTATTGCACGAAAACGTAATATTGGTAACTTTGTACAGTTGGCTGCCTTTTTCGGCAGCATACAGGAAGGGCTAACTATAATTGGAGAACAGTGTACTCTACTCGCACAATGTAATCACAACAGTCAACGGGAACATCGATCGGCCATTTCCGCTATGAAGAGATAGAACCATAAGTAGTTGTTGGAATACACTTAAAGGCGCAAATTTTGGATTCTCGATCACATATGTCGCGACTGCAAAATAACCGACAAAGTTCTGAATGTGACTTCGTCTACTTCAGCCGCGATACGGTGCCAAGTGAACAAAAGTTAATCCAAAACTTGTCCTTAAGGGCGCTGAATTACATCCGCGGTTTCTTTCTCGACTTGACGAAAAAAGCCGAAGATGTTCAAATTGCAGAACAGTGTATCTTACACTGTCGGAGTGTCTTTCTCCGTTATAAACATACTTAAGATAGAATATGATAAATGAATCGTGTAACCGTTACCTACGCTGTGAAAAGAATTGTGTGTGCACAACAACAATCTATATATAAGATCATGTGTCCCTTTTAGTTCCTGTGTATGTGCAGTTGAAAAGATGGTGGTTAGGGGTGGGGACCAGTTATTTGAAGCCGGACCCTACCCCAGTATAGCACGGTTTTGAAATCAGACTCAGTTGAATCCGCAATCATTTTGAAGTTAAAGGTGTACTTGTATGGGTTAAAACATACGATAATGGAATCGACTGAATCATTATTCCAGACCGCTCTATACGTGGTTGGGTATGGCTTCACAATATTATCAATAAGTTTCGTTTGTTTCAAAACAAATGATCGGATTTGCTCCTTATGTATTAAGTCAGTCATGAATTTCATAGTGACTGCAGTGGCGTAGTAAGGGTAAACGGTGCCAGGGGCCAGCGGCGTAAATGGCGCCAGGAAGACGATGATGGCCCAGAATGCTGGGCCCGAAAGCCGTAAACCCGGAGGTTTGGGGATTTGGGGAAGCCCTGGTTACCAACGATTTTCTGCAATTTAATGCCGTTTTGCGGCTTTTTCTGGCATCTAAATTCTATCATTCACACAAGACAAACAAGCACCATTGTATGCACGTCCGTCATTTCCATATTGGGTCCATTGATCGAAGTAAAGACTCATATTACAAATTACATATCGTAATAATATTTTATAAAGGATGTATTAGTCAGCAGTTTAAATATAAATACTAAAACTTACTCTTTTTCATCAAAACAGTGCTCCAGAATTTTGCAGTTTTAAAATCAAAATAAAATCTAACGCATATTGTTCTACAACAGTAACAGCACAAAGATGTGAAGAATATTTGCCGAATCGAAGCAGCATCCACGAGTCATTTTTCTTTTTATTAATGTAATAAATTTGAAGTATGCGCATTTGTGTTTACAGCGCTCCTTTTTAAAGATTTCTTAGATGTTTGTGATTACTGTTTGATTATGGGAAGTCAGTCCTGGAGAAATATTCCTCAGACCGAAATAATTAGCGAGTTACTAGGAGCAAATGTCACGGAGTGAAGTGTTAGTGAGTTTCCATGATGCCGTGACTTACGTTTGGTGAATTCAGGTCAGAGCCGCATGTGTGTCCCTGTAGTTCAGTAGTACCTATTAAAATCTAGTTGTGTCCATTGTGTGGCTCGAGATGCAGTATTTATGATTGGAGACTGGTAAATTACACATTGGAATAAACGAGAAGGGACTGCTCCATCGTCGGCAAGCGCCGCATATTGTTGCCATGGTGGTAAATGTGATGCAAAGTTGCAGGTGAAATGTGGCTTAAAACCGTGATTTGACTGGCCTAAGGTGGTGTAGTAAAAATAGTTTCCTGTGTTAGGTGGTGGAGTAGCATAGTTTTACGGCGTGAAGTAATGACGGTACGTTACGGAAAGTTCATGAAGAGAAACCATGTAGTTGTGCGGTTGATATACGATAGGGAAGTTGTGAGATCTATGGTCTTGTATTAATTAGAGTAAAATTATTTATAGAATGACCACGTTGGGCTTTCCAGTTTACAACAGTTGTTGTATAGTAGTCTATGGAATTGAGGGAACTTATGGAATTGAGGGAACTTATGACTTCTAGCGGAATCACGCTAAGGTTTGACATCGCTCGGTCAAGTAACCCCTTTGATTGTTATATTAATAAAACACCACGCAAATAAAGTTAACTCGAGAACCACAATCTTTTAACAACAATTGCTGTAACGTTTTGAAGTTTGAAATCGTCGATCACTAAACGAACTCAATGCACAGCTAGCGTTACGCACACAATTCAAACCAAATCACAACTAACGAAACTTCCAATGTCGATATTAAAAGAAATCGGCGTTATTTGAAATTAACGACATCTTTATGCATTTAGAAAAATATAATCCCCCATACCCATTCCCGTAAATCCAGATATCAGCGGTTGTCTGGCCGATTCGAAGATAGACGGTTTTTTTAACTGATTTGTGCCCAGGCGATAGTATTGATTGATGTCTGGAACACTCACTCACTGTGATGTGAAAGAGGATTAGCGGGTGTGGGAGATGGCACCGATGGATGGAGTAGCAGTTTGTGCATGAAGCATTCGCTGGCAGAAGAAATGAGTTTGCAAATTCTTGTTATACGCGTTCGTTATGGAATTTGCTGAAAGGTCGGGATTCAAGAGTAGCAAATTTACAAACACACAATTTTGGTCATTTTGGAAAACAAATTATCAGCTGTTTTGGTGCCCCAAGACTTCTGGCGCTCTGGATCAGCGCCCCGTTCACCCCCTTCCCCCAATGTCTGCAGTGTGACAGTTTACATTGATGTCCCACCCAGTCACATTATTCTGACACCAGGCCGACCAGTCCAAACACTAACCTGTTAATGATGAGCGCCTAACAAGGCATCTGTTAGTACCATTTTTATAAGTCCTTGGAATGGCCGGCATTGTCCTTGTCGTTGTTCGTTGTGTGCATCTGCAAGTAAATGTTCATGTGAATCCTCATTTATTTTTGCGTTTTCCATCATAATGATTTGTCTCCTTTGCCGGGGAATTCAGTCCCAAACAGAAATAGTTCAATCCTTACTTAGCTGTCAAGAGTTAACACCACCACATCTAGGGGACAATTTAACGTAAAACTTGCAAACCCTTCTGCAGCGATAATCTGACTGATTTGTAAAATCACATAAAGAACTGTCGACATTACAACCATTACAGTTTTGACAAGTCTCACTGTCAGAATAATCTTGAAGGGAGTTTTAGTAATTTGAAACAAATGGAGAAATGTATTCAGAAACGTGTTGCACTCAACAACATAAAGGTCTGGGTGACTACATATCTGCCAAACCGGGTTTGATCACATTGTCTCCAATTAAAATAGCAGTTTAAGAAATTAGCACCATATTTTGTTGATGAATAAAAACTACAGAATTCAGTAACACAAGTGTGATTAATTGCACCTGACTTTATTTGAGAAGCCCACTTGACGAATAACTGCAAGGAAGTAGAATGACAGTAGCTAACATTCAACAAGGAATTCACTTTCAAATGAATAGTAAAGAAAATATAGATTGGTATGCGTTTTTGTGCCTGATCTGGAAAACATTCACAGCATCCAGCGAAACTCGACCAGTCACGATAAACTTGTTTTTAAGCGCCTCCTGACATGATAATTGTAGAATATTGAATTGTAAAAAGATGTTTTTTCTCAATCTGAGAGAGACTGAACATTTTTTATCACAATCGCTCTTATCTGTCCAGCTGTTCTAATCGTTAAGACTTACAAAAGAACGTGTAAATTTAAAGATAAGTCAGTGATGACAAAATAGATCAGTTATTAGATTTACTGACATATATAAGAGACTCAGTTGATCACAATATCTGTCTGAAGCTTAAAACATTCCATTGCATATAGAATATACTAGTCATTTTCATTTGATATATTTAAATCGTGAAGTGATTTCAACAGTCTTCTTTATTTGGTATAACTGTTTCAATGAACTTTCCAAAGATATTCATACATTCATATGAAGAAATGTCTTTTCTCAAAATTAGACGACATAAGTAGTCTTATCTAAGGGTTCTCTGGCCCAAAACCCAATTTTGTATTAGACGACACTTGTCTCCCAGACCCATGGCTCCCTCAAGTTAGTCTAAACAACTGCGAAGACAAACCTTGTTGAGACAACAAAATTTATTTCATAATCGTTTACCAATCGAGGACACGTTATTGAATCGTCGCCATCGTCAAACAAAATAAGGGTTTTGATCCAGAAACACCTTTTCTAAGAATTCTCATACATTTCACACAAAATTTCCTTATGAAATTTCTAGCAATTTTACTGCAACTATTTTTTTATATTACATAAAATCAGTAGAGACGTTTCAGATTTTGCAATAATAAAACTCTCATCATCATGACAGAACAAATAAAAATTAATTTTACCGCTGATAAGAGAATCAGGTTCTAATATTTTGATAAAGTTTCCTTGAGAAACTATTGTCTTATTAACGTAAAATTTTTAGCTCATCATCTACTGCAATGTTTGTGTATTTGTTTTGCGATATTGGATTATAAAGATTGTCAGTAGTTTTAATGAGCTCTTTTGTGATCATAGCAAGTTTATCAAAATATTCCGAATAATCATTGCAAACCAGGGACAACTTTATCTTGTTTCTATTTTTGAAGTACGTTTTATATTTCTCGTTGTTAAGTATAATCGTCATATGCTTACCCTGAAAGGAAATTCCCTTCATCTGTAACGTTGTTATCTTCCACTGCGATATCTTCCATTGTATTTTATATTTCACACAAAATTTTCTGAACAGTATTTCTCATATTTCAAAGCTCTGTTTGGTATTATATCAACAGGTAAATCGTCTTTGACTCGTAGTTCTTGTATCAGATCTAGCATGAGAAACTTTTAACTTGAGATAAGCTCGAAGTTGATTCATTATTTTATTGTATGTCGCTATTGCTATCTTAAAAGACGCGTTCTTGTTCTCATATTTTGGCTATATTCTTTAATGTATTGTCAATAATATAATACCTGTTCCAGATACTATCAACAATAATGGATTTGCTGTTTCTCCGGCTGATTCTATTCCTGCTGTTGTTAACACAATTGGAATATAATTTAGCACGCTTATCATTCTGCTTTAATATTTTCTGGCGCGTCTGATACAATAAAGTTGTTTTTTTTATGATAGTACCTGTAATATTTGATCAGCTCGTTGCTGTCGTTGTCTCAGAGACAGGATGATATGTGGATTGAAGTCGATCACATCTTTTTTAGTCATTATTGATCGGCGCAAACAAATTTTACAGCTCAAAAGTAAACGTTTTCTCATCAGCAGCTTTATCAACCAGATCACTAAATTTACTTTTAACAGGATCAGCAATAACATTTCTATAACCATCATATACCTCAGATGATGCATCTTTATATCTAGGATCAGGAAGAAAATTTATTATGATTGGTACAGATGTTGGATTAAAATGTGCTTGTATTTCAGTGACATCATTCACAATATCTTGGCAAACATCATTTATTGATTTGATATAACCTGTTGGTATAAATAAATCAAAGTCGCTGAGATTATTAGTTAATATATGTTTTTTTAAGTATTGCATATGCTGCTGCAAAAGATAAAAGTCCATGTTTGTCAACATCCAAGTTGATGTCATTTGCAGGTAGGCTTAGATACCAGACAATTAGATCTTTAATATTTTTGTATTTGTTTTCCGTTAGTAACTTTTTTGCTTTCATATTAGCCTTTTTGTGAAATCGTTTTGTGAAGAATATCATCAGCAACATCTCGTTTAACAGGTTTAATAAAAATGTTAATACTTGTTATATCATCAAGTGTGCTATAGAGTAGATCTTGTTCAGCATCGCTACAAGATTCAATCGCTGACTCAATGGCATCTACTGCTATCAGTGCCGCATTTATATGTTCATCAGAATATGTTTATAACAACATTTGTTAGCGAGTCAACAAATATCAGATGTGCTGTAGCCAGTGGATTAGCGTTATTATGCTAATCTGTTACCTCGGGTAATGTTTTTAATCAGGATAGTCGCGAAATATTCTGCGTTTAGCAAAACTGTCACTTGGCCCGCGACTTTTTGGTTAATCTATTTTTTTAGTTCAGCTAGTTCATTACGTTCATCATAAACCTTTTTTATTCGATCTTGTTCTAGCTTTTTTCCGCCGTGAGATTTTGCTTTTACAAGGTTAGATCTGTTAATAGTTATAGAATTTTCTTTGTTAATCTGGAGCAACATCTTTGTCAACTTTTAGTCTCTGGTCCTCGCATTCGTTTGGATGACAGTATTTACTGATAATATCAAATTCTCAGATAGCTTATCTTAGCTGTGGATGTCTCATACCTGTACAATTTGTCTTCGTTATCTGTTAAACCAGGTAATTCTAAAGTTAAACTTTTCATTGTAGCTATTATACTTGCTGCTCGTGCCTCATTTGTAATCTCTGAGTCTAGTTGATCAATATTATCTACCACCAATATTTTTGTTTCAGAGATAGCAAACTGTTGACACGTTGAGATATAAACAGCCGCTGCGCTGTACAGAGTTGTCCATGTGGTATTATATGTCGAGCCCTCCAATCTCCAGTTGAATATGCGGCCGACACCAGGATTTAATTGGCCTCCTGAAATGAAACTTCCAAATTGCAACAGCTGCTGGAGATTATAATTTTATCCAAAAAGTGCTTGTTTCTCCACGTGTTATCAATTCGAGACTTCCTGATATAGCGCTGTTAAACACAAAGGCATTATTTGGATTATTCCCAGGATGTTGTGTTGACGTTGTCGCTGTAAAACCCCAACGATTATCTGTCGAATCAAAAATATGTGGAATATAACCGACGTTAGTCTGAGCTCGTGTTATGCTGCCAACAACAACACTATTTACGTACAGTTTATTTACAATACCTGATACAGCAACAAGAATACGTGTTGATTTTATCTTGTTGACTCCCACATCAATGGCTCCTGTGACTGTGTTTCGGGTTCGCTTAACGTAAAGAGCATCAGATAATGTACCTGAAACAGCAACTGCATTATCTGCTGCCACGTCGACGTAAGATTTATTTGTCAGATAAAAGGAAGATACTGGATAATATGTTGTTATTTTATTTGATCCCATGTTTATCATTATGTCTCCGGATTATGCTACTCGTATTGCGGAATAACCGGTATCTCCCCACAACCGAAATACCTGCAAACTTAGTTATCGCTGAGCGCATCGCGTGATTGGTTTCGACAATTAAATTACATGCAATTCAACCAGGGTAATACAAATAATCAAGACCAATGCTATACTGTTTCCTTTGATCAGAAGCACTATGTTAAATGGATATTTCTCAGTGTATATGTATCAACCTCGTTAAACAACCATCAAAATTTATAATTGTCTCTCTGAGTGAATTGTTTGTCACATAGATGATGTCGGTGTTTTTATGCCTGTCTCGTGTTTGTTTATCCAGGATAACGTCTTCGTAAATCAATTGGTTACTGAGATCCCCATCAATGTCATCGATTGAATGTCTTGTCATCGGTCGATTCATTGCCTGGCGATATATCGTTCTCTGGGGTTTCACTAACAGCATTGTTGAAATCTGTAATAATATCGGACCATTTCTGATCATCCGCAGATGATGCAACCAGATAAAGCTTATTCCATTTCAAGAATGTCATTATCAGGTTTATCAACAGATGAGTTTTACCAGATCCCTACGGTCCAATAATAATTGCTATATAGAATTTGGTAGCACTGGATGATACTGAACTGTAGGTCTTTCTCGTGTCACTGAAAAGTCAATCACTTCCTTGTTGGAGTCTGACATTATACGATAATAATATGTGTTCAGCTATCACTGAGACTAACATTCCCAGTATGGCGATGACGCGCACTCACAGACACGCAATCACAGGTACATGTGAGCATTGTTGTGCAAGAAAATACAAATTTATCAGCATGCAGACGGCGAACAGTGGACAAGTCCACCACTGTGGCAATATTGCAATTGCGCTTGGCAGATTGCCAGGGACGCCATGTGCAAAATATCATGGTGACAAACTTCTTCCAGGATATAATTATTGCGGTCCAACAACACGATTTGATATCCGATTTGATCTGCAAAACCGACCACGCGCTTGTGAATCACCGGTTAATCAAACTGATAGCGCTTGCTCGCCCGTTATACAGATTTTCAACTAGTACTACTAGATATTGTCAGACATTGTCAGTCTGATACTGAGGGAGACATTGGATGGCAGTTATTGGGTGCGGTCTGACAATTTTTACCGGCAGCAGTGATAATCGGGCACAGCAACCGCTACTGTCCGCGAACCAATCAAATCAAATATTTTAGTTCGTGTTGAAAGCAAATTTCATCCAACCGTGGCAGCATCCAAAGGCTTAGTTTTCACCATTAATAACAATGTGCAGATTACGTTTTGTATTAGTCATAGTATGTTCATACATGCCGATATGCATTTTTAGATACTATAGCCAAGATTATAATCACTCTTTTGGAAAATATAACTGACCCAATTTATTGTGTTACTGCTTAACTGGTCTTTCCATTATCCTTGATTTCCTCAAGTGTCAAGCATGGTCGTAGTCTATACACGATATGGTAGCATTTTAGTAGCAGACTGAGAATGACTGACAATATCTTGTAGTAGTCACTAAAAATAGGTATAACCGGTACATCGTTGATGGAGCGACATAATGTGGCTGTTCGACGTAGACACACTGGAATATAGCTAGATCAGGCCGTTGTTGAATTATTTATTAGAAACACTTGCCGAGCGATTGTTTGGACAGCAATATGACCGGAAATTATTGATGCAGAGTGCAAGCACTCAACAGCGATCTTAGGAAAAGGGTGGTGAGACGAACCAATGTTTTGCTGCTTTAAACAACGTTAGTCACACTCGCAATTGCAACAAAACCTACAGCCGAAACTGGAAAACAAAATAGTGCAGGTTCAACGAGTTACAAATAACAATCCCGTGTTAGGCAGTCGCGTAACATTCAGGTATCTGTATGAACCTCATGACATGGAAAATGGTAAAAAATGAGCAAATGATCATGTCTGGAGCACTATACCGCACACAATTTTCAGAGATCCAAAGGTAAGCCTACAATTTATAAACTGAATTCAGCTACTCTTCAATATGGATTTATTCGTGAACAATTGCAGGTAATTCCTGTAAATACAGAGCTACCACCATGACGTATGTTACAAATTTAATTTAGCAGCGCCTCTACCACTGTTACATTGAAGACATGTCAATACTACATTGCTTCGTATGTGGCCAAGCTGATTATCAATTCGATCCACCGTAAATTGAAACGGATCGTTGGGAGAATATACCCATAACATTGCAGTGTTACATCTACAACAACTATTGTACTGATTGTTATTTAACTCAATAATATCCATAATGTTGATGCTTCATCCACGCGCACACTATCGATCACAGCGTCGATATGACGCTCATTATTCATTATTGTATCAGTTAGTGGATTTCGCGATGGTCGCAGCGATGTTGGTTTGTTGGTATAAACTATTCCACGTAGTTGAGACACGCGCTGCGGTTGTAGATCAATTAAACATAGAAAACAATTTGATACTTACGTACGCGAGCATCGATGATCTTAAATGGTTATACTGAAGTGATTATCTATCCCGATAAGTAATTACGTACCCATTGTTTAGCGGATCTTCCTAGAGCAGGGTATCATCAATAAGAAGATTAAGTTACGGACAGAACAAGTCTATGCCATAAAGAGGTATAATCCGCATACGCCCCCATCGTAAATCTTCCAATTATTTTCACCCAATATATTTTCTTTGCGTATAGCTTTTGAAGATGATTTTGGCATCCAGACAGTTTATGACATAGGCAACTTGGTCAATATACCGCTGTCAACCATATGCTTTAGCAATACTGTTGGAGTCCTTCTACGTGCACTTCGCAGCTGGTTTATCATCGTACGGTGGATTACAATTACGGCCAAACCAGGCCGGTATACCAGATTAAAGTTATCTGCAAATTTGAAAATGTTACCTTTGGTGAATCCAATTATATCAAAATCTGGCAAGGGGCCATTCACAGCAGCGCTTACGAGTTCGTGTGTGGAGCTGCTAAATCGAGATAACCAGGGCGCACATTCTTTATACTGGTCATTCGAAAGTCCCCTGTGTCCATATTCCACGCACAACCAATGAACATCCTTGAGAAAATTCCTTGGCGTTCGTTTCCAATTATTTTTCTGCTGAGCAACATGTGATACCACCGACGTAAAAGTTCATTAATCACAGACAGTAGTCCGTCACCTGGGTCTCAGTGTTATTTGCAATAGGCAAAAGTGCGAGGGAAACTTGGGCCTCATAGGGGAAATCATATGTTACATCGGTTCTTATCTTTAACATAGGAAGGACACTATGAGGTCGAAAGTGTTTATGGGGTCCAATGGTAACAGTGTAATAAGTGAAATGACCTCAACACACTCTACTCTAGGTAGACATGGAAACTGTTAAATGTTTATAAGTTCAAAAGTAGTTATAGGTACGAAGAAACATTAACAAACAAAACTCTCATACAACACAAAGACAAAAAATATTTTTTGGCAAGAGTGAAAGAGTATATCTTTTCTAGGCAAATGAGTGACCGTCAGAAAAGCCGTTTGGGTTCTTCTCTAGTGGGATAATCCTATGGAAAAAAAACTAGGATATATTTATAGCCTCAACTTTGGGAAAATCCCGTGGAAATCCCAAGAACATATATTTATAGCCTCAAGTTGTGGGATAATCCTATAGATAAACATTTGTATATCTGTATAGTCTCAACTTTTGAGGAAATCCTATGAAACCCCTTTCACATAGGGGTCTACTGTCTCTAGCACCTAGTCTAATGAAATTTCGTAATCAAGATCAAACGATCGCAAGATTTCAATGAGCAATCAGAAGAAAGTAAGAGAAGTAAGAGGCGATGTCGTGATATATATCGTCACACACGAAAGGAAGTGTTGGCTCAAATCCATTAGAGCGATTTCGAAGACGACATGAGAGACCATGAAACAACGCCTTCCACTGTTAATCCCGACCAAGCGAGACTGCCGTAAGCCAGAAGCAACCAGTAGCAACCGAAAAGTATTACTACATGAGAGAGACGGAAAAACGATCCTCCAGAAATTTAAAACCACGGCTTATAAGGTGAATCTTAAAGAGTTAAAATCCAAAGTGTCGCTCGATAAAGCAGAACGTTTCATCACTGATTTGTCGAATTACTTGCCAAACACAAAAAAGCGACGATGCCAAGTCAAAGAAGAGGATCGTTTGACACTTTCCATTTATTGCAACAGCTTCAAGTCACCCGTCTTGATCCAGTTTAGCACCCAGCAGAATTAACACCTTCCAAAGGCATCGATAAGATTCCACATGTTCAGCAATCCAAAGACCATTTTCACATCCACGAGAGCAAAGCTAAACTTTACACGACCACGTTTCCCCTCCGAATGGGAATGGACACAGAAAAGTTTTATTGGTGCACGACCTTTTCAGCATCGAGCTCAGCAATGTCCAAGATCAACAACGCTCAAGACCATATGTGGTTAGCCCAAGCAACCGTCGTGGGATGAACGTATGCCGCCAAGAACGCCACGGTTGAATGGAAAAGAGCCCGGAAAGACATTCGACAATCGGACCGAGCCAAGTCGAAACAGAAGAATAGCAAGAAGAAAGGAGATTTCATATTTTTGTTTTATTTCGAATGCATGGAAGAGACCGTCATTCGCATTCCTAATTCCACACTGGGAGAAGTACATCCAAGACCATATCACTATTCCTTGCATCCATTACAGCAAGACTCCAGGAGGAAGTGAGAAAAAAATATATCGAGGACCTAACGATTTCGCCCTCTGCATCTTATGCCCCATCAACGACATCTGCCATGAAGATGGCTCACAATTTCACGGAATATGATAGACAATTTCTTGTGAAGTATTATTTAGAACAAGGCCGCAAATTCCCCAAGTAGCTATGAACGGCGTCAAACACATCTACATGAAAGTGGGACAAGTACAGTTTAAAGATTCCTTGAGTTATTTGGCCATGCCTTTGACTTGAATGCCTAAACCTTTTGAAATGACAGAAATGGCCAACGGATATTTTCCGCACTTTTTCAATACAGAAGCCAATCAAAATACCGTACTAACCCATTTGCCTGGCACAAACTATTACGACCCCGACAATATACGCACCGATCAGCGAGAAGCTTTCTACGCTTGATGCAGTTCTCTTCGGATCTCTTCGACTTTCAGAAAGAAATGTTAAAGTATTGTCACACGGACGGATTGCTCCTTTCAAAGAAACCTGCACCATCGCCAAAGCGTCCTCCTTGGTGTAACGCAACCGATTCTTGCCCGAGAACATACTAGCTGGCATACGCCCTCAAACTACGGAGTCCATCGGACGTCGATACTCCACCAAAGCCGTGCGATGGTTACATTACTTCACCGAAAAGGAAGACAAATGGATGCAACTTGCAAAAATGCAGAGGATGCGAAAAGACCATTGGAAAATATTCGGTTTATGGCTGGGATTAGAAAACCCCAAGATCGTCTACGAATTTAATTGATGATGTTTTCACTACCTATTATTCTCAATGTGATACGAAAATTTGTTTTAGAAAACTTACCAACGAAGCCTCAAATTAGAAGAATAAAGATACCAAGCGGCTGAAATGTAAGAGCACTAGTATGATCGACGTATTTAAACACGTCGTGTAAAGTTACAACGTGGTGGACCTGCCAGAACCTTGTGACAGTTTCTATGGAGAGCGAACGAATGTCACATGCTTGCTGTAGAACGCGGATGAGGAGAAACGAGAAGAAATCAAATACTTGGTCGTGTGTTCGCTGTATCTTTGGGTGTACAAATATTGCTACGTTCCTACAGGGCAACCTGAAATGTTGACGGAACACATTAACGTGAAAAACAGTCGTCAAGACAAAGGCTTGATCAAGTACAAAGTCTTACCTCCCACAAACTTGTACCATCCTGTTTTACTTTACCATTGCCAAGGAAGACCTATGTTTACTTTGTGTCGTATCTGTGCCGAATCCTGTAACCAAGACTAACCTTGTCAACACACTCAGGAGAAACGCACCTTGACTGGAACGTGGGTCAGCGTGGAATTGTTTCGTGCTCTGGAACTGGGATACCAACTGTTAGAAGTGTACGATATTTACCACTTTCGCTACACAGAAAAGTACCAAAGGGACGACGATTTAGAAAGGAATTTTCTCAGGCAGTAGATATCCTTCCTGGTTTCAGATTCCCGAAGATCAAGACAATTTTGTTTTTAAAAGTACCGTTCCAGCAAAGGCATCACTTTAGCCCACATCCAGAAAAAACGAAGGAAGACGTTCTTGTGTCAAAGTCATAATAAATTGGTTTTACGGTACAACGACCGTGTTTACCCAAGACGGAGTATTTTGCAGAGATCTCCTGCTAAAACGACATGATTTTTGACAAAAACGTGCACGAAACACGTGGACGTCGTTGTCAAAAGTGTGATCCCAGTGAATTACGAAAAAGAAATACTTTGTACAGGCCGAGGAATTTGGAAAATTTTATGATTGCTGCCTACGTGATAGTTGCCCCCTGTACTTTCACACGCAGATGCATCTGTAATTTCATAATCAGAGTTGCATCTCCATCAATCGCCCTGATCATCTTCACCCTGATATAAAAGAAGACCGTTTAGGGGCAATGACGGACGAGCACCCCGTAAATACTGCTATTTCCAGTGTCATAGAATACCGGTTCTTTTAAGGACGTTATTTCTATCACCAATATAAACGTGGGTATAAACCCCGACTTTGTCAGCAGCGTCGCAACGGATTCCGTGGAAGGAAGTCAATGACAGTATTCAGACCTTGGAGGATTGCCAAAACTTGCTACAAGAGCTGTTTCCTTCGACTTTTCGACACTAAATAGTGTACGATGTTAGTGACTTTGTTTTCGGGATTTCGTTTGCCAGCAAATTCCTTATGGACTAATTACGAACAGTCTCTGCAATGACAACATGACCTTTTTACCTTTAAATATGCACGAGAGACTCATTCTGTTAAAAGCATTGCGCTTTTATATCAATAGTTCTCTAAATATGTGCGATACAAATATTCGTAACGCGTTATCGACTTATGGATGAAAATGAAGATGTGTGTAGCTTGTGAACTACAACACAACCGTAAATATGCTGGTGACTGGAAAAGTATTAATTTCGATGCTTGGACGCAAGAAGCGGCTGAATATGCCAATGATTTGTGTTAGCGACTTAAAATGCAAAATGACCAATGTGATATTTACAGCAGTATTAGCCATAAGAACTCGACACAGAGGAAAACCATACTCAAGACAACAGTACCGTGTCGACATCCACACGAATGTAAGACCATTCTGGGAGGATAAAATGGAGACTGTCAATAGTATTGAGACTCAAAGAACATTACAGCGTGTCCCAAGAAATTCTAGAACACCACACTTCCATCGACAATATTGTACAGTGACTTGTATATATCGCACTTTGATCCTTTTGCTTTGCATTTTAACGATGTACTTAATCATTTGGCTCTTATATGGTTTCTAATTTCATTTGATGCCGTTGATTACTGAATACACGTTTATTAAAAGTATAAAATCTTTTGTCATATTCAGAATTCATCCACCACAACGCATCGTGTGGTGTTATGAAGAGTTTCAATCAGCTTACAGCCTCCTTCTAGGAGAATCCATTGTCTTTGTCGAAGACGCTACTCGCGAAGACGATTAGGCCGTTTCTGAGTCTAGTCGAACGCGTCTGGTCATCTTCGACGACATGTTAGGAGAAGACGAAGAAGAAATTAAACTTTGGTTCACACGCAAAGGCATCATCATAATCCCAGTATAATTTACATTAGTCAACACCTTTTTCAACAAAGTAAAGCCGATCGCACCATCGGTCTCAATACTCGTTATCTGGTCTTGTGTAAAAGTCACATAGATAAATCTCAAAAATAAGTGTTAGCCAAACAGTTAGGAACTCCTTGGCTGCCTTGGGCGTATAACTATATCACTCAAATACCTCGTCGATTTCAAAAGCACTACCCCCGCTTAAGTGCGTTTTTCCTATGTTGTAACATGGTGCCAAGAAGGATGTCCTACCATTTACAGGACCCCATGGACCTTAAATGAGCTCCAAACATATTCTACAATAAGTTTCTGTCTCATAAATTGTCAAATGCCTTCCTTTGAATTTCATCTTTCAACAAATTGATTCGGACCATGTTCGCATTTTCACACTTGGCAGATCTCGAGATTCGATATTCAACAAAATCAAATCATTTTTAAACCTGGAGGCACTCTCTAGGACATGTCATCATTCGTTCCCTCTTAAAATGTGATCTTAATGCCTCAACAGCCACCCCAATAAAAAAGACTCTCCTCAAAGACATCCCAAGAAGAAAAAGAGTGGTACTACCAGGTCACATCCGAGAAAAAGAAACGTCTTACAAAGTGGAAAACAGAGTATACCTGACAATGGCAGTGCTGCAAAGAGGAAACCTTACTTCCTGATGGAAAGAAAATCATCACCAAACAAAGTTACCAATCACAAGGATGAAAAAAGAAGATGACGCACGTGAAGTCTTTCAAAATCCTTCGGCTACCATCCCTAATAAAATTACAGCGTCCTTGTTAACCACTTCTCCCAGTGGAACTGGAGCTGCTGTTTCATTAGAATATGTTTATTATGGTAAAATAGACGATGGAGCTAAAGGTGCTGTTGATTTGATTTTAGTTACAAATGTTGTTATTGCAAACGCTGCCGCGATTGCAATTGCTGCACCAGCTGCAGATGCAAATCAAGCAGCTGCAACATATTCGTTGATAATCGGTGTGTACTATTATTGGAAATGCTGTATTAGTTTCCGCATCTGATGCAGATGCAATATTAGCAATCGTAAACAAAATAGTAAATGGTAGAAATACAGTGTATAATGAGGGATATGCTAAACGAAACAAATCACAATGATGCTTCCGCTAAACACAATATTCGGGTTTTGCAGAGACCATAACAAAGTTTTACGTGGTATCAAATATACCCTCATACTTGATCGATCAGATCAGAACGACAGTTTGATCCGAGTTGGTCATGTTGATGCTCAGTTTATGATTGCTTGACTCGCGCTTTGGATGCCACCGGTTGTCGCGCCCATAAACAAAACAATCGAACTTGAGGCGATGTTAACAGCATTTACCCAAATGTGTATTTTATGCACACAAAAATTCATCAAACAGCAGTACCAAATTCCACTGATAGCAACAGCTATAAGGGAACAGTTACCAAGACAATTGCTATTGTGTTTCAGCAACAAGACCAGCCTGTTAATCAACTTCAAAATAACTATATTTTCGACAGTCCAGATGTCCGACGAATACTTGTTAGAATAAACTCAAAACAACATCCTGAACGAGCAATCGAATGTAATTTTGAAACCAGCGCAGATATAAATGTGTCGCGTGCTTACATGTATGTATCTGATGCACGCCAGGAAAAAGTATCAAGATGCTGATAGCACATCTCAAATTTCAATCGAAGAGTTTAGAACACTTTATCCGATATTTCATTTTGACATATCAAAACATTCCAAACGAGTTATTGGACCAACTTCAGACATCGAAGTTATATTGACAGTAGGATAGGCTCCAGCTAGTGCGTATTATGCATAAAAGCTAATTGTACATGATAACTCCTTACACTCGATTCTACAAAGGCAGAAGAACTATTAAAGGTGTGAAGTGCTTTGCACTTTTCTGTCTAACAAAGACATATAACAATGACATATATACGAAATCAACTTGTCGCCGGGGCACGTTAAAAATCTAGCTATTGCCGAACGACACTGTATGTATGACAATAGATTTCGGACAGACACCTCAGAGCGACGGAACGCAGGGCGTTATGCCAACAAAGCTGTTGCTCACACGAAGACAAATCAATAAAATAAAACTGCGCAAACTTTTTATTTTGAGTTTATCAACAGCACAAGCTACCGCAATGGCGCGAAGTAAAGAAATTTAAGAGGAGGATTTCTTGGACCTGCACTAGCAACTATTGCAAAAACGGTACTACAAAAACTGCTTCCAGTACTAGGAACATTAGGTATTACTGCAACATCAGGTGCAATATCTGGCGCAACAAATAATGCGGTTTCTGGTGTCGGGATCAAACAAATTGTGTGATCTTGTCTAACAAGAGTAATAAAAATGCCTACAACACGAAGTGTTTGGAAACGTAAAACAACAACGAAACATAAAGCAACAACTCAAACAAGATGACTCAAAGCGGCCAAAAAACAAACCGAAAACCTCTCCAAGATGGAATCATTGGTCCACTGCTAGCCGGAAGAGCGGAAAGTTTACTTCCCAATCTGTTGGGGATAGGATGTGTGATCCAACGAGAGAGAAAAGACCGATGCTTACCGGAAGTCGGAGATAACTCGGCTGAGCAACTTTCAAAGTTTAGATAAATTAAAAGATGTCAGTGGATGTCGTGGAGTATTTTCTAGCGGTCCAATCACAACCGCCGCTGACAAATCAAAGATGTGTAGTAAATATACAAAATTTCAACGATGGACAGGACACACGCATAGCATTTTACAGCAACAACTATTTTGTATCGTTTGATCTTCATCCAAGAGATGTTATCAAACAGTAGGTTTTATCTTCAAGGACACGAGCGTCCCAAAAGTACCATAACAATTAATCTTCTAATCAAATTGAACCAGTTGGAACTGCAGATTGCGGATATTATTGTGTTATGTTTATCATTCAAATGGCCCAGTATGCTGGCAGACCGGGTAATTTTCTGAATTTTATTTATCAGTTTACACCTAAACCAAGCTTGGAAAACTATAAAATTGCAATTTTGTCTAACAAGCAAATATAAAATATGACAACGTTTTATGTTACGTGTTTAAGCTTGTATAAAAAGTAACACAAGAAAGAGTGAAAACAACAAGCTTTGAAAAATATAATAATGTATTTCCCTGGAAACATTCTGTAAAAGATTAACAATATTAACTTACGGATTTAAGAATCAAATCCAAACGTAATTCAAGAATAATCCACGAATAAAAGTTTAGAAGTCCTAATAATTAAATATTTTAGAAGGGCTTGTAGTAGATTCAAATACTTTTCAGCCAGAAGACTGCTGAGTTAAAGTCTTATTTACAAAAGGAACTTTATGAGTTAAAGAATATTCATCAGTAGCTCGAACAGCATTTTCCAAGGTTTCAATCTGATGCTCGTCAAGATAAGACTTAATGTCACTATGGACACCGTTTTTGAACTCTTGAAGTAATATAAAATGTTTCAGACTTTCATTACCTTGTCCAACTTTCTTGACTAAGCACCAATTCCAACTTTTTTAGCTGTACATCCATTTTCTAAATTTCCAACCACTCTTGAGTTAAATTTTAAGAAATATTCTCATTAAAAATTTCAAAAACTAGGCAAATTTAAATTTCAAAAAATGTTTTCTGAAACATTCTAGTCAAAATTCAAAATAATCCCGGACAAGCTCCCAATTCTTATGTTACGTGTTTAGGCTCGAATGAACAGTAACACAAGAAAGAGTGAAAACTACAAGCTTTGAAAAACTTTAATAATTTATTTCCCTGGTAAAATTGTGTAAAAATTGTGTAAAAATGAAAAAGTATGAACTTACGGATTTAAGAATCACATACAAAAATAATCCAAGAATAATACACGAATAAGATTTTAGAAGTCCTAATAATAAAATGTTCTAATGATTTCAAGTTCTAGTCCCGACGAAGAATATAAAGATGGAAGACGATGACTTATACTGTAACCTGTTCTGTGTTGAAATCAACAGTTCCTTGTAGAAACAAGAAATATCACTCCGTTTTAGAAATACGAGTAAAATCTTTATGCAATGTCTTTGTTCAAGAATTTCGTATGAGCACACGTGTATTTCCAGGAAAACAGAATTAATGCTTTTGAATCCAAATAATCTGAAATAACTCCATACGGCACAATATATACTTTCCTGGGAACATTTCTCCAAAACAATTGTTATCTCGTATTCTAAAATGCAGTTCGAAAATCCCTAAGTTGCGAACTCGAAAAAAGGGTCAAGTAATCGTGTTTAAAGCACGTACGCATAACATGACCCTGACAAAAACCAACCATTTAACTCTAAGAAATAAAATAAAAAATTGTTTACATCTTAAACCACGTAGTCCCATCATGCGTCGACAACAACCAAGCATTTGAAATAAAAATATAACTTTTTTACGTAAATGCTACTAATTTTGAATCAAGGCCAGGATCTAGGTCAACATTTGGTGTTTATTAAAATGAACAGTCAAGGTCAAACTATTTTCTGGAAAATTCCTAACAAACATTATTTTGACATATAATGAAATTGTTTATAAAATGAAAATATTTTAAAACTTACAAACAATTAAATCAGATATAATAAAATCAAATATACATAACAAGCGTATTGCCTCAAGAGCAGAAGTAAAACTGAAAATACTAACGAGACAACAGGAACAACTAAATGCAATAGACTATTGCTTAAAAGTATTTGTGCAGAAGAAAGATTATGTTGCATAAACGAGCTAAACCTCAAGTAACTGCTTGAAAATGGACCGCTAAAGGTTATTTTAGTCGACTACTAAATTTTAAGATGAGCTGCAAATGTAAAGCAGACATCGATATGTGTCTCGAGCAGAAATAAATAGTAACATGGTGTCAGAGTTGTACTCGGAACCTGGGGTTGCATATACACAAACGTATTGGCAAATTACCGAAACCCAGCTGAGGATGGACATTGCCAGGTCATAAATACACAGAGCCATGGAATCCACTTGATCAACAACTTAATGGCGACGAAAAGCCAATACCAGGACAACATGATTCCAGTAAAGTTGACTCAGTTCTAATGAGTCATGACATGTCACAGGAACAAGGAAAACGATAAACCTGGTTGCGATCGGGTTATGCTTGACGAACTGTAAGATATGCAACCTAACACGAAGAGAGAAAGATTTGATCATAAGCTAGTGCATGGTATTAAAGGAACAAACTATAAACTCGGCAGTGGAACGATGCTAATCGGAGATGCACTTAATGATAGCCTGGCACATGAACTGGACAAACAAAATGTTTCCACAACGAAAAATCATCGCAAACGCAGTTGATGAACTATGGATAGTATATCTTGCTGATATGTCAAACATTGCAAAATGCAACGACACACAAAAGATACCTGATGAACGTAGTTGATCTTTTTAGTAAATACGCATTTAGTAAACATGTTGCAGATAAAACAGGAAAAACTATAACTAACGCGTTTAGAGATATTATTATCAACACCGCGTCTCGCGATACGCCAAGAAAACCAAATAAATTTTGAACTGATCACGGAGCGGAGTTTGTAATAAGCCATTCGAGCAGTTTCTAGAACAAAAAATATCAGCAATTACGTCAATGGAAACGAAGGTCAAAGTTTTATTGTAGAGTGGTTTAATCGCACTTTAAAAAAAAAAACAATAAGCAAATCAGAACTAAAAACAATTACAGATATGTTGATGATATGCAAACGATTGTATCGGATTACAAAAACACTAAACAAAAAACACTTGAAATGTCACCGGGCAAGTGATGTTAATAATCCAATACTGGTGAATTAGAATCTGTACCGAAGACACGAGTTTAGGATAGGTGAATATTTTTGAAAAAGGATTTTCTCTAAATTGGTATGGTGAAAGTATTTGTTGTGGATAAAATCTTAACAACAGCACCTGTTACGTATAAGCTGAAAGATCTAGCAGAAGAAGAATTACTGGGAGATTTTGCGAACAGGAACAGATCATGATATCTTCGTCATCGAGCAAATAATAGCAAAAAAGAGGTAAGCAAAGTTTGGTCACATAGAAAGGTTATGTTGACAGTTTTAATAGTTGGATACCAACTAGTGAAATCCACTATTGTATTTAATCAAAGATCTTAGACTAAATCGCTATCGATTATAAGATCACAGTAAATTTTTTCTTATATAAATAGGACAGACCTACATTTGACTGGCATACACAATGATATTAAATGTTGTCTTCTCGTTGTTGTTATCTGTAATCAGGTTAATAATCTTAACAAACAGAAAATCAATTTTCATATTTTTGACGACTATAAATTTCTAGATGTCCACGATTAATGAATGGCTTTAACATCTCCTTGAATATCTGATGCTTTTTTGGTCTTTTCAGCAATATGATATTTTACATTATATCGTGATTGCTCTGCTACATAAACGTGCCGATCTCCTGGTATTATACCAGGTTCATCAACAAATTTGTCCTCGATGACTGGAAAGAGATATGTTTCAAGATCGAACACGGGATTCTTCGAATCCTGATGCTTTGCATCCTGATGTAATTCACCCTCCAAGTGTTTGTACTCTACAGTATCAAGATCGAGATCAGAGTAAAGATCTGTCAACCGTTTCATCAACGACATCTTATAAAAATAAATTTTTTTCTAGTTACTGTAATAAACTTCCATACGAGATAAGACGCATGGTCAGAGCTAAATGTTCAGACACGAATCTGTTATTCCAAACTGTTAAAATACTTTACAGTAATGAAAACACAGAAATAAATATGCTAACTGTATAGTTAAATATGACCCTAACTCGGCGTTTAGCGTGCTATTAACAGATTTTGAGGCACAGGAGCTTGTCATGTATGAAAAATATCTTTGTTAGATATAACAGAGATAATGTGAATAAGTGGCTCACTACTGTTTGACGAGGGAAGATCTCAGAAACTTCTTGAAGATAGATCTGTGATACTTTTGTGCTGATTATTAAATAACATGAAGCGATTTGTTACTCGAGCTAACGTAGTAAACATCAACCAACTTGAAGAAGCTATAAGAAATATGTTCCACGTTGACAACAACGTTGTTGCACACTTTGAAGTAGAAGGAAGGAAAAAATAATTTGATTTTACTCAGTATTGTTGAGGTCGATCACACGCTTTGACATGGAAGACCTTTGTCGAATGCGAGATAGAAACACTTAACAGATATGTTAAAATCTGATTAACGATCAGTGAAGTCGCGCAGAAATTAAACAACAGGTGATTCGTATCGAAAAATAATTCTATCTCGGCTTGTTTTTGAGAATGCGGATTTATAGACTCCATCTGAAACGTATATTATATATGGTTGACAAATAGTAAAGTGTTTCGATGCTGCATAGATTGATGGAAATGTTATTTCTTCACCTGTGATAGAGCTTGTTGCTATAATAGGCTTAGTAGGTTGTTTAATATTAACACTACCTCCTCTGCCTCGACTAAGACGAGGTCCAGGTTCTCAACTTTGTTTTCAGTTGTATTGCTATCCCTGTGATCTGCAACTAAATCATCAGGAATGATGCTACGAAAAATCTCAAATACAAATCCAACTGATCTGTAATAAACTTGATTAGTATTAGTTCCTCGTACTGTTACTTGTAAGTAACCGAATTTATCGGAATTATTTCCAACAATTTTGTTGTTCTAACATTTCTTAAACGCCTTTATCATTTGCCTCATACAGATCATAAACATGGTGTGGCTGAGACTTATCTTGTAAATGGTGTGGCTGAAACTTATCTTGTAAATGGTGTGGCTGAAACTTATCTTGTAAACTAAGATTAGAAACGTTAGTGTCTGTGACACTACAATTGACATGATAAACTCGCATTTCAGCTGAAATTTACGCGCAAAATAGAATATAAGTAAAGTCCTTGATACACATCTCAATGTAGTCTGTATCATCTTCACTTTTAACTCGATTTGTATAACACGTTGGAGTTAATACTCCAATCGAAGTTTTGTTCTGATGTTTATCACAACTTCAAGTTCATTACCGGCGAAGAGATTATATCTAGGATAAACAAAGAATATTTCCCGGTATCTCGCAAGATCACTCGAGATGAGTGGTATCTAGTATAAATTTTGTGCCATTAATGTATTATATTTCACTAATTTCTAATTAACAATTTTCATATCAAACTCCATTAAAGAAACGTAAAACTATAGTAAATACAATGTTGAAATTTGCTGATATAGCAAAGCGAGGTTTGATGAGGATTTCAAGATACCAGCCCAAAATATTGCGATAATTAACTTGTGCTAGCAAGTTTCTCTGCCACCTGTAACATCCGTTACTGCCAGTCATAAGATCCGAACTTGCAAAAGACAGAGGTTTGAAGATCATAGCGCAGTTTCATGTTCGTTTTTCGAAGCTAAATATTTCTTCTGAACAAAAAAGCGATGAAAATGCTGATCCTTATATCTACTTGAGGATCTCGTCGAGTTTTAATCGGAACAAATTTGATATCTTTGTCAGACGAAATAATTCAGGAAATATGGAAAAAGATTGATGAAAACACATCATCTGGTTCAGGTTGGAGATTTGATGAAATAACAGAAATTTTATTCCTCACTACGAAATATAGTCCACTGCGAGGCAGCTCATATGTCGGGCTGCCAACCAAATTAAAAAAAATCAAAACGCTGTGTAAACCTTAAGAACCGCGATAACAAATGCTTCTAATGGCCAGTATTATCAGCGTTATTTCCTGCACGAGATCATCCTTGTAGAGTATCAATACTTGTCACGCTAAGAATCTAAACTGAAGCAGGGATGACTTTCTTGTTGCATAGAAGCAAATTCCAAATCTTGAGAAACAAAACAACCTCCTGTTAACAGGCGGTATTAACGTATTTGGAGTTGATGATGAGTCACAAAAGATATATCCAAGATATATCAGCAATCGAGCATCACAAACAACAATATATTTACCATTTTACAAAAACCACTACGCGAGAATAAAGAACAGTAACGGGCTGGTCGGAGGGAAGTATAACAGGCACAAGGACAGGAATTATTTCTGTGTCAGCTGCTTATACGGCTGTACATCTCAGCAGGTTCTTGATTGTCATCTCGAATACTGTTCTGATCTTCAATATATAACTATGCCAAACGAAGATGAAACACTTACAATTAACAGACAACAGACATAACAGGAGCAGAAATAACCCTGATAAATCTTCGACAAGAAAACTACAAGAGCAAGTTCCATGTCGTGTTGCTGATAAAGTTGTTTGTGCTGTTGATAAAAACATATCAAAACTAATAAACGTTTACCGAGGGAAATATCGTGCTATATGGCTTTTGGAAAATCTTATTGATGAGGTTGAGATCATCATGAGGTTGCTCGCTAAGACAACAAAGATGAAACTGTTGACAATAAAACAAGAAAAGGAGTTTGCTGCAGCAGAAACGTGTCATATTTGTTTAGGTCAGCTTGGATTCGACTGTGTAAAAGATCATAGTAACATAACCGGAAAGTATCGTGGTCAAGTGCATGACAAATGTAGTTTAAGATACACTGCATCGGATTTGGTTCCTGTTGTATTTCACATTTTTCATGGGTATGGTGCACATATTATTGTCGAAGTGTTTGGCAGCTAGGATATAATCAGTAGCCTAAAGATTAACAACAATGACCAAATAGAGTTTATCTCAAATAACGCAGAAAAATATATGTTTGTGACCCTTCACAAGTTAAGATATATTGATAGTTTGCAGTTTATGTCAGCGTCGTTGGATGAGCTAGTAGAAAATCTGTGATAGGTCTGATAATTTGACAGAACATTTAAGTGATAAATCGAGTTTGCTGACTAGGAAAGGTATCTTTTCCTACAAATACCTTGACAATTGGAATAGATTTGATGAAACAAGTTTACCAAAGATTCGTTTTATTCTCAACTAAATCTCGAAAGTGTCAGCGATGATGATTATGTCTATGCTAAAATGATTCGAGACTCATTCGACTGTACAAACTATCTTTGATTATCATGATCTGTACTTAATTATTCTTGTGTTGTTGCTCGTAGATATATTTGAAAATTTCAGAAGTGTCAGCGCTGGTAACTACGACTTAGATCCTGCCTGGTATTACTCAGCACCAGGACTAAGTTGGGATGCGTTACTGAATCATAGTAAAACACAACTAGAGCTTTTACAGACCTAGATATGTTCTGCTTCATCGAGCGAGGAATCAGAGGCGGAATAATTGTTACAACTAAGAAATATGATAAGGCTAAGAATAAATATTTACCCGACTATGATGAGAGAGCACCATTAAGTTTCGTAACCTATCTCGACACTAATAATATTTATGTATATGCAATGTCTGAGCCAATGTGGATCAGTGAAGAACAGTCTTTGAAAGAAACTGATAAAATCATAATGGACGACGTTAGATAATTTGTTGAAGTTGATCTTGACTATCCTTTTTAGCTACATGATAAACACTACGACTATCCCTTCTATCCAGTGTCAATGTTAATAGATTATTGTTTGTTATTTCAAAAAATTACTCGCAGTGTAAATCTGATGCAAGCAAGTTTGTTCTTCATAAACTAGTTCCTAATCTGCTTAACAAGCAAAGATACTTTTACATCACAAAAATCTGAAACAAGCACTTGATCACGGTTTGGTATTAGGAAAAGTTTATAGAGTTATAAAATTTAATCAATCGTGCTGGATGAAAGACTCTAATACTACCCGAAGAGCAGTTGCAACAACCGAATTTGAAAAGAACTTTTAAGCTCATGAACAACAGCGTCTTTGCAAAGACTATGGAAACTATCAGAAAGCGTGTTAACATTGAGATCATTAATACCGCTGAACGTCTTAATAAACGTCTTTCATCCGATAATTTCGTAAGTATGAAGATTTTTAATAAAAACCTGGTAGCAGTTAATAAACGGAAGACAAACTTTAACTTAAATAAGCCAGGTTATGTTGGGATGGCAGTACTTGAGATATCAAAGATGCTGAGGTTTATATAAGGAGTGTTCCCTATTTTCGTTCGACGACGATGATTATTTCCATGATGATTACAGGTTGGTAATCAACGATGAAATCGATTTTGTTACCTCAAGTACGTTTTAATAAACCGGGGGAGGATTGGGGGGGGGGTACAATCATGCTGGTCGTCCAAGTATAAAAATAGGGGTTTGGCTCAGAAACCTAATTATACGACTACTTTCATAGACTTAGATCAGAAAGCGCATTGGGAAGTCGCTATCGTATAAATTATTCATCCCACTCAAGTCAAAAATATCAGTGGAAATTCACAATTGAAATCCAGAACGAACAAGTACAACAACACATCGATTCAAACGATTCAGGTTTTTACGAATCAAAAAGAGTAACGTCGGTCAATTCTCAATTGAGCATCTATATCATGAAAATTCATGCAAGGTTTGTTTTAACGCCCAATGACTAGTTGATTGACGCTATTTCTGACGCTCATTTACACAAAGTCCTGGAGAAAACGACACGAAGTGTGCTGTTCGAGTACCTTCAAATTGCTCGTCGCGTGCAAATGATTTTAGGAAGCCAAAACGTTGGTTATCATATTTTCTTCAAGTTTGTTTGATATTTTGTGTGGACACATCAACATGGCCCCAAATACCATATACGTCAACAACAACGATCGATTTTTTTCGTTATGCTGTGAAACTGAACAAACGATTGAATTTGATCTTTTGGTACTCTGATGTGGTGGGGTACAACATGGTGGGAAGCACAGCCGAGCCGTTACTGTGTCAATCCTTTCAAACAAGATCCTGATGTCACTGATTAGAAGTGGGATGGAAAACACGTATCACGTTCACTGAGAATTTGTACATCCTCATTATTTGCCTGTCAGTAAGTCGTATTTCGACAGTGTCAACATTGCTACAAAAGGAGATCTGGGACAAAATAATCATTTCTCGAAAGAAAATGTGAAGTTGAAACAACATTTTCGAAAATGATTTTCTAGCGATTTGTAAGTCGTGTATCCTGTGTAACGGGGGGTCGCTCGACAACGAGTACTTGGTTTAGAAGATATTCTCAAATTTGCGTTTTGTTCGGTAGCTCCCGTCTTAAAACCGATGGTTGCCACGAGAATTGTCCACTTTGAAAGATGGCCCGTTAACGCAAGGAATGGAATTCGTCCAAAATGTCATCATCCACAAACAAAATCCCAAAGAAGCCGTCTTGAGAGCAGGCAAAACTGTGTTGCTTCAAACTGAAAAAAGAACTTTTCGCTTGATTGAAGGCGCCCATAAATGCGCTGCACGCTGCTGACCAAGGTATTCCTTCCTCATTCACGCCAGGGAAAGGACATGGCCGCGGAAAGACGCCGTAACCCCTCCAAAGCTCATAAACACGTTGCTAGAAAGACTAAGAAAAAATGAACGGCCAGAGAAGTAGACAACTTTTATTATCAAAGAGAAATGATGCAACGAGATTCTTGAGAACGTTCCAAGTCAGAATTTCATATGTTGGCCATGCCACCCACCATGCTAACGATTCAAAGTTCCCAATGGGGAAAATTTCATCCCATCTCGTCTTTGACTGCCTAAACCCCATTGAATTCGAAATCAACGGACAGGCAAAAGATTACATCGACCTGAATAGCAATTACGAGCAACAATCCTTTAGACAAAGACAAAGTAGCTCTCGTCAGCAAATGCATGCATTTCTTTTTCAGGAAAGTGTAGTTTTATTTGAATCACAAACTGGTCGGCATCAGCATGGATGCTTACCCTTACAAGCGTACCTAGAAAATCTTTGAAGTACGGTAAAGAAGCCGAGAACACCCAACTATAAAATGGGTGCATAAAATGGCAACATGACAAACCGGACTGCACTAAACCACCGTCGAAAGAAAATCAAAGATTGACACAGTTCAGAAATGATGAATCGTCTGTATTTGGACATGCGGATTTCCGCCTATGACTGAATCGAAGCAGTGTCACTTTCTATTTGATGGCTGATGCTCATAAGTGCGACGTATGGAAGTGTTTACATAAAGAGAGAAATGATATCAGTCACACTTTAAACAGAACGACCACCAAGTATAGGAAACGACGAGTGAGAGTGAAAACCTTCACCTTTGCCGCTAACCTCCGATCCAAGATCGAACATCATCTTTTCCAAGGACAGTTACCCAAATGGGTAATCATCGGTATAGTCACCACTGCAGCCTTCAAGAGAGACATCGCTCTGAATCCTTTTGAGCTTCAATCCTACGATGTGCCCAAGGTAAAAGTCACTCGAGAGTGTAAGACTTTGTACACCAGAACCTTCGAACCTGACTTTGCCAAGAAGAATTGCTTGAGATCTTAATTGTCTCTGTACGAAGCCATTGGATATATAGGTTCGACACCAACCACGGCATTTCGTATAACAATTTGCAGCTTGTTATGCTTTGTGGGATTCTTAAGATCACTCCTGACCAAGGCAGGGACGAGGGACATTTAAATCCTATAAAATCAGGTCATTTTCTTGTGGAACTTCAGTTTGCACAAGATCTTCCCAACACGGTGAACGTCATCTTGTATGCATAATTTGATAATACGCTGGAAATCAACAGCTTGAGAGAAGTGATTCTACACTTTTGGAAGTTATGGAAGAATACGAACAATCACCAGAAATGGTACCGATGATGTCTTCGAATCAGAACAAAAAAAAATAATACAGAAGAAAAAGACAAAGAAACCATCATGATGTCAAGGTGGCCAGAACAAGAAGAACATCTAATCTCTGTTTCGGTAAACTGGCTCAAAACATTGCATCTCTGACCAGCGAATATTGTTATGGATGTCAAAACGATCATCTCAATCAAATTCAACCCGAAACATGCATGATGATGAGTCAAAAGGAAACGGTAGAATGGTATCTATATGACGTTTGGGGTCTCATCTTTGAAGAGAAAATGTTGCATAAGTGGTATAAAGACTTGTGTTACTATTACTCCCCTCCACTGACATATCTGTAGATCCAACACATCGAGGCTCTCATTCCACTGAGTAAAGAGAAGAAACTTAGAGCTACTTAGTTGACAAAGAAATTCAAAGAAAAAGTCAGGATTGAATTGATTACTTATTATTACCTGTGAAAGAAACCCTGGGAACTTCATTACCTTCTGACGCACAGGTCGTACACCGCTTCTTAGAACCCTGTTGTGTGTCCTAAAGATGAATTACCGCATCGGAAACCTAAAGATATTCAAGTCTATGTCATAAACACCGACGCCAGTCATCAACGAGTAACCCGCTGGGTCGCCGTCTGCTTTCTCAATCATGACAGTGTGGAAAATTTCTATTCTTATTGATCGCTACCTTTGGAGGACTACATCATTGACTTAATCACAAGAAAGGCCGTATCGACACGATTCAATAATGTGAGACTACAAGAAACAGATTCCATGGTGTGGGGACAATATTAAGTGTATTTTCGTCATCAACGCAGTCTTGGATATCCCTTAGAACATTTAGTGACTTATTTTAATAGAGAGTATGCTCGAAACGATGATAAAGTAGAAAGATGGTTTTGTGAACATAGTGGTTATCTTTTATCTATAGCAAGGAAACATAGTGTGTATCGATGGCCCAATGACCTACGACCAGAGAGGTCGAGTTTGACTCCACAAAGTTGTCAACCTTGATACTCACATGTCTAGGCAAGAGATTAGTTCATTTACCAAAAGAATTGTTTGTGAGTTGGTGTGTGTGTGTGATGTGTGTCTTTGTCATTTTACCCAAACAAAAATATCCCTCTCCCACTTTAAGCGAACAAGGGACGTTTTGGAAAGTGTGTATGGAATTTTGGAATGGTATAGCTGGTCTGTGATTGTATGTTTGTGAGATTTTGTCTTCTCCTACATTTAAAACTTAAACGAGGCGTTTAATATTATGTGTATAGAATCTTGGATAGTATAGGTGGTATGTGATTGTTTGTTTGTGAGATTTTATCTTGTTCACACTTAAAAATAACTCAAGGCGTTTTATATTATGTACATTGGGTGTTGGATGATATTGGTGGTATATGTTTGTATGTTTCTAAGATTTCATATTCTCTTACACTTTAAGCTAGCAAAGGCGTTTTGAATAGTGTGTATAGGATGTTGGATAGTATAGGTGTTGTGGTGGATGTTGTTCTTTTGAGATTTGATATTGTTTTTTTAAACTTTAAGCTAACACAGGGCGCTTTGGATTGTGTGTATCGGGTGTTGGATGTTATAGGTGGTATGTGATTATATATTTGTGGGGTGTGAGATGGTATAGGTGGTGTGATGGGGAGTATTTTCGTGGTGTCATGGATAGTAGGTTGTGATATTTCATCTGCATCTCTTGGAGTATAAGCTCATACATGGCTTTATGGAGTAGGATGTTGAATGTATAGATGGTATGTGAATGAATGTTTGTGAGATTTCATCTTCTTTTCCTACACTAAAAACTAACACAAGGTGTTTTGGATAGTGCATTTATGGGGAGTAGGATGGTATAGTTGGTGTGTGAAAGTACATTTGTATGATTTCATCTCCTGCTCTTACAATGTAAGCTAATCCAAGACGTTATTTGTATGCGTGTGTGTGTGTCTATTTTGACATTTCAAACTTAAAACGATTTACCATTACCCTTAAACCTTTGTGAGGCCATACAGACCCCCGCATATTAACTATATGACCCAACTAACACAGAATATTGTATACTGATCTAGATTTGCGCGTATTGAAGTAACCTCCAACACAATTATTAATTCACAATCAACTATGGTATGCCACTGTTAAATTTTGCGGCGACGCAAATATGCTAGGGTTTTTTGATAGGATTTCTCCACAAGTTGAGTCTAAAAATATATAGTAGGGATTTTCCACTGAATTTTCCATAGTTTCAGGCTATAAATATACATTAAATTTTATCCTCAGGATTATCCAACAAATCGAAACTTTAAATACATACTAGGCTTTTTCCATAGGATTTACCCAATAGAGAAAAACACAAACGGCTTTTTGGATGGCCAATCATATGCCTCGAAACGATGTATTATTTCACTCTTGCCCCAAATATTTGTGACTTTGTGTTATATACACGTTTTTACTTTTTTATGTCAATGTTTGTTCTTCCCCATAAATACTTTTAACTCTATAAACATTTGACATAGAATTTTCCATACTACTTTGAGTAACGCGTATTGAGGTCAACTTGATCACTATTACTAAGTTCCCGCCCGACTGAGTTCAACCACTTGTAACATTGTTACCATACGCACGTTTTACCCGATAGTGTCCTTCCCATGTTAAATCTATGGACCCATTTAACACAGGATTTTCCGTATGAGGCCCACGTTCCCTTCGCACTTGCCTATGGCAAATAATATTGATGTCCAGGTGACGGACGTAACTACTACACTTGATCTCGGTGCAAATCTGATCATGAAAATCTTCAGTGCAATGGCATTCACCGGATGGCAGCTCAAAATGATCGAATACTCCGATGAGGGTCGCTTCGGAAACAGAGAGACAGGAACATGTTCATGTTTGAAACGATCCGTGATCGCTTGAAAAATATCGCCGTCACAAAATTTGATGGTGCGCCGTGGTTTAAATTGCATGATAGGCGACCACGCATGTACATTATGCATGATAAGTTCAATAACACCACCATTCCGGTATTTGCCAGTCACAGATTCTTTTTTTCTTATACTTTTAATCATTTGCTGAAGTACGTCTTGATTTACTCAGTTTCATACGCGCCAGATAGAATATCAACAACGGTCCAGTCTGGAGTTCCATAGGGTTTGCCTCGGTACAAGACCATCAGCGAATTATTAGCGGGCAAACCCCAAAAGGGGTTGAACGAATATTTGACCAACGGTAATACTCTCGCAAGTGCGCCAACACTAATGCACGGCTGTTCGAAGCCATAATCGCATTCGGAAGCAAAATATTCTAATTCAGGCAGTGTTGTACTCGAAGACACCATCGTGGTGGTCGGCAAGATTGTATTTGCGATTTCACGATCAAGTTGTGATGTGATGTATGCGGTCAAAATAGTATGTAGATCGTGGTCAATTTGTTATTTTAACGGTATTTAGCTGAGCTGTGCTTCCAGCGATTCCACTGATACATGCGCATGCGCGATGATAAATATCGCTGATGCTGGAGAATTCATTGTCAGAGAGTAGACCATCAGAAAGCGCCGTTGAATGCGCTTTTGTGACAAACGCGTATGCATCATTGGCACTTGTGAGAATTTTCGTGTGTTATTGAAGATGTGTGTTATTGAAGATTTTTAATTGCATAATTTTGGAAATTTTCTTTCAACGATGTGGACCAACAATACAGCTGCGATGACAGAGATGACAACGTTTTCAATTACTGGACCTATGTTGTAAGAAGTACTCAGAGACTCCAACGTCGTTGACACGGTTACAATGACGGACGATATTGCGTACGTGGCTCCTTCGATCAGGGTTATTCTGCGGTTGTATTTTTCCAATATGGTTGGCGATGATCTGCTTGAGATCCGATTGATACGACCATACTTGATTGTATCTCCACTCAGAATAATTCAGGTTATGTAATCGCTGCGGTATCATTTGAGACGTTTTACATACAGACTCGATACACCAGTAATACTCGGTCGCTTTTAATGCTTCATCTTCCAGATCCAATTCAAATATTTCCTCGGTTCTGCAGTTCACCACAACCGATATAACTCCGGAAATTTTGGGGAAGAATGCCTCCATAAATATGTTGTAAAAATGATAAAATTTGCACCTATCAATATTGAAAACTTGTACATCCCGGTGATAGTAGCCGTTCGACTAATAGTACTTTTTTGCTTGGTCCACATTGCCGATCCAGACGGCACTATGTACACGGCATTAGAGACGTTGTTGCTGGCGTTAATTTTGCTCATATCTTGAATTTTAGTGGAGATTTGAGGAATACCTTTGGCGACGTCCGTGAGCCTTTATTTGACCTGAATAGGTTATCGTTGTAAGGCCGTTCTAACTTCCGAGAACGACCTGAAATCTCAGAAGATACCCAGCCGCCTGTTGATCGCGTCATCGTCGAATAGCACAGTTGTAATTGAATTTTTAACACCGATGGGATCACCAAGTTGCGTGTGAATGTCGACAAGGTTCACGTTAACGGTAAGCAGTTTTGAAAACTTTCATTCTGTGAACTGTTATGTGTGGTGGCTATCGCGATCTGCTGATCGTGTAAAGCACAACAAGTGCTTCACGGCCACATATTACCTGTTCTGTGTGCGTTTGAGTGGGCGGAATACCAAATCGACGATGGCGAGTCAGGATTAATCACTCCTGTTTCAACACGATGCAGTCGAACAGATAGCTGATCTCGAATGAAAACCGCTCTGATGTGTTTTATTTATTGTCCCTGTGCCTGTTCCATTAAATCAAAGTTGAGCATTGGTGATTTAACCCTTGCTGACGATTGTTGGTGATTTATCACCTGCCGATTCGAGTTAGTCTGAGGGTCAATCCTAGTTTTTAGCCCGATCCCATTTTTGCAGGTGTGTTGGCGTCAATCTGAGTCCGCGTTCTTTCCCTTGGTTACTCCTTGCCCGGTCGCCTTTGCAAAATCCGGCGCTACTGGGGAAACTAACTTTGGCAATACAGCCAAAAGGTAAATATTCCATCGTTTTTAGCAATGTCGGCGATCACCGTCATTGATATGACGTTCGGTCAACGCATGTGTGTTTGATCCACCATGCAATTACGCGCTTTTAAGGAAAGTTTTACTCAACATCGGTTTTTGTTGCCGCTTGCAGCTTTTTTAAAATTTTGACCCTGCTCATGGTAATATGGACGTGCTGGTATAACATGTTTTATTCTGTTAAGTGTAATCAATTGTAGCGGCCGAAGTCTCCGCAATAAGTATGCTGTCTACATGTTTTTCCACAAGCGCATCAATGACCTTTATTCGTTAACTAGCCCCAGTAAGAAGCAGTGTTTTATCTGACAATATTACATCGATACATCTATACGGAGCAAGACCATCTGGTAATGCTCGCAAACAAATTACATATCATCCACGGATTGTCACAACAAATCTAGATTCTCCAGAGAAAATTAGTAATCTGATACAACGTGGGGAAATCTAGCTGAGATATTTATAACCCAGTGTCTACGTTTTGATCTCTGCCCATACATGACATAAAACGATTATAAGCTCGTGCGACATCATTTTGATTAAAATCCAGCAAGACTTTTTTGTATGCTTCTTGATGTCAGTGTAGTAGCAGAGATACATCAGACACATTTACGTTGTTAAAACCTGTTGGATTTCTTATTTGACTATTTAACCGTCGTGAATTTTAAACTCTATGAACAACAGTGTCCCTTCAAACGCATCGGTGGTCATCGTCAGCCGTGACAACATGGATTGGCCACGCGATTACATTAATGCAAGTAATCGTTATTCTTCTGTGATCGACGTAGTCACTGTAGCCATCTACAATTTTGTTAATGTGACTCTTCCATATAACACCGCAGTTGCACCTGCATTATCCCCTTCAGTGTGCCAGATTGCTTCATCTTCGGTGCGACGTCGATTTAATACAACTGTGTTCAGACCCAAATATAACTTTACGTTATTTACGTTATTTCTGCAAAATCCAAATAGGTGCGAAAGTGAAATTGTACATGGAAATTAACCATCAGCGTTAATTTGTGATCGGCGTGTCACGAATCCCGTGTTGAGCACTGGATTTGAATCGTGCAAGATCTTGTACTTCGAGAAATTGTCTACCATCGGCGTTGTCTGTGATACAATTGGCGAATATCATTGACAAGCTAGTGCTGAACGAAAAATGATCGGAATATCGTGCTAATTCAAGTATTGTTGTTGCAAAGTAGTCGTTATCGAAGTACGCTTCTATTTCTTTACCGTCGGTTATGTATCTCTCATTGCTGAACAACGTCATTATTTTATTTTTAATGAAACCACCTCGTTTTCCTGTCGTATATGGATTACCATCTGATTTTACTGGAACACCTATGACTTCAGTAAATGACTCGGCGGGCAGGAAATATCGGCTTTTGTCTTGACCTTGTAGCTCTATTCGCCAAAGTTGCTTTGGGACACGTGCGTCATAAGATTAATATTGATAATCGCGTACCGACTCATCTCTGAGCAGCGGACCGTCCATGTAAAATGCTGGATCTGATATACGTTTGGGCATTTTATTGAACCCCTTATTGTTTCAATCGACGATCGGAAAGGCCACTTCTGTGTAGATTTGCAGCAATATTCCGGACTTCCAGTGCTGCTTGTCTGTTTGCCAAAGGGGAAGTAAATAGCTACTCTGGCGATTTATCACATGCCAATTCTCGTAATCGCTAATTTTCAGCTGCATGTATGATTTTACTAATGCTGGCATTGGTACTGTGCGTGATAGAGCTACTGGCGTGCGTTGTTTAGACACCAATTGTGTAAGTCTATCTCGGATTAATGAAAATGCCTTTACAACAATATCACCAACTGTTCCAGTTTTCTTTTGTTGCTGACGTCGTCCATCACTTTCATTCTTAACTATTTCGCAATTAGAATTTCAATTCTCGGCTTGTCTGGTACTTGAAAACTAACAATTTAATATCTCCTTTCCAAAGTGGCTTTCGATATGGCCGTAGCACCAATGATCATCTGGTTAGACTGGAAACATTTATTCGCGATGCATTTATTAAGAAAGAACATTTAGTAGCGGTTTTCTTTGATTTAGAAAAGGCCTATGACACGACATGGAAGTACGGGATACTAAATGACCTGCACGATCTAGGTCTAAAAGGCCGTCTGCCCTCTTTCATATCCAACTTTCTCTCCGACAGAGAATTCAAGGTACGAGTGGGCTCTACCCTCTCAGATCTGCACGAGCAAGAGATGGGTGTGCCCCAGGGCAGTATTTTATCTGTGACTCTTTTTAACATCAAAATTAATAGCATCACCAAGTGTTTGACTCCTGGTGTGGATTGCTCGCTATATGTTGATGATTTTCTCATATGTTATCGATCGAAGCACATGCGTATAATTGAAAGACAACTTCAGCAAAATATAAACAAGATTCAAAATTGGGCCAGTACAAACGGTTTCAAATTCTCGAAGTCCAAAAGAGTATGCATGCATTTCTGTCAGTTACGAAGACATCACGACGAACCTCACCTCACGCTGGATGGAACACGTATTCCAGTTGTTGAGGAAACAAAATTTTTAGGTATTATCTTTGACAGAAGACTGACTTTTATTCCACACCTAAAGAACTTGAAAGCTAAATGCTCAAAAGCACTTGACCTACTTAAAGTAGTAGCGCACACTGACTGGGGTGCTGATAGAAAAGTTATCCTCAATTTATATAGAACATTTATACGGTCCAAACTGGACTATGGTTGCGTTGTGTATGGTTCAGCCAGAAAATCATATTTGAAAATGCTTGACCCAATTCATCATCAGGGAGTAAGACTGGCTCTGGGAGCATTTAAAACATCCCCTTGTGAAAGCCTACTAGCTGAAGCGAATGAACCACCGTTATCGCATCGTAGAGAAATGCTTTCCGCACAGTATGCTCTCAAATTAAAATCAAACCCTCTGAATCCTGCTTTTTCGCCTGTTTTTCAACCCAAATACAAAACCTTATACGAAAACAAACCAAACGCCATACCTTCCTTTGGCATTAGAATATCATCCAACCTTGACAGGTCAAAAATTGATCTTTCTACAATTCATAAAACGTCCATCTCCGAAACACCACCCTGGCTACTTAAACAACCAAAAGTACTTTTTACGCTACACGATGGAAAAAAATCGGAGACAAACCCTTCCGTCTTCCACAACTGTTATCAAGAACTTCTCACCGAATATAAAAACTACACAAGAATTTATACCGACGGCTCAAAGGATGAGGAAAAGGCTGCTGCAGCCTTTGTTTGTGGAAATCACACAACACAAGTTCGCTTACCAAATGGAACATCAATATTTACAGCCGAAATCAGAGCAATAGACCTTGCTCTGCAACATATAGAAAAGAAACATATTTTAAACAGTATCATCTTCTCCGATTCGCTATCAGTACTCCAGTCACTGCACAATAGAAAACTGGAGAACCCATTATTGAAAAACATACTCGTCAAAAATACCGAGCTGAGTGTCTCCCACAATATAATATACTGCTGGTTACCTAGCCATATTGGTATTAAAGGTAACGAAAAAGCAGATCGCGCTGCTAAATTGGCCCTTACTCAAAAACCATCTGATTTTAAAATACCGTATGCTGATTTTAAACCTTGTATCAGAAAGTTCTATCGTCAGAAGTGGCAGGCATCATGGAATGATGCCGTGAATAACAAACTTCATGCAATCAAGCCAACTCTAGGAGAATGGACTCCTTCCTACAGAACCATGCGTAGAGAGGAGGTAGTCATTGCAAGAATCCGAATTGGTCATACTTATATCACCCACTCCAATCTACTAAAAGGTGAAGACCCACCAGAGTGCATTTCTTGCAATGAACCATTCACTGTCAAGCACTTTATGATAGAGTGTTTTGATATGCAACCTACGCGCGATCGTTATTACATAGTCCATGACATGAAAGAACTTTTTGATACTATAAACATCACTCGTATTATAGAGTTCCTGAAAGCAGTAAATATTTACTCTAAACTCTAACTTTTATGCTGTCACCTTGTGCAGTTTTATGCAATATATATACCGTCCCTTTTTAATACCTTTTCATCATTTTTCATTAACATACAACATTTACATCCCCCGTTGGTCGGGAAGCTTTATTTTTCACCGTTACCATCTTACCGTTTTAATTTCAACTATTTGTGTTTTAATATCGCTGGTCGATATGAGACTTATCATAATTTTTAAAAGATTATACCTATAACATTTTGTTTGGCGCTAAATAACCTTACAGTGCTGATGCGCCGTTAAAACTAAAATCAATCAATCAATCAATCAATCAATTAGAATTGCCTTTTGGAGCAATTCTTCTAAATAAACCTGAGATAACATCAACAAGTCAATCTTCGTAAACAGCGCGGTAAACAGGCGTTCGTGAATGTATCACTCTTACATCTGCGGAAGTACGTTGAAAATTGTGCACAATCATTATATTTTCATGTCGATGATTGTGATGCGTAAACGTACTGAGTTAGTCGTTGTAGTAAATATAATCAGTTGATTTATCGGCGAGTAAACATGTATATCCATTATTTTACCAGTGTATAATCAGTGGCGAATTCCCCTAGCCCCACTGCATTATTACCAGCTTGTACACCATCACCAAGAATTTATAATCGAACAACGACGGCGAGCACTTGGTCGGGACATGTATGCATACTGCTATTAAACCGGTGCCGGTTTGTTTTTAGTCATTGTCTGGAGACGTTAGTGATGGTAGTTTCTTTCGTCGAAAAACTTTATGTTGTTCTGTTGGCAATAATAATTGTTCACACCGTAATTTTCTAACGTTACTGATTAAATTTTGATAATCATCGGGGGGGGGTCTAATGCCCATTGCTTCTCTAAAAACTAGGGGTATCCATTAATTTTCTCTAACATTATCAATATTCTCCTTTCAGTAACTGTTGCCGTTTTTCATATCCTACCGCAGCAACTGTAACCGGATCGTCCTTAACCTGTATCTAACCTTCCTGATTAAAATACGTGGTCTTTAAGTTTGGTTTAGACTGTCCTCAACAATATCTGCAATATCCTGAATTTCAAGACGAGATTGTTTAATTGCATCAGAAGCTTCACTGATCAGTGTTGGCATTCGTTGTGTATTTTTCTCTTTAATTTTTGTTATATCTGTTTTCAGCGTTGCAAGACTTTCTTGTGTTGCCGAGGTTGCAGTAGCCATCGCTTTTGTTGGTTTGATAAGTAGATCAATTACTTGTCGAAACCTGCAGTACGGTCTTCTTTCGCCTGTTGTAGCTCTTGCGTTTACTGTTTGACTGCATCTCTGAGAGGTATATACCGCTTTAATGCTTCCAGTCGTTCCTGGACTAATCACTCTGCACGTGAATGCATAGGTACTGGCTTATACCTCATTAATGCTTTACATGCAATTTAATTGTCAAAACCAATATCGCGAAGACCTCAGGGATCACAAAGTTAGCTTGTATATCGGGGGGGGGGGGTCAATTTGGCTTTGTTAAGGCGCCGTCAAAATACCGAATTTACCTAGCACGTTAATAACTTACAAAAGGAAATAACCTAGTTAGGGATGATGCTCATCCATATTTTTTCTTTCGATTATATTGAAATATCTATATAATGACACACATGCCATTTTAAGCTTTTGCTTATGCTGCTTTATGCTCAATGGACATCTCTACTGATCCGTGTTTATTGTACGGCATGAATGCAATCCCAAAATGAGTCACTACGGTGCCAAACGACGTTCTAGAAAGATCAGAGGTTGCTTCAGACTTAACCAACTCTCTCAGGAATTATGAACGCTTAAGTCGGATAATTAATACCAATCGATACATTCGTCAAGTTTACTTTCAGTTTACATATGCAACTCAAGCTTAATTAAACTGTCCCCTCAATTAATATAGAAGAAGAAAAAAAACATTTTTAGTCCCTAACAGTGATAAAACTTTAAACGTTCCTCTCTCAGCGTGTACTGTCCACGCTCTAGCTGTCTCGGCCACAATCCACGTTTACATATAGGTAAGTAAAAACTAATATATATAAATGAAATGGAGCTACTGAAAATGAATAGCATAAGCACCACCTTCCATTACCAATAAACAACTAAAATTCATGTTATTTTTAGCACGCCTGCTAATCCGTAACATGAATATTGGTGGGGGACCCAAATGTGACCAAGGAAGAGTCAAATCTAACAAATCTTGATTCCTTCCTAATGATTAGACACAAAGGAATTAAGATTTTATAGATCTGTCATAAACATTTTTAGGGTCAAACTGAATGTGTGTCGTCATTCAGGTACGATAAGTAATGAATTGAATTCCATTCATTTTGGTTTATTTTTAGGGATTAATAACAGTGAAGCTCCGTAAGGTTAATGTTACCATCAGACAATACCAATGTTGTTATAAACACTACGATTGTGCCCGTTGTAAGGAAGCAGCGGTGGTAATTGGTGTGTGGTGGAGAAAGAAAGCAAGAAACGCTGTGTCTAAACAAGGAACTCCGTACAATGATTCAGAAATTTTATGCTTCCTATTAAGCCTAAAATGCACGAGTTTTAACTATATCGCTCTAATCTGTTTCATTCACAAATTTTACATGTTCTTAAAAGAAAACTGTTTTCGCTTTGGCCTCATAGGCCTAAAATTCTGGCGGTCTGTAAACAGAGCGGTATATATTACTGCATTCAGCAGTTGTATGGAAATGATGATACAATACACATTTTGAAAGCAGAAATATATTGCATCTTCAATCCTTTTATCGTGGTCGCTAAATATTGTTAAGACATTCCGTGTTGCTTCGTATCTCGTTGAAAACAAATATCTGAATTTGATACGATAAAAAGGGAAGTTCGATACTCGTTGATGACGTGGCATTTGAACTATCGAAGATGGACATTGTCATTTTTGAGAATTTGACAAATTTTATTTCACTAAAAACAGATGCTAGCCTAATACCATTGACTCCAGTGCGCCGTCAACTTGTATGTCAATGTGGTATTTAGCAAGAATTTAAGCAGCATACCCTTACTATGAATGACATCGGAAAGACACTTGTTACATGCTTTTAACTAAATCAGAGTTGCATAAGGACTTTCTGTGACTAATGAAGGTATTATTATGATAAGTTTCCTTCATCATCACTTCTTATGACAGTTTTCTTTTCCATCGCTTATTATGACTGTATCGGATTTGAGTTTTCCGGGTGGCTTCCATACACATTTATTGGCGGAAAATGTCTAAAATCGAAAGAGAAAATTAGAGTATTATATCCTCCATTACGGATGTGACACTACTTTGTGACGCAAGACGGTTGCATCTCTGGGCTACAAAGAGGATAACAGGCTCGAACTGTAAAGAAAGGCAAACTCTAAAAAGGACAAGCTGGATGGCTTTTATTAAATCAAACAATAATCTATTATATACAATTTCACAGAGTTCTACACTCCAGATATAAAAGAACTACACATCAAGCCCTTGCTTGATAACTTCATACAATTCGTGAATTTCTGTATTTTAAAATATGACGTGAATGATTAGTGAATGAACCATAGATGGCCAAAATATACTAAACATTTAGTAAGAATCCAAGATTTCTAATTATTGCTGAACTCGTTTTGTAGCAAATACAAAATATTGACTCCTGAACATAAAATAAAGAAACAAGTTTTGCAACGGTAAAGGTATTTTCTTTCTAAAATTACTTTCTACGGAGAATGAAGCTGGCAGCGAAATCGTATCTAACAAGAATCTAATATTACAATTGCCAGTACATAAATTTCTAGTAAACGTTTAAACATTTCCTAAAACACTACATTTCGCAATTGATAATATAGGATAAAAAAGAATACAGTATGTCTCAGCTTTCCACAATGTCATCAGACAACAAACTAATGAACTATGGCACTATAAGAAAAAGACTTCAAAATATAATAAACTGTATTAGTCTCTTACCTGTAAGAAAAGGCAGAATCTAAAAATGCATAGGTATGAAGGCTTTCCTGAGCATTAGCTTGGCTGCTTATATAGAGCTTGGGGCACGGAATGTTTATCATTGCTTCAAAAATGGCTACAGGTTAAAACAGACTCATCCTTTTGCTTTGGAGCTGCGAAGAGTTGAAAGCATGTTCCATAACACATTCCCTACCCTGATGTGATCCGCAGGTTGAGTAAAACTCACGTCATATGACTTCAACGTTCATGAATTCCTCACCACTCACATGTTTTCAACTTACTGACGGAATTCGCTAACATAAGCGAGTTTATGCATGTATCATCTTACTGTGTATCTTATCTATGAAACCAACTATACCAGGAAACAAGCCAAGATTGAAAGGTAAACAAAAAGACTCGCTGAAAATGGTATTTATCTTGGAAATACCCATTATTTAATCTCGTTCCCAAAAGTATGGATCTGTGTTCTGTTTTGGTCTGAAAACTTCGCCACTGAATTGTAACACTAGTACCACATGCATGAACCCTAATAGACAAAAATAATAAGACGAAAAGGTGAAAACACGACATTATTGAAGATGGTTATTACCTTTGGAATACACAGTATATTTGATCTCATTCCCAGTATCACTGATATATTATCAGCATTGCTCTTAGACCTTTGCCATATCTTCACCTTGAATCGATAAGAAGCACGCTTTGCTCTGTGGGCGTTGCGAATAAATAAGTATACCTAAACTTGCTAGCAATCCGACCACCACAGACTGAACAAGCACTCACAACAATCTTCATTATTAAGGTATAAAATACTATGGTATAATTATCTTGTACAATTATATATAGTCTCTTTATGTATGTCAAATACATGCTATAAACAGTCGGAGGTATTGTACATATAATTAATGTTAATTGCTAACATGAACCCGGCTTACAAACAAATATATCCCGCTTCAAGGTGTAGATAGAAAACTGAAAATTTTTCTGGCACACTATTGTGGTTTGTTTCTAATTTGACAAAAATTCATTTCTTTCGAAACAAGTATATTCCATTCACCCATCCACCTAAATGTCCAACTGTCACTCGCATACCTAAATTATTAAGTACAATAATTGACCAGGTCTTTCACGGTGTAATTCAAATTAAAAGATCTATTGAAGCTTCAAACTTTCTCCCAGACTGTTTATCTATAGCATGTATATGCAGATCCGTGCTTTCATGGGTAAGTGAATAACGGACCGCACGTTTTCTGCGGGGCAAATTCATGTCGAGACCACCAACTTTAAGTCGTCCCAGGTAGAAACAGGATTCATCTGTTGTGTAATGTGCATCCTTCTTGGTACTCGCATAAATAGAAATAGACACGCGATCGCTTTCAGATCTCCCTGGACAAATTCCTGCTTCTTCAAGTAAGATTTGACCGTGTTTTATTAAAGTACCCTCCTCTAAAAATATTTCGAAAACATCTACACACCGTCGTCTCCCATCTTCATACACTTTCAGTTTCTCAACTGGATGCTTCCCGTCAATAAATTCGATTAACGCACCAACCCCATATGTATATCTAGCGACTCTATAAACAATGGTTGATTGATCGTGGCCATATAGTACAGCCCCTTTCAGCACCACGAGACCCGCATCGTGAGGAACCAAGACTTTCCACGAAGAAAATTTGTCTTGAATAGCACAGCTTAGTATCGGAGATTCAGAAAAACCTCCAACTAAAATGGCCACCGATATGCCATACTTCTCACTGTCGTAAAATACTTGCAGGTGTTCTAATATGCTTCGCACTGACTTGTCAAAAAAGCTTCTCACTAGGGAACTATCCAATCTCAATTTGTTCCCTTTAAGTACAGACACATTTGCTGCGAACGAAGTTTGAGTTATCGCTTCTGTTATGGTTTCTTCGGTTTCTCTCTTAAATGTTTCTATTAATGTTACTGGCAGGGTGAAAGTGAGGAAGTCTGCTCCATCCGGAGATACCTTCCTCTTCTTCACTTCAAAATCACGGAAGAGACCAATATAGTCTTCTATGGCGTCAACTTTGAATTTTTCAAGAACAGGATTTCCGAATATCTTGATCAGAAACTGTCTGAATGCTTCATCTACTTCCTGTCCTCCCCATGCGCCGCCTGTCGCCTTATGAATTTCTTTTAAGTTTCCGTCCTCCATTACTTCGTGGATCGTTATATCAACAGTACCACCTGAAATTTAGAGTTCTTTGTAGTGTTACTGATGGAAGATTCACAAACCAATAACATATGATTAATAAATACTTCAGCAATCGAGCCTGATGAATATTTACATGTAAACTGCAAAATGTATTCTATAACTAACAAGCAATATTACTCTCAACCCAGTGACTGCTGGAAGATACCAAAACCACATATGAGGATTTTATACAAGATGCATATAAGTTATGACTTTCTTTATGTCTATATTGTATGTGATGGTTTGATGGTGTAAATTATTTGTGCATGTAAAATGTTATCAATATAATGAGTTAGAGTGGAGATATTTTTCACAAAACAATAAGATATCTACAAGAGAGAAATGCACTTTCCCAGGAATAAATTTCATTCGACTACAACCATAGCGATGTGTGTGTGTGTGTGTGTGTGTGCCTGTGACATCATAGTCTTTATAGAATGTAATCTGACAAATTAATGTGTGTACCATATATTTGATGTGAGTACATTTCACGTATTGCCAAATAAATCACGTGATTGTTAATGCGTCCAAAAGTATGTATACAGTATAATTTACTGTAATCTGCAAAGGGCGAATCCAACACTTGCGTGAATTCTGCTAGAAGTTACTTGTTTTCCACTAATTTCCAAGGACTTCTCTACTTTGTCTACTAGAAGCTCTAACAACGTTCCAAGACTAGAAATAATATTCCTCTAAACAATGAGTGACCACAAAATATTCCAACTTCATATTTGTATCACAACTTCAGAAATGTGTGGCAACCTCACAACTGCTTGATTTCTCCTCGCTAGATTTCTGTAATGTAGCGCCAGTACTTAAATACCATAAAATATACATCACACTCAAACACCAAATACAGGGAACCATTTTCCTATTCGATCCCTGGGTAAGTCGATTCACGATTAAAAACCTGACTTCACCAGAAGCACTACAACATATTTACCATCATATTAGCAGTAAAAGGCACCGCCAGGTAATGATACAACCACTTCTACATTACTCAGTTGTACAAAATATCAGTCTTTATCACAAATAGTTCACATGGAAATAAACAATCAATCAACGCAATTAGATTTTAATAGGAGCTACTTGGCTAAAGGCCCAGTCATTGGCTCTGACCAAAACTCACTACGAAACTAAACCATGCTATTATGAAATCTCACCAACACAGCACTCTGTGACGTTGGCCCCTAGATACTGGCTAACTACTCAGAGTGTGTGTGTGTGTGTGTGTGTGTGTGTGTGTGTGTGATTGCCTCCTGCGTCAACAACGATGTATCGAGTTCCAGGAGACAACGGCACAATCGCAGTTTCACCAGCTGATGACATTGTCTGGAGAGGAATGCGTCTGCAGTATACAGATGCTGCTTCTGGTTCCAAGGCAATGAGCAGCTGATCGTTGCTGATGCCAGCCTATGGAAAAGTAGGAATATAATTTTTAATTATTTACTTGTGTACATCCAGAAAAGTACATTGTTGTTGTTGGCGGTGATTATTATGTTTGCCTTTCCCTTTAATGTTATTATTATTATTATTATTATTATTATCTAACTTTTATCATAGCGATAAGATAAACGCACTGTATCCTTTATTCAAAGGACAATTAAACGATGGGTCAAACACAAAAATTTCACTTGAGTCTAATGCTGTTTGTTCAGTATGTATACCGGACATTTTTTAATGTTTATTTTTGAAACCTAATGTTTATCAAACGATGCTAATTGTTTATCGTATTGCTAGTTCATATTGAAATCGTATTGCTTGTTCATATTGAAGGACTGTTAAAAGTACACACTGCATTTTGACATTAGGTCTTAGAAACTTGCTGCTATGGGGAACTGAAATGTAAGTCTAGAAAGAAACAGTTCAGTACGTTATAGAGGATATTAACGGTAAGTGTTTGCTGCGGTATTTTTCCGCTGTTACGTACCACGGAACTTCTTCCCTGTATCTGTACGTCGGTAAATTCCGTCTATAAGGAATGTACAGAAATTCGAGGAATCTTGTTACACCTTTAGTGATATTAACAGCGTGTTTTCATTATTCTGTTTCAAACAAATTATCTTTTTAACAAAACAGTTGTACCTGTAACGAAGTAATGGTGAATATTACAAAATGGCTTGTTTGACACGTGTCACGTATGCCAGCGCGGTGACCAAATGGAATGTTGTCAAAAATTCGGGCAACATCAAACGTTCGGAAAAAAATATTCGGAGTGAAAAAAGAAGAAAACAAACATAAACACGTGTTATGCTTTAGTTATTTCCTAGCGTATGTGAATATGTTAAGTATACGTATTCCTTTGTAAGACGGTGAATCTCCCTACGAATTTCAGGAGCTCACTTGTTTTGTATCTGAACTTTACGTAATTTCTCAAGTCCACTAAATATTTCCTCTTTTATTGTGTGTGTTTTATATTTACTGGTCCTATCTGGTACATACTTTGCTCGGGAGTTGTCATTTCACGCAAATTTTCCCCTGCCTATTATATCACGAGTGTAGCTAGAAAAAGTAGGTTCCGTATCAACACTTCATAATTTCATCAGTAGGCCCTCTATGTCGGCTTGATGTCACGGAATCGCCCATAGTGCATGCTATATCATCCCACTTTAGTTACAGCTTTTAGATTACAACTTATGCATCCACTAATATACACAGAGCAAATTCATGTGCTATTTAATTTTCGGTGGCGGGGGGCAGTGGTTTTTTTTTATAGCTGAAATGTTTCCATTTCTTTTATTTCAAGATAATAAATACTTTTTCCAGATAATATGATAGATACAATATGGTGTTATTTTGCTATAAATAAGAGCAAGACATTTTTCCAGCTAATTACGGTATGCCGTGATACTTGCCGCCGTACGTTCAGAAATAACTCGGCATACACTGGTAAAAATGTTTCGTGGTACCAAGCTCTAGTAAGCTAGATCATGCAAATATCCCAAGCATGGATGAATAGACTGTAATTATAAAAAGTACACACATTAAATAATTAAGCTTTCACCTGTATGGCCGCCTCACGCATAAAGTATCTGGCTTTGTCGTTCCATATCGCGGGCACTGTTAGAACCCATTGGATCTCTTCTTGATAGGAAATTTGACCGGTAATTTTAGATGCAAGTTCTTTTTGGATATCATTTTTCAGATATCGAATAACGAGACATATCACTTTCATTGCCAGCATCTCCTTCCCAGATTCATCCTTTATTGTTGTTCGGCGAGTGAGATTCTTAAAATAAAATAAAAAAAAGTAATATATCCATATTTCTCAAATAGCATTGACTTGATTGAGTGGGATGCTTTATGTGGTTGTATGCTGCATCTATAAAACAATGTTCTTGGTACAATATCCATGCAATATTGCATTTCAGCATCTTCTAGATACCATATAACTATTATTTTATTGGGCTTTAAATTTTTGGCATTTCGTTCTACTAAACAAAGTTGTATTTTAATATTTGGCCTCTAATTTCTGTCGAATGGCTGGTTAAAATATACATTTCTATTAAAATTTTCAGCTTTTATTTTTGCAATAGAATCCATACTACTTCATACACAAGGGGCGCGAAAATTAGACAACCGCAAATATTTATGGTTGTACCGTATGTTTGGTATGTCTTGGATTATTAAAAAGCACTTTGGTAAATGAGCGATTCAATCATTCCCTAAGATACTATTTTCTTCAAGGGTTCTCGAGAAGAGATTGAAAGCGTGCTTTATTAAAAGACATGCACCGATTCGCTTTCATTTTGCAGTTTTGCTGTTTGATATTCTGCTCTTCTTTACATGACATGCATTATATTGTAAACAGTTTCTCGAGCATATTATGTTACCAATACCAGGGTTCAGCTAATCTTCGTAAAATGTCTATTAAACATAATGAATCCAATTTCTATAAATCCCAGTTTGTTTTGTATTTCATTCATGCAATAAAGCTAAAAATATTCGTTCTTTCCCGCTGTCTGAGAACAAAACACGTACATAGCTTTGTGTATATACTTGTTTATTGTCTCCTTTAAAAAGAAATGAGTTGTTTTATACATTGAATTAACCTGTTTTGAAGAAAATATTAGAAATGAATCTACCTATGGTGTGAAAAATCAACATAGGTTTGTTTCTTCAATATTTTCTACATATGACTGTAGTTGACACCTGTAAAGGTATTTAAACCAACATCATAGCAAATATCTGCTGCTCCCATTTAAGAACGCCAACTTACCCTGTCTTTGAAAAGAGACATCTTGAATCTTCTAAAATAGTACCAGTCTTTGTGCTCATTGTTTTCAGCCAAAGTGGTGTACTTGTCCTCAGCATTATATCCAAAAGCATCCAATGTTTCGCCATCTGGTCGTATTAAAGCTGTCGTGGGTGCTTTAGGCGAGATACCAACTCCACTGTTCCATTCTTTGACAAGTATTTTTGTCGGATCCTTCTCGAAGTCATGTCTGAAGGAGAAAGCCCAACTCGAAAATGTCGTTCCAAAATCGATAGCTGCCACCAGAAGTTTATTAGACTTCACAGAAGCCTAAAGAAAGAAATTTCAAATTTTAAAATCTCCATAATATCTAGATATCTGCTCAACGACAAAATTTTAAACCAACTCCATCGTTAAAACCCCACATTTCTGGTCTCTACATTTTAAATGAAAGATCAACTTCACTAAATAAACCAGGTCTTTAACATTTATCATTCCATATAAAGGTACTGATATTTTCTCATGCTAGAGATAGCATCATGTGTGTTAATGCTATCACATTACTCCCATTACTGCGAGAGGGTTAGTTTTAACTATTTATTAAATATATTCAGAATATTTTGCAAATATTGAAACTATCTCTGTCTCAGTATTGAGAGCCATGTGGTAGTACTAACGCAATTGACTTGTCTGCGAAGAGAAATAAGAAAAATCCCGTTTCCAGTACTTTCATCCAAATTTTATCAATATTGTGGTTTTACAGAGACACATCTACAACATTAACAAATGCTGACCAAGTGCAAAAACGTTAACCGTTGGAAATGTCAGGGTGGGGTTATTTTTCATTCATTTGCAGATTTTTTACGACAAAAGCGACGATACAAGCACATGTTGTCATTGCTCAGTTGTACTGAGTTTGTTTCACACAGTGATTATTTAGCTTCAAAATTCCGACACCATTAATAATCGGACACTCTCAGGCTAGATATCTTCATCGGTATCTCTGCAAAAGACCACTCTCAAGCATATTTTCCTTCCGGAACGCACCAGTAACGAAACTTTTCAGAAAGTCAAGAAATTATTCATGGATATTCTTTTATTGTTGACAATTTAGCAGGAGGCACAGGCTACTTTTGAGCATTTATTATTATTATTATTATTATTATTATTATTATTATTGATGTTGTTGTAATTAGTAGTAGTAGTAGTATATGAAAGCACGATTTGAAATATTGTACCAGTTTTACTTTGGTAAAAATACGAATTATGACATTCAATAATTTGCATTTCAAGCTGAAGAAAATCGTAACTTTACAATTATCATACGTATTCATCTATTGATCTATTACTACCGTCCACTAGTTTAATTTTGTTGTGCATTGTTTTCCTCAACTCTTAATTATATTTATCGTTTGTGCGTTTGTGATATGAGTAGATTCCGTTCTTTAAAAGAAAATATTTCTATCGAAGTACAAGCACAAATTGCAGAGTTCTGCAAAGGCCAAAAGTACAATCTCGAGTTTCCATTTTTTCAGTTCCTAAATTATTACTCAAGGCCTTTTTAACTTCAAAATTGGGTCATATAAATAGTTTATCTTTCAAATATTTTAAAAGATAAAGAATGTGTGTGTGTGTGTGTGTGTTTCTACTTATCCGCGTTAGGTTGGATATTTGGGTAAATGACTCAGTATTATTTCATAATGCCCAGTAGGTATAAAAGCTGCTTTCCATGTGGTTACGATGTTTATATTGTCTTTAAAAATAATATATAGTCTGCCAGATAGCATCCAATGTATCGTAAATTGGTCACCATGTTCCAAACCGGTTTTTCAGAAACCGGGTCCTGAACTTTGTTTTCGGGCAATTTAACGACCAACCCTGACAAACGACAATAAAATAGTCAATAGTGCCATTTTTGTACTAAAATTTCAAAATGACTTAAAATAACGAGCATTTGATGCGGCCAGCAGGTCAGCGTTTTAGGACACCCAATCTATAGACAGGATCCGATCCATTCTGTTCTTTACCCCTACCTTAAATCTCGGAAAGTAATTACCTGGAACCATTAAAATCGAGCGCATAATTATTTGATCTGTTTATTCCTGGTAAATTCAAACCTTGCATTCCTCCCTGCACGACTTGTGCAGTTTGGTAAAAGTCGTTGTCAACGGAATAACAATATTAAATCCTAACTGACCGCTCTGGTGGCCTAGTGGTTATTTCGTCATCCCCGGATTTCCCGCATCGTGGGTTAGAACTCCGGCCGAGTCATACCAAAAACTTATAAAAATGGTATTAATAGCTGCCTCACAATGCGCTCTACATTAAGAGGTTAGTGTTAGGACTGGTCGGCCTGGTGTCAGGATAATGTGACTGGGTGGGACATCATGCTACATGTCTGTGGAATGATACCACAGTGCTAGACATCACTTTAAAATCTCACACTGCAGACATCGTAGCGATATGAATATAAAATTGTTAAAGCTACGTTAAAAATCTAAATCACATACACAAATCCATACTATTATTTGGTTCAGTTATCAGTCTCGCATTTTTCAAGTAGGTGAAAGACACATATGTGTTTGTTAAACATCTCTATATTGTGAGAGTTTAGAGCGCATACCTTTTCCATGTGCCTGTCCCTCCTTCCACGGTGCTTTTATACATTGTTTTGCTTTTAGTTTGTTTCTTAATTTATGAAACATAAATTAAAAGACCTTTAAGTTTTCCATAAGTAGGCACGTTTCACACACAGTGCTGCCTTAAGTCATAATGTATGTAGAAGAGCGAAATAGGTATAATTATTTTCATACAGAAATGTGAGATTTTATTCAAAATATCATACATAATCGTTTGAAAACATTTACAGAAATAGCATGAATGTTCAAATTAATCTAAAGATTCTGCTCAAGAGTTTCTTATTTGTTTCACAAAGTTCAGAATTTTAGAAAAAAATATCCTGGTTTTCTTTGTTGCAAAAAGAAATGTATATATCCTATGAAAGATTAAGAAAATTTAGAATGTTTCTTTATTTTGATAGCTCACTGACAAAGACTGGGTTTCAGAACACAGCTAGGATTTGTTCTGATGCGTACCTCATACAAGATTGCTAGCTCTGCATGGCTATTTCCACTTCCTGAACTTCAGAGGTAAATTATAAATCAAGAAAAACGATCGATAACATGTGTTAGTTCGTTTGAGATTTTAAACAATTTCATAAGTGCACTTCCAGAAAAAAGTAATACCGACAATGACATGGTGATTTGGGGGCGATATAGCTTCTTATGGGAAATATAATGTAGATGGAACGAATAAAGACATTAAACTTTACGGATAACATTATGGAGATTATGAAAATTTAACACATTGGTTGTAGACGAATTAGCGGTTATGGTAATTTTATATGGGGATGATATTGTACTACGGTTAAGGAAAGTTAACATTACAGACGATGCTAAGGCGCTGCCGTGTATTTTAAGATGGGGATTTTATCCATTATGATGGTAACAGCAATCTAACATTACGGATGACACTATGAGCAACATATAAATTCATTACTTGGATGGAAATGAGGTATATGGAAATTCCAACATAATGTGCCACTGTTGTGCTTTAAGGAAATTTAGCAAGTGGACTCATATGAGGGTCTATGGAACTTTATGATTGTGGGCCATGATGGGAAGTTACAAAAAAATTAACATTACCGATGGCTCAATGGCCTTCTTCGAGAATTTTGCTCTACGGGAGTTTAACATGATGGATCCAGTATAATCCTCAACGGAACTTTAACTCAGTGGACCAGTATTGTCTTCTGTGGACATTTAATAGTATGGCCAATACAGCAATCTATATAAATTTTAATATGGGAGTACAGACACGGTGGAAACACAGAAAAGACACACCTAATTACAGTTATTAATTACTTATTTTTACAATTCAACACTCACACCCTTACAACCCAACACGAGCATTTTTATTACAATTCAAAGTAATGTGTAAAGTAAAGTAGCTATGTTATCCTGACAGCAGGCCGACCAGTCCTAACACTAACCTCTTAATCCTGAGAGCCAAGGGAGGCACCTGCTAGTACCATTTTTCAAAAGTCTCTGGTATGACTCGGCCGGGGTTCGAACCCGGGAACTTCCATATCCGAGGCGGACGCTCTAACCACTTAGGCCACCGGAGCGGTGATAAAGTAAAGTAGGGAATAGGAAATTATCACTACTATTCGTTCTTAACGGCAAACAAATATACAGACAAACAGAACGATGAAAAAAGATACAGGTTATGAAATGGTGAATAACACAATCCTACGTGTTCTTCCTCCACCATTAATACTGGCCGCCATGCATAGCCTATCGTATGCTGAAATATGGCGTTAAACCCCACAACAACAACAACACAGTCCTACCGACCAACATGCATCCAAAGTTTCAAGCACACACATATAGATACAACCTCAAGTGAATGTGGGATGTAAAGAATGGAGTAGAATAATGACAACGACTAACACATAATCTTGCAGAAACGTACGTGTTCTTAAAGATAAACATATGCACATAAAAACAAATGGATGAGGAAAAAGAGGGTTACGTGATGTTTTCTAACATGCATAATTACATCCCAACACCCATACATACAAACGATTATGTCTATGGAATATATGGCACATGGTATGATAGGATTATCAGCACAAGCCTATCATTTCATCCAACAATTACAAAAGCAAATGAGGAAGGGAAGTGATATTTTATAATAGAAAATCAGCACACCCACTTACAATCCAAAATTCACACATATACAAAATAATATGTCCAAGGGATAAAAGGTGGAGTAATGGTCTCTGCATAAAAATAGACAAACACAGTTAAACATATACAACCTGAAAAATAGAAATAGGAAGCAAAGATCAGTATTCTTTTCTAGAATACTTGGGTGATCTTGGAAGGGCCTTTGGGTCGAGTGGTGTGTGATAACAAAGGTTAGATTACATGCATACAACACTTCTTGACTTTTCATCGACGTAAACTCCTTCTTACCAGACACCTATATCCCGGCACTCCTTAGAAACACCGTTGTCTCTCAATGCAGCTCTTTTTTATACATACAATTGTGTCTGTCAGTGTTTTTCTCCTTCAGACTGACAGGATAGTCTTGAAGGAACATCGTACAATGAATGTTAGCTGAGTACGCTGTAGAAAGTCACGTGTTCTTTTTTCGATGATGGACGGCAACACAAGAAACAAATTGCACTTTATAGATGGGGTAAAAGGCTGAAACTAGTTATGGTCCACGTCTAACAGTAGCGAGTCTTCTTCTGTCTCAGGCAATCAGAGCGCGTGTTGCTCATTGCATCAAACGCGTGCTTTATATCCACCAATGTGAAATGTTCGACGACATTTGGCGTGGCTCACTTAATGCAAGACCATTTGGGTATGAATTAACTTTTGACATATTATTGCGAATATGCATGGCAATGAATTTCAAGCACGGCATGTCGCAAACGGAGTTAAAAATGTAATGACATTGTCCCAAAAGACAAAAGCAATACATGCTGGCTTGATGATTTATTGGCTTAGAAACTGTTACTAGAAAAAAATTTACTCCGGACAGGAAAAGATCTTATGAAAGTAAATTTAAGGACGAACTGACTTATAAGGGAAAACAAGATACCAGTTTTCTATAAGAAATGGTTGGAACATACTGTAATTTTATTTGTGATATGCTTACAGAGCAGGGAACTATAACTGATTATATATTTTTAAAGCTAAATATGGTCTCAACACGAATTTCCTTATTTTTCAAGGCATAATTCAATGTGTCAAGTTCTTATGTGAAAAGTTGCAGTTAGATATAATTACACCGGTTAAACAATTTATCCCTATCCGTTTGCAAATTGTCTTTCATAATGATAAAGGATGTAAAGACCTTTACAAACCACTCTTGAAATTGGATGTAAAATCATCCAGTGAAAGGAAATGGAAAGAAACTTTCAATTTGAATATGAATGTGTGACCTTACTAACGTTTTAAAAATAACAAAAAAATTAAAATTGCAATGGTTTCAATTTCGTTGATGCTCACAAAATTTTGCCAATGAATTTATTTCTGTATAAAATAAACTTGTCAGATACTGATAAATGTTACTTTTTGTAATTGTTTACCGGCAACAACACTGATTTTGAACAAAGAAATAATCATAAAGTGATGTAATGCGACTTTCACTTGGAGGAGTTTGACGTTCGATCGACATTTGTGATGATGCAAACTGGTCAGTCAAAGTATCTCCCTTCATGATGATATTCTCTTGTTGCATACTATACTTTCATTATATTGTGCTCATTCTGTTCCGTACCCCCTTCTCTCTCTCTCTCTCTCTCTCTCTCTCTCTCTCTCTCTATATATATATATATATATATATATATATATATATATATATATATATATATATATATATATATATATATATATATTCGTTCAATGATCATGCTTCTTGTTAGAGATTCAATTAAAGAAATCTTAAATTTCATGGCGTATACGAGGAGATCTGTCTTCAGCCCAAACGGAAAGCTGAAGATTGTACAAACGACGAGGGCAAGAGGAAAGAAAAGAAGGTGAAATAATGGTGATGCCATTCTCTCAAAGAAATTCAAACAAAGAAACAAGCAAGTGGCTCATTAGAGCAGACAAAATGGCCTTTTGTCGAATGAAATTCACTGTCGTTCCTTTTCACCATAAAATATCAAAAGTAATTCGTGATCAAACGGTCATGCATCGACGGTGTCACGCTAATTAACATCCATCCTGCGTTCTGATACTTCATTGCAAAACACGTACTTCATGTGCCAAGTAAGACGCAAATTGATTGGCTGAGCAATGTGCCATGAGTAATTTCAACCAATTTCCAAACTATGTAAAATTACGTTTTTGTTCAACTTTGTCATCCATCATCAAAGAAACAACAATGCAACCTACTGTAGCATCTTCAATTAACATCTCGTGTGTGATTTTTCCTCCAGACTATTTTGTCTAATTGAAGAAGAATTGGACCATCGAAAACGAAACAGAGGCTGCCGTATGCGTCAAAGGAATCTACATCAATAAACAATTGTGTTTGAAAAGAGTGCTGAAATATGGATTGTTGGTAAGAAACAACTTACGTTGACGAAATAAAAATAATTACTGTATGTGTGCTAACTAGTTTTTGTTAACAACTTCCAATCCAAAGTCCCTTTCGGGGCCACATCATTATTATATAAAGGAACAATGATCACGATTACCAAATTCTAGATATGTCTGTGTTTGTGTACTCGTTCACAAAAGTCAAACTAACAATATCTCTTCTTGCTCTCGCAGACATTATATTTTATGCGCGTGAGTACTGGCTTGTTAAAGTAGCAGTCGGTGTTATCCTGTGATAAAGCAAACATTCCCTTCCTGATTCGTTTTGTTTATAACTGTGGTTGTTGGATACATGTTTTAGTAATTCTGTCATACCATATAGTATATATCCACTAGATATATCAGCTTTTGCGTTGAATCTCAATAAAGTGTGTGAGTAAGCATCGTATAACACACCTTTTCATGAAGCGTTTTGTGTATAAGAGTAGTTTTAGGATCGTAAAGATGGTTGTTAAATTGTGTTGAACTGTGGGTATTATTGACCATAACTTAACTCTCTTTTCCGTCATCTGTTTATATGCGTCTTTATTGACTCGCGTGTATCAGTAAGAATTGATGAAGGTCTCCGTAACTCTACCGCGTACTTAACAACCTTTTACAAACAAGTTTCTCTGTGTGAGTATAAGTATTGGTCAGTAAGAGTGAGAAACGGTCAATAAAGATGTGTGTTGGTAAGTAAGACTATATGTTAGCGTCCACTACCTATCCCCAACGATTCCTCATCCATTTGTTTATATCTCCGGGTGTTTGCCTCTAACAATGTGTTGGTCACAATTACCTATCCCCTACCTTCCATAATCTGGTTGCTTTGCGTCGGCTTTGGATTATGAAAACGCTGTGTTGGCTGGTAAACGTGTCAGCCTTGATTGTAGCAATAAGTCATTGTCTGTATTTAAGTGTGTCTTTGACCTTCTCTCCATCCTATTTATTCACCGATTTTAATATTTATATAGAAGGTTGTATTCGCCTGAATATTACAGCTGCATGGAAAGCTACAATTGACCAACATATCAAGTTCCATAGAGGATTGAACCCCTATTGAAGGTTATACTGACCCTAAAAGTTAAACTCCAACTGAGGAACAAGCCCATCCAAATCTGCCCTAATGCTAAATTCAAGGAGAGGGCTATACTTGATTTGCCGTATGCTAAATTCTCGTTGAAGGACATACCAGCCAGAATGTGCCTTAAACTCCGGTGGAGATTTGATTGTGAGTCTCAATTTTAAATTTATATAGACCCCTAAAGCGTCACAAAAGGTTAAAGTTTCATAGAACCCCATACCAGCCCCAAGTGTTAGATGTCCATCGGACCCTCTAGTGGCCCATAACGTTTAGGTTCAATATACTGCCATACTGTCCACTAGTTAAAATCCTATTAATCCCAGAATGTCGTCCATAATGTTAAATTCACATACCCGCTAAACTATTCCATTCCCAATCTAAATTTCCATAACCGCCGTAACCTAATTTGTAATCTCAAAATTCCCGTGATCACCACGCTGCAACATCTCCGCATTAAATGCCAAAAACAACCATAACCTCATGTTAAATTTCGATAAGCGCCTTACCGTCGCATCCTTATATTAAATTCCCATAACTGTTACAGGTGACCCATAATTACATAGTGGTCATTGTGGCCTATACTGATAAATTCCTATAACCACCATATATGTCCAAACTACCCCTTGTGTCTTCCAAACTTTCAACTGTACTCCAAAGACCCCTCAGCGAAACTACTGACAGACCGCACTCGAAACACTTGGCTTTTCTAAAAAGTTTCACCTTGGAAATACTTCGATGGAGTGATACTGCATAAAAGGGTGGAAATCGACAGAAAACGGGGAAGAACTTTGTCCAATACTAAAGAACGCTCGGCAAGGCAGAACCATATCAAAAACATTATGATGCCTTTATGAAATTATTTGTACAAATTCGGAAAAGAAAGTTCCCTAGTTCGTTAGTACTTGAAACAAGAAACTTGGAAACGTTTAATCTAAGAATAAAAGTAATCACAACTGAATTGTTTATACCTATGACGATGTGTGATGTATACATGACGCAAATGTGATAAACAGGTACATGTAGATGCAATAACGGCTTCTGTTGTGTTTTTCTGATCATTCGCGGAAAGGCTCGAACATGTTCCGATTGAGGAGCTATTAGAGATACAGTAGCAGGACGTAGACAAAACTATATACATTAGGCTAATAGGTTTCTTAACAAACCATATTACAATGTACTCACCGTGATTTGAAATTTTTAACCATGAAAGAATTAAATATATATTAAACAATAAATAATATATTTACCTTAAGTATTTTTCGTACATTTAATTATGAATTCGTATTGCACAATAATTTATTATGTTCTAAATTCTATCTCAAATAAACTTTATTTTGTGGAACAGGCAAACTCATTTCATATTCTAATAATATGAACTACAACTGGAAATAGCAATATATCTCATCTGTAATTTGTGTTGATTTTTCCACGTATAATACCTGAGTTTGTTGTTTTGAACTTATTCTTATGTTCTTGCTTTACAAGTTTCAAAAATGAGTGGGCTGGTCTGTTTGATTACTGCTTTGAGGTCTACATTTTATCAGGAAAATAAGCCTTTCTGATTTAGGCTGAATGTGGAACATTACATGGACGCTAAGTGGGATCAATAAAATCAAATGAAACGTAGTATTATCCCCAAAACTCGTGTAGTTTTGTCAGCCCCAGGTATACACACTTAACATGGGACAAAGTAATCCGATCGTTCAAAATCTGTACATAAAGCGCTTGAGAGATCAATACCGTACAAGCTTCAGCTTGTAAATCTTTCCCGTGCATGAAGTCGTCATCTTTAGGAAGAAGACCACTTCAGGTTCAGGTCTAATCACACCTAAACAGGTTTAAACCTCGACTCTCACGTGCAACACGTTATCGATATCCAACCCCATACCCAGTTCATCCTGTAAACACTACTAAACAAATCGTATTTGTGTGGAAGAATCATTGCAACTTGTCCAATAAATGTTCAAAGTCTTCCTTTTCGACAGCATGATTACAACTTTAGACTTAAAAACCTTGCAAAATGAGTTCTTAAATAGCACAGATCACTTTTGTTTAATTTTTACCAAGAGGGAGGGAGAGGAATTCACAGTCAGATTCATTCAGTGAACGTAAAGATTAAGGGTGCTTCTCTGATTTATGGGAACATGAAACTGATTTGTGATTATTTACTGTATAAGTAAAATATGGTGGCTTCTTTCATGATTAATGGAAAGCTGAAATACAGACATTTGTTTTAACATTAATATTTTGTCCAAAACAGAAGTATATGAATTTGATTCATGCATCTAGACGTAAACATTTTTGAAGATACTGTGCATTCACTGTAGCGTTTGTCGAATGAATATAAGCTTTATTACATAAATGGCGTCATTCCAGGCAAAGGACTAGTGCTGTAATAACGAGTGTTTGTTACATGCTTTTGCTTATGATGTTATTGCTTTTTCTTATTGTCTTTTTTAGTTTGATTTCTATGCCAGCAGTGGAGACTGATGTATCAACAGTCAAACAGTAACAAAACGATAAAACTTAGTAACCGTAAAACTTGTGAATTGTTAGTTTTATGTATCAGTACAACCCTGGATATATTCTGCACTTTTTAACACCAACCCATGTTCAAAGATTGTTTTCGGTATGAAATAGAAATCTATACACATAAAGAATGTAGAAAAGTTTGATTCTAAGACAACAGAATCAGACAAAGATTAGCGAAATTTACAAATACTTTTTAAAAATAAAAACGGGGACACAATACACACTTAATTCAATATTGTCCACTGACACAAATAATCTGCTGGTAATCGAAATCCAAGAAAGATAGTCACTAATGCACACACCACAAGTCGTTCAAAATTCATTAGAACTCTCTCGTCTTGTAGAACCACTTTTTTAAAAAGTAATCCACTAAGTCCACTGTTATTGACTTCCTTTCACGGAATTTGGTTCTACACTGATGACTGAAGTCGTGGCATGGTAAGCTTTATAACATTTTTCCATTTGATCACATATAGCAAATAGATCCTTGATGGTTTCCTTTAAACTGTCCATTCACATTGAACACGGTGTAGTACTGATGAGAGAGGTAGTGGCATGGCAAGTTTTATAACCAGGCCGACCAGTTCTAACACTGACTTATTAATGCTGAGCGCCAATCGAGGCAGCTGCAGGTACCATTTGTACAAGTCTTTTGTATGACTCGGCCGGGAGGGGCCCCGAGTGGCCGAGTGGTCTAAAGCGCTCTTCGTTACGGATCACTGCCATCTCACCTCTGTCTGCGGCGGTTCGAGTCTAAGATTCAGCCAATGTGGGCATGTGAGAAAGCTTGCCAGTAGCTTCTCGTGGGTCGGTGGTTCTTTCCGGGGTTTTCCGGGTTCTTCCTCCACCATTAATACTGGCCGCCATGTATAGCCTATCGTGCTGAAAAATGGCGTTAAACCCCACAACAACAACAACAACGACTCGGCCGGGGTTAAGAATCGCGACCTCCAGGCAGACTAGTCTGGAGGGAACATCATATAAGGAATCTGAGTTCATGACCATGTAGAAAGTCACGTGTTCTTTCTTCGATAACGGACGGCAAAACTAGACAAAAATTGCACTTTACAGAGGGAGCAAAGAGACCGAAAGTAATTATGGTCCATGTCTAACAGTAGTGAGTCTTCTTCTGTCTCAAGCAATCAGAGCGCGTGTTGCTCATCGCATCAAACGCGTGCTTTATATCCACCAATCCGAACGTAGGACGACATTTGGCGTGGCTCAGTTTGATACACGACCATTTGATTATGAATTACATTTGGCGTATTATGGCAGATATGCATGGCAAAGAATTTCAAGCACGGCATATCACAAAAGGAGATCAATATGAATATGACATTGTCCCAAAAGACAAAAACAAAATGCATTTTGTAGAGATGTTTTATTGGCTTGGAAAGTGTTACTAGAGAAATATATACCCCGGCCCTGTTATCCCATGTTAAAGTAACCCTTCTCTTCCCTATTATTTCTAACGGCTCAGGTGGCCTAAGTGTTTAGAGCGACGGCCCCTGATGCGAAAGGTCACTGGTTCGAACCCCGGCCGAGTCATTCCAAAGACATAAAATGGAACTATCAGCTTCGTCGCCTGTCGCTCAGCATAAGAGGTTTGTGTTATGACTGTCAGCCTGATGTCAGGATAATTTTACTGGGTGGGACATGACACTACGTGTCTGTGGCAATCACTATAAACTGCCACACTGCAAATTAACATCATAGCGTTAAGACTGAAAAAGTGTTAAAGCTACGTTAAAAATCCAAATACCACACACACACATATTCGTTTTGTTTCTAAACATGGGTGTTGGATACAAGGTATTTATGTTTTAATAATTATCATATCACACCATATATTATATATCAATTTGACATTTGGGGGTATCACCTGCAATATTATGTGTCGACGGATGAAATTTGTAACGCAATGTGTGTGTGTGTGTGTGTGTGTGTGTGTGTGTGTGTGTAGATTTATAAATTTTAGTCCATAACTGAGAGCCCGTGTTTCCGACAATGAAATGCACACGACGGTCACCCATTTCAGTCAGTTTACAGTAGTCTAGTCAATACATTGTATGTATATAAACAAGACATAATGCAAGAACCTTGGTTCTATTTGTATTTATGTCTCCGTTTTTAGCTATGTTAGATTTTAGATTTTTATTTGGTCATTATAGGGAGTAGATGTTGGGAATGTACTTTTTCCAGGAATGCATCTGATAAATTTTAAGCTTGCAAATGGAATATCAAGTACAAAGGGAACACTGTTTGCAATCAGCAGGATCCAAATACTGAAAAATGTTGTTGTCTCAAAAGCACAGAATTATTCGAATTATTACTCAGTATCTACCATCCATTTTGAAACCTTAACAAGCAAAGGAATCCTTCTTGTCTTCCAGAATGCACTCCGTTGTGCATGCTTTAATATATCGTGTTCCAGGAATGCTATTAATAGACCAGGAAGTAAAATAGGACAAGAAGAACAAGACTAACATGGTCGCCAAGATAATTATTTTTGTGGGTGGGGGTGCAAATAGGTAGTGGACAGCTATTAAAATGTATGGATGTAGGCCTAAATGTTTAGAGGTGAAAACCCCACCCTCTTGACCCTATGTATGGGCGTCCATGAAGATTACTGTCAATGAAAAGTTATTTGCTATGAAGTCTGTAAAGGAAAGATTAACACTTTTAAATAAATGGTGTAGAGTGCGGTTTTATTTTTAAATATGGCTTTTAATCTTGTAGCAAAGAATTTCGTTAACTTTACCAAAAGCATATTTTCGCTTAGAGTTAATCAAAACATTGTTCTTCTACTGGTACCCTGGCGTCCCGTGATGCTCCACACAAGAGTCCAGACATCCACCGTGGAATAGCCTATACCGGTAGAGTTATTCAAGATGGCGGAGTCAATTAAACAATGCATTGTCGATGAAGAAATCGCATTAAATTAATTATTTCTAGCAGTGTCACTGCTGAATTATTTTTCGGTCGTATTAGACACAACTATGTACAATAATGAGGTACTTAATGTTGTTTTAAATTATCGATATGCAGTACTGTCATTTTCAGCCATTATGTGCGAGTTGGAGGGGGGTAAAGTGAGAGATTGCTATAGTTGTGCTTTTTTGCGTGCTTATGTCAGAGATATTGTATTTTAATGAAAGATTGATCGAGTCTGTTTTACTGTTATTTTACATTAAGTTTCAACACTTTATAATGTACTGATTTTCTTTACCTGAACTTAAGAATGCTTTAATGGAACGGTATCAGGGTGGGTAGGATTAGGTTGATAATACAACTGACACCTATTGAAGCAGAGCACTTTCTGGAGAAGAATGCTTGGATACCCACCCATCCACCCACTCACACTCACACACCTTCTCTCTACGTAGAATATACGTCAATTGATATGGATGTGCACAAGCCAGGCGACTTTTATACAAGAACTGTGCGAGATCTTATAATATCTAGAAGAGAACAAAACTAAAAAATGTCTAATGAAATGAACAGAAATGACTAATCAACCATCTTGTCTGTAAGCTCTAAATACACAGGTGTGCCAACATGACAACTTAAGATACACATATTCACTGACCTGTCTTCTCTTTAAGACCTCTATTTAACCTGAAAACTGAAACAGTCGTTCTTTCGAAAAAGGCACATAGAATTATAATTACTACTAAACTTCTACTTACCATTTTGACGCCTTGAAGAGCAAAGAAATTCGAAATTCTTATTTTCCAAAGTGAACTTGATTGTGCTTGCTATGGTGTTGTGCATTTAATGAATGCTATTAATATACCAGGAAGCAAATATTAGGCAAACAAGAACACAATGCCATTCAAAGGGTAGTTGTCATGGTGTCTTTAAAGGAAAGGTGTAAAATTTTAAATAATCGGTTCAGAGTGAGTTTTGTCCTCTTTTATGTATGGTTTCAGATCTTTCATCCATCCACTGTAGGAAAGAATTTTAATAACTTTTCAAAACGAATATTGTTACATGTAGTGAAACACTTCACTGTTTTAATAATATAATTAATGGTGATAATGACGACGACGACGATGATATTAATAATAATAATAATAATAATAATAATAAACTCTAGTTAAAGCACTAATATTTGTTCACAAATAAAACTGAAAGTAGGTCTAATTGTAATGGCTCTACAGAGGGTTCTGATGTTACATATCACTGGGATTGCTGGATGGGCAGAGAGACAGAGAGATAGATTATGAAAATAAAATTGTTTTGGGGGGGGGGGTAAAATAAAACGGCTATAGCATTTTATAAAAGGTTTTAGCATTTTAATCCAAGACCATTGTATCAAAAGTACTAAATATTAAACTATAGCCTGGATCTCAAATTGTAAATTACCTATTGGTTGTCAATTACTGAAATTAATAGTTAATAACTTACTATTACGTGTGTTGCCCATTTACATTGGATGTAAAGTTTCAAGAGTCAGTTAAGAATATTTTGGTACCTCAAATCTACAAATATACACTGAGATATAGAAAGAATATGGCAAAGGAAGTCGAAAAGATGACTGAGGCTAGTTCACTGAAAGAGTCCACTACACAGGTATGTCAAATTATAAATTACCTATTCGTCGTTTAAAGTCCATTAAGATTGTTTTAGTACCGAGTCAATTACAACAGGCTCCGTGAATGTTGCTAAATGTCTGCTAGCCCCGCATAAAGTAAATGTAAAGTCAAATAGAGGTGATTTACTGTGAAAATTCATTGCATAGAGAGAGAGAGAGAGAGAGAGAGAGAGAGAGAGAGAGAGTGATTTGGATTTTTAACGTAACTTTAAAACATTTTCAGTCGTATCGCTACGATGTCTGCAGTGTGGCAGTTAATAGTGATGTCTAGCACTGGGGCAACATGCCGCAGACATGTAGCATCAGGTCCCACACATTCACATTATCCTGGTACCTGGACGACCAGTCCTAACACTAACCTCTTAATGCTGAGCGTCTTTGGTATGACTCAGCCGAGGATTGAACCCCCGACCTCCCGCATCCGAAGCGGACGCTCTAACCACTAGGCCACTGGAGCGGTCGAGAGAGAGAGAGAGAGAGAGAGAGAGAGAGAGAGAGAGAAAGTTCGACGGAAGGAATGTGTGTGAATGTAACATAAAAAATGAAGAAAGCTGGGATGTACATTTAATGATAATTTAGCCAAACAACGTGCGTTCAAATGAATATATGCTAACAGAAATACAATTCTTGTCTCAAGAAATATTTGAGGAAAAAGATACTTTTATAACTTTACTACCATTCTGTCTCTGTACTCTATAATGTTTAAATCCTCCGCATAATTCGTGATGTTTGTATTACAAATTCTTCTCCGAATTTCTTTAGCGAATATTTTGGCACAGATTCATACTCTTTGAGAGAATGAAGGAGGAAGCGGTCTGCCATAGTTGAGCGGCCATAGGGACCAGGTTTTAAATAGCATAAATATCAGTGCAAGAACGAGAAAAAAGTGGTTTTGGCGAAAAGTGTTTTTGGTGCTGGAAATGGCGATGATCATGGCGTAGAAAAGAAATAACAATTTGGTGGTTTTAGAAGATTTTAGAAAATTTTAATGTATGTCTTTTATTACTTTCAAAAGCATTGCAGATTTATCATGAACTGCTAAATTTGTTTTCTTTGCTTGTGAACATCAAAGGTACATAGTGCTGCAGTGGCTGCGTTGCCAGAGGATCAGAGTTGTAATTCTAAGTTAGCTAGTTCGATACCTATCCAGGCTAGTCAATAATGTGTTAAAGTGCTTCTAAAACCAAGAAACACAAAAACATACTACTGGCAAGGTAAAATAGCTCTTTCGATTTAATAACGTTTTAATTTTTATATAACACACACAATAAATAGAGAAAGCTAACCTGAGCTTTTGTATTCGTGCTAAGGAATTCATCAGCTGACTGATCTATTCTCTCCTGACTGTTAGCATCACCCGATGAAATATTGAGCGATGTTAACAGATTGTCCCAGATAACTGACGACAGAACAAGATGACCACCTGTTATGCATATTTTCAGCTGCAACTAACATATATTGCTAGTCCTTGTCGGTCAGCTACTGAGAGAGACATTGGCTGGCCGTTAGTCCGTGCGGTCTGACAATCAGTGATGTAACCGGAAACAACAGATTCTTCTGTGGTGCAAGCACATAAGCACATTCGAACTTTCATACGAAAAACATTTGCAAATTTCCGGATTACTGTGAAACTGATAGCACAATTCTAGGAATTCTTACCATTTTTATGTATATTTAATTTGTATTGTTGCTTAGTTTTGCTTTCGCCATGATTATGTTGTGTATAATTGTAATTTGTAATTGACCTTGTCCAGAACCAAGTTTATTGTGTACCTGACCAGTAAAATTGAATTTTTATAAATAACAAAATATATAGCTAACATTTTTCCTATGATACTTGATTAAGTATTCAGATTATTATTAATGTAAACATATTAATTTGGGTCTGGGTCTAGGACATTTGGTATTCCTGATGGATAAGCCAGTTGTACCTGATGTTTATCTCATTCTGTATTATAATTTTAGTAACCGATTTTATCTTGTTGACAACTTAGAATTGTCTAGAAATAAGCTCTTGATCCTCGCAATGGTTTTACTTTTGTGTCTTAGCTTTTCATATAATCTTGTTTACTTGAAAGATTACTCATTCTAGCGATAGCATCTGAAGCAGAAAAATTTTATTATTGTGTTCAGTTTTTATTTGGATTTATTTATTTATTCAAATTATTATTCGCTGGAATTACAAAGCGCAATAATAATTTTCTTGGACCTATACATAAACCTGGAATTATAGTGAATTCAGACAAGGACATCTTGGAATATATTAACGTAATTCACGAAAAGGCTGTTGGCACATCTCCACGTCCTATTCCACTACAAGCACATAAACATATTCAGAGTTTAAGCTCTTTTGGAACACCACTGGAATTTAATTAGAACTTGATTCATTAGGACTGGTAATATAACTTTTTGTACTATTTTGGATTTCCTTCACAGTACTGTAAGATATTTTAAAATTTTCACTTTGTATTATAGGGAAATAAAGTATTTCTTAAATTTTACTAAACTTGTCGCTTTCACTCTTTTTTGTTACTTAATTTAAAACGATAGAGTCGTAATACCATACTGTAAATTATTTTTAATTCTTTCACTTTGTTTGTCTTTTTATTTTAGGACAATACATTTATATTCGGATTATAGAATGTTTGTTGAGTTTTACCTTTTCTTGTTACGTAGTTTAAGCCCATATGAAGTAAAAGGTACCAATTGCTGTGCCCAGTGCTCGACAACCAGTGACAGACCTTGGATGACTGTCACTTCACACATTACCTGATGACAAACCCCTGTTCACGGAGACCGGTGACCAGTAAGACGGCATGATGGAGGATGTAGACCTTTTGGAGGAGTCTACATTTGGAAAACTCGACTCAAACTATGAAAGGAAATTCAAATAATAACATAATGAAAAGGAACAACAATTGGATAGGAAATACTTATCCTAACAGAGGTGATACCACAGGAGTCTGACGTTTTATCAATAAAGTACGGCGAAATCTCTGACAATATGAAATCCCGTTATCGGTAATATAAATAAACACAAGGAGTGCAAGCGTGACCACAACCCTACGCTCGATTCGACTTTTTCTCACGCGTCTTTTATCGCTTCAGAATCGCAAGAAGACTGAAAAAATACACATATACATTCAAAAGACAGTAACGTACCAACGCATATCTCTTAAATGACCATGTCCTGAATCCAATCCGGCGAATTGACCTTTATTTTCACCACTACGGTCAAAATCCCTTTCTAGCAAAATCGGCTAGACGGAAGTAGCCCATTCTACCAGTTTCTACCCTGCAGTAAATATGCTGAATAACATCATGAAAGTAATTTCACAAGATAAAATGTTTATCTTGCTTTGTATTTCAGATTGTATCATTTTATAATTTTATTTAAATTTCCAGAACAGAAATATTTAGTCAAAGTTTTGATACCAGAAATAACGGTTGGTGACGTCATCAACCGTCATAAATTTCCCTAATATTCAAAGATAACACAGATTCTGCGCCATGTTTGGTACAATTATTAGACCCTAACGCATATTTACTGCAGGGTAGAAACTGGTAGAATGTGCTACTTCCGTCTAGCCGATTGTGCTAGGGTTGTGGTCACGCTTGCACTCCTTGTGTTTATTTATGTTACCGATAAGGGGATTTCATATTGTCAGAGATTTCGCCGTACTTTATTGATAAAACGTCAGACTCCTGTGGTACTAATAAATGTGTGAAAAAGGAAAAGCACCGCTTTGCTAGCGAGGTACTCAGAATCAATGAAAATGCACAAGGAGGCATAACAATTAGGCAATAAAACTGAGAAAACAACAAATAAAACACGATGCAACACAAACAATGATACGATTGACGGTAGGAAATGCCAAAATATTACCTAAATGATGAACCATTAAATGACCATGAGACACGTGTAGAAGTGTACAAAGTCATAGAAAATAAGGACAATATCCTGATTGTTTGAATTGGACTAAGGTCTCAGACTGGGTCAATCTTGTTTTTTTATATTTATTTTAGACTTCCAATTACTAATTGGATGGAAGGATAAATCTCCAGAGACTGGGATCTAGTGCCACGAAGAGAACTGTAGAAAAATTTGAACGAGTATATGGATCATTACCAATTCCAAAATATCATTACCCAAACAAGTTTAAATAACTCATACAGCTATCTCAATCACACAATTACACACACACACACACACACACACACACACAATAAATACCACCTCCGTCAATCTGTAATCTGGACCAATGACGACGTCTCATCCAACTGCCCTCCTTTTCAACCACTAGCGTTCTAATGGGGGAGCTACCGGGCGCCAGAGGTCTTGGGGTGCCAAAACCATCATCGACGACCCTTAGTTCGCCACTGTTTTCAACGCAGATTTATCACAAACGTTACTTCCAAGGTGTGGACCATTAATGTTGTTTCTCCTGAGATACATAAAGTAAAAATGCGTATATATATATATATATATATATATATATATATATATATATATATATATATATATATATATATATATATAGAGAGAGAGAGAGAGAGAGAGAGAGAGAGAGAGAGAGAGAGAGAGAGAGAGAGAGAGAGAGAGAGTGGAAGGAGGGGGCTCCATAGCGCTTCAAGGAAGCAATATCAAACTCAGATGAACTCGTTCTAATTACAAGTGTACGAAATAGGCTTACATACACTTTCAAAAGGGAGACAATTCAACTGGCTTATTCCAAAGGGCTGACAAATTATGTTCAGGAGTCTATTTTCAAGTGGGACACTAAAGGACAAACGAAGTGATAGGATAGGGAAGCTTAAAACAGTGACCTTGACCCTTATTTTATGGAAGTCATTTGGCAGACCTTTAATGAAATAGTGGAATAAAAGGATAATTAAAATGGTGTGTACTCGTACTAAAGAACACGTGCATGCCTGAGTTAAGAGTTATAAAGATGTTCAGATAACACTCCTCACCCATAACATCAATCGAGATGTGGCACAGCATCCATTACTGGTGTGAGCTACAGTTAAAGGGATATCTAAAATGGGAAAGAAATAAGAGAAGTTATCCTCTTTGCTTATAAACTAAAATCCGATGACCTTCAACTTGGCAGGAACAACTGCAAAATCACAATATTTTATTAAAATATCACCCGTTATGTGACTCTGACGTGACTGATTGCAAAACAATCACAATATTGGTGATTAAATATCATCGTATTATATGACGTTGACCTTGCGATTTGCGTGTAAAACAATATCTCCGAAATGTTCTATATTTTGAAACACTTTTCAGTAATTCCAGGCGACAATCAACATTACAATGGCAACAAATTCTAGCATTTATGTATTTAAAAAAATCTTTATTTGTCGTTATTTTTCTTTATGGAACAGCAACACGATAAGTTATTTAATGCTCAGGTAATTGGAGAATTGCCCAAGGACACCCAATGGTACAAGACCTGGGATTAGCTAATGGTATGATACAAACCTGCACCCTTTCCGCTGCTACTTTTGCATGATAATGAATCAGTCACCACAGCAACTGTTGCCATTTGTCTCCTCTTGTAACAAGCGAAGTGGGTAGGTCAGTTCTACTGTACATCCTCAAGTCCGCGAGTGGAGGGGGATAAAAAAAAATGGTCTTGCATTATTACCCCAAAATACACACGTGAAATTTAGAAAATTTCGGCTCGTATGTAACCTAGCTAAGTTCATATTTTCCTACCAATTTTAATTCCAAGTGAACGCCAAATATCTTCATCATTTGTTGTAGAATCAGTCGCATGTACTGAAACAAATCATCATGTCTCAAAAAGTCAAGATGACGATGCACATGTCGAAATGTGTTTTCCCTATTCACAGATGGAAATAAAATTGTATCAAGCCCCAGTCAATAATGTTCATTATGTGTGTGTTTTGCTGCCGGACCAGATTAATGTATATTTGGTCTACAGGTACACCTACGCTATGTGTGCTCATCTGTATCAACCATGTTCAATGACAAACAACATTATCATCGTCAACAACAACAACAACAACAACAACAATAATAATAATAATAATAATAATAATAATAATAACAAGCATAATAATAAATGTGTGGTGATAGTGCTATTGATGGCGACAATAATGATGCTTCTGGCTTGGAAAATGGTGATAATCATAAATGTGATATTGCTAGTAATGATGATGATGATGGTGGTGGTTATGACAATGGTCTTAACAGTGCTGATGAGCCTTATTGTGATGGTTTCGATAATGACGATCATGGTGATTTTGACGCGGCACAGATGTGGTGATGATGATGGCATAGCTATGAAAATAATAATTAAAAGTGATAAGTGTAGCTGCAACGGGATTAATGATGATGATGATGTTGTCAATGACATTAATGATGATAATGATGATGATGACGATGAAGATATTTATGAAAGTGATATTAGTGGTGATGATAATCTGTAAAGTGCAACAGGTTCAGTATTCTAATAAAATATTTATGTGCAATCCTGTCGACGACAAGGAAATGTTTCCTGCTGACTAAAAGGTATTTCTGTTTGAATAAAAAATAAAACAACTAGAGGCAGTATCTAAAGACACTTTCTCATAGCACTTTGAAAAGATAATTTGTAAAGCATCACATGACAGAGGAACAAACTTACAACACTAAAACAAAAAAGTATCTGCCCAACTGTTCCTCACAAAGAAGTATAAAATAAATGCTGACATTAAACTCCATTTCTTATTTATATTTATAATTTATTGTAACTCCTATCTATTTTTTTTTCCATTTTGATTCATGACCGTAAATTGTGCAGGACATCTTGAGTTAAATTTTGCCTGCGTGACGTAAGACTTTTAAGAGCATAATATTACACAGGATCTATAAATATATGCTAACGTGTATGTTGACAATCATTAATAATAATCTTGATAATAAGACTAAATTGCGCCTTTGGATTAATGTCTCATTAGCTGATGGGGTTTATACGCTTCTAGAAGAATTCAATAACTTCCCATTGGTTGGGCTAGGTCACACGAATATGAAATGTAAGGTCGACGCAAAATGAGTAAAGTGATCTGTCACGTTGGTTGTATTTTGAAATAAGGGTCGTAATATTAGATGTATATCAGGCGAGAACTGAGCAATCAGATTCATTTTGGAGTAATTCTTATTTATTATGTTCCTGTTGTAAATCTGCAGACGTCTTCTCTGTTGTAATTAGATATTGTTCGAGATGAAAATCAATTGTTTAACTGCTCAGTGGAAATAGAATGTACTCATTATTTGGAACTGTTTTGAATTATTTGAAGGAGTTCTGGACGACGCCATCTTGACAACGTCATGATTCTTGGCGGACCAGTACACTTCCGGTATTGAAATAAATATAGAACGTTTGATTCATTTAGGACTTTCATAAAATTTTATCAAGATTATTTCGGATTCACATCATAATAATGAAGTTCCTCTCACGTTTTCATTTATGAATTTGATAATTAAATATTCCTTGTTAAATTTTACAAAACTTGTTTGTTTTGCTGCTTACTGTTACTTGATTTGTGACCATAGGGTCGCAACACCATCAACGTTAAGCATATCACCGTACCTTTCGCATCTTGCCGACACTAAAGTCTATTGTATCCAAGCATAGAATAGTGGGCACGGTACTGAACAAATACAAACACTACAATCTAATCATCCTCAAGCCCATTCCAGTGGCCTTCGCATGAAACAATTGAGAATCAAGGACAATAGTCCCAGATGAAGACCAGAAAAGAAGCTGTTAGTCCCAAACTTAAAACAAAGGCAGTCACATGAAACAAAACCCGACATTAAATTCTTTATTTAAAAAAATGCCGACAATAAAATCCAACCAGATTCATACTGAGAATAGTGGGCGGTGACATGGAGACACTAAAATGCATCCTACCTCAAGCTGATAGTGGCCTTTGTTCGATAAAAGCGGCACTAAAACTACGTCCCAATTTATCCCCAGAATAGCTGCCGTCGCATAGGACAAATCACAAGGTTAAAATCAGTCCAACCTCATACCAAGAACAGGGTCCAATTTTCTATCAAAGTACAAGATTGCATGAGCTTCTTGTGTCTTCGCGCCACCTCGACTTGCGCTTTTGTCCACAAACTTCTCACATGCCCGATAGTTCTTGCTCTTCTGCAATGAAACTAGTGAAATCAAAGCGAAGTGCCATTTGACAAAATTTAAATGGTGAGCATTCACACTGGGAAAAGATTAAGACTTTTTTTAGGAAAGTAAATATTTAATCTGACCCGACGATCTGTTATTATTGTAGAAGTACATGAAGCATGTGCATATTAAATTGAAAATTGGGTACTAAATGGGCAACATATTACCATTACATATTAATACAAAATTCCTGCCGATAGTGTCAATCAAGTGTGGAAATTTGTGTAACGTTTATTATAGTTTTGCTGCATTTAGTTTCAAGGTGGAACAAAACAAATTTCTACAAATGTTTACATTACAGCAATAAGCATCATGCGAGCCTATAAACATACTAGGACACAACACAAATGCTTTAGCTTGACAACAAAAACACCCGTTACACTTTCCTCATCAAATAGGTTCACACTGTAAACAAACATTTCTGAGAGGAGAAATACTACATCTACCTAACGAGCTCTTTCACTTGACAGTCATCTCAGTGCAAAAATATTCTATGCATCTTCTTCGTACTTATATCAAACTGCAATTTAATGATACACACGGGGGCATAGTTTTTGAATGGTATCTATCAAACACAAGATTTATTTTACACACACACACACACACACACACACACACACACACCATAAGTCAGCCCCAAAATTGCATTAGAACAGTGAATGCACGTGCAATTTGAGTCAGAAACATGTCCAAGTAGATGCATCATCAACAAGTTCTGTCGCCTTTATGATATTATCAAGGCATCCTAACTAACTGTATTGATCATTTAATGTAATAACTTGCAACAAAATATGTTAACGCCGGAAACATATACTCGTACGAAGATCAGCCTTCCAACACGAGGACACTTGATCATAGAACGGGAACTGTTTTCATCACACAATTAAGGAAGCTCTGCGCAAGAGTAAAATGGTAAATGTATTACTTTCTGTTAAATATGATGTAACCAAATAAACTGACTGTAAAAAATTGAAACAAAATCGCAGTTCTTGTATATCTTTTATATTTTGTATATTTTTATTTATATTTGTATTGCATTATTTAAATTTCCTCTTCCAGATACGTGTAATTTAGTAATCCACCTAGGATATTATTTTCACCAAACTTGATGCTCATGCATGACGCCTTATCATGGTCTGACACATTCAATCCCACAAAGTAATTAACTGGCTCAGAAATATTTACCTTATGCATCTCAAACCATAACATTCTCCGTCCACACAAACCTTTGCAATTTTTAAAAATGTCATCGGTAAAGTTGATTACAATATTAAATCCATGCTATTTTTTGCGAGAGCTGTATAATGTATAATACAATAGCTTTGTTACCATAATAAGGGTATATTGTAATGCATAATACAAAAGCTATGTTACCATAATAAGGGTATATTGTAATGTATAATACAAAAGCTATGTTACCATAATAAGGGCATATTGTAATGCATAATACAATAGCTCTGTTACCATAATAAGGGTATGGTATATTGTAATGCATAATACAATAGCTCTGTTACCATAATAAGGGTATGGTATATTGTAATGTATAATACAATAGCTTTGTTACCATAATAAAGGTATCTTGTAATGTATAATACAATAGCTATGTTACCATAATAAGGGTATATTGTAATGTATAATACAATAGCTATGTTACCATAATAAGGGTATATTGTAATGCATAATACAATAGCTATGTTACCATAATAAGGGTATATTGTAATGCATAATACAATAGCTATGTTACCATAATAAGGGTATATTGTAATGCATAATACAAAAGCTATGTTACCATAATAAGGGTATATTGTAATGCATAATACAAAAGCTATGTTACCATAATAAGGGTATATTGTAATGCATAATACAATAGCTATGTTACCATAATAAGGGTATATTGTAATGTATAATACAATGGCTATGTTACCATAATAAAGGTATCTTGTAATGTATAATACAATAGCTATGTTACCATAATAAGGGTATATTGTAATGTATAATACAATAGCTATGTTACCATAATAAGGGTATATTGTAATGCATAATACAATAGCTTTGTTACCATAATAAGGGTATATTGTAATGTATAATACAATAGCTATGTTACCATAATAAGGGTATATTGTAATGTATAATACAATGGCTATGTTACCATAATAAAGGTATCTTGTAATGTATAATACAATAGCTATGTTACCATAATAAGGGTATATTGTAACGTATAATACAATAGCTATGTTACCATAATAAGGGTATATTGTAATGCATAATACAATAGCTTTGTTACCATAATAAGGGTATGGTATATTGTAATGCATAATACAATAGCTTTGTTACCATAATAAGGGTATCTTGTAATGTATAATACAATAGCTATGTTACCATAATAAGGGTATGGTATATTGTAATGCATAATACAATAGCTTTGTTACCATAATAAGGGTATCTTGTAATGTATAATACAATAGCTATGTTACCATAATAAGGGTATGGTATATTGTAATGCATAATACAATAGCTTTGTTACCATAATAAAGGTATCTTGTAATGTATAATACAATAGATATGTTACCATAATAAGGGTATATTGTAATGCATAATACAATAGCTTTGTTACCATAATAAGGGTATGGTATATTGTAATGCATAATACAATAGCTTTGTTACCATAATAAGGGTATCTTGTAATGTATAATACAATAGCTATGTTACCATAATAAGGGTATGGTATATTGTAATGCATAATACAATAGCTTTGTTACCATAATAAAGGTATCTTGTAATGTATAATACAATAGCTATGTTACCATAATAAGGGTATATTGTAATGTATAATACAATAGCTATGTTACCATAATAAGGGTATATTGTAATGCATAATACAAAAGCTATGTTACCATAATAAGGGTATATTGTAATGTATAATACAATAGCTATGTTACCATAATAAGGGTATCTTGTAATGTATAATACAATAGCTATGTTACCATAATAAGGGTATGGTATATTGTAATGTATAATACAATAGCTATGTTACCATAATAAAGGTATCTTGTAATGTATAATACAATAGCTATGTTACCATAATAAGGGTATATTGTAATGTATAATACAATAGCTATGTTACCATAATAAGGGTAATAATACAGTAGCTCTGTTACCATAATAAGGGTATATTGTAATGCATAATACAATGGCTATGTTACCATAAAAAGGGTATATTGTAATGTACAATACAATAGCTCTGTTATCATAATAAGTGTATATTGAGGGTATAACGTTCCTCATTAATTATCACTAATATTCGTCGACTAAGAAGAAGAATGAAAGAATAAAGAATACAGCTAATAACCCTATGTCCAAATATGTTGCAGGGCGACAAATATAAATATATTGAAAAATGTATCAAAAAGAAAAATATAGAGATTAATCAGTAATATTAATCTCCTCGATTATCATTAAATAATTCTTTTTTACCTCCTGTTAAATCATGGAGAGTTTTGGAGTCATTAATGGCAACCATTGAACAATGTCTTCCTTAAACTATAATAAAATCAACATTGTATTAGGAAATGTAATTCATTTCAATAGGATTTTTGTATCATAATGTTCATAAATTGTTTGCTCTAAACGAGCAACAAGATTTGAATATCCCCCAGTGTCTCGCTTTAATTCACGCGAGATCACTCAGAATTTTGTTACAAAACGACTCTTAGAACAGTCTCTGATTTCCGAAAGACATTTTTAAGAGCAAAATGTTATTTGAGGGAGAAATATGATCTGTGTTTCCTGTCTGTGTTAAGTGACTGACAACCGTATCAAATAGCTTATAGTTGTCATACAACCTTTGCTTAAAGAATGTTTAGTATCATTCATTTTCCTGTAAAGGTCTGCTTTTATACTAGATAATGTTTATGATATTTTAAAGATTAGAAATACTGGAAAACTAAAATGACTCTCTTGTTCACGAAGTGCTTTGTAAAATATATATATATATATATATATATATATATATATATATATATATATATATATATATATATATATATATATATATATATATATATATATATATATATATATATATATATATATATATATATGTGTGTGTGTGTGTGTGTGTGTGTGTGTATCGGACAAAAGATTAAGTGTTAGATTTAAGTGCGTTTACACTTCTCTGTACCATCAATATGTAATGGGTGTCTAGCTAATTCTGATATAATAGCATATTTTGAACTTCGCTTGGTATCTCCAAAACTAACTTTTATCAAAAATGGATATGTACCTTTTAAGAGAAAATTTATGATGATATTGAAAAATTAAATCAATCATCAATGTCAAGCTTTTTTGTGGGAGAACTATCCTGGATTTTACTACCATAGAAAATAATAGGTTTAACAAATTTTGTTCAAATATGTGTCATTTCATTTAATTTTTTGCCGCTTTAACTATTTTTGTACAGTTGTTTCTGTGCCTTGGTAAAATAATAGAAGCAGAGAAGTTGAAACCGGATGAAATGGGTGAGATAGTAATATAATATTGGATTAAAAAAGAAAAATGATGACTGTTGACTAATTTTCATATCTTCTAAAAACGATGATGTTAATTTTATCCACATTAATGGACAAAAGCCAATTATTAAAAAATGTATGTAATACATCCAATGTCCTCTGTAACCATTATGAACTGGGCGACACTAATATACAATCGTCTACATATATAATACGATCAATTCAACGCGTATTGCGTGATATCTAATCTGTAGATATCCAAATATAGTGCAACATATCATTTATAAAACCTCTAAACGCATTTAGACTCATTTCATCCCTTGCCTAATTCCAAACGTCGACATGAAAGAATACATTAATTTAGTTAATACTGCCACACACAATGATTTAGTATGTACAGCTTCAACAATAATAAAGATTAAGCGGACACAAAAGCCGAGATCAGAAGGGGTCACAATTCAAAGACGTGAGGTCATTTATAAAAATGCACCAGTTTCATGACATAAAAGATAACAATGGTTAAAAAAAGAAACACGTCATTACATAAATGGCATTATCTCTTTTCAAACTGTGGTGTGTTTTAAATTGTTTTTACAGCCATTTACACCGTTGTCCTGGACTGCGTGACCTTTAGATTGCTTTCTTATGACCAATGATAGAATAGATGTTTTAGATTTACTTAAACCGAGTACAGTGTATCAAGAATGATACACCGTCATGTGCCTGTACTTAGCACTGCAGAACGAAATACCTACGACCGCTCCGGCGGCCTAGTGGTGAGAGCGTCCGCCTCGGAAGCGGGAGGTCGTGGGTTGGAACCCTGGCCGAGTCATACCAAAGACTTACAAAAATGGTACTAACAGTTGCCTTGGTAGGCGCTCATTCTTTCATCATTAAGTAACTTTGGGGGCATAGAGTCCTCAACACTAAGTAACTTTGTATTTTGAAATAACATAACTTTGCCAATTTTAAAGATATCTGCCTGGATTAGGTGTCAAAATGAAGGTTAAACATCAAATTTTATGACTATTTGACTAAAATCTATTACAACTGATAAAATATAGGTACAAACAGGTAACACAAGAGGTGAGGTCATTTATAAAATGCACCAGTTTCATTGGATAAAAAAAAGGTTAAAAAAGAAACACGTCACGTATGTTTTACTGGGATATGAGTAATTATAAACTTATTTAAGTCCATAATGACTTGCTTATTGTCTGAAAGCAGAAGCAGACATCGATTTGTCCTTACATTTAATGGCATTATCTCTTTTCAGGCTGATGTGTGTTTTAAATACTTTATTTTTACTGGCCATTTACACCGTTGTCCTGGACTGCGTGACCTTTAGTTTGCTTTCTTTTGACCAATGATGGAATAGATGTTTCAGATTTACTTGAACCGAGTACAGTGTATCAAGAATGATAAAACCTCCTACAGTTCAACTCGCATGAATTGAATTTCAAGTCCATGTGTCTGTATTTTAGCACTGCATAACGAACTCCCTTTGACCGTTCCGGTTGCCTAGTGGTGAAAGCGTCCACGTCATAAGCGGGAGGTCGTGGGTTCGAACCCCGGCCGAGTCATACGAAAGACTTACAAAAATGGTACTAACTGCTGCCTCGCTAGGCGCTCAGCATTAAGAGGCTAGGTTAGGATTGGTCGGCCTGGTATCAGGATATTGTGACTGGGAGGGACATCATGCTACATGTCTGCGGCATGATGACCCAGTGCTAGGAACTGCCACACTGCAGACATCGAAGCGATATGAATGAAAACTTGTCAAAGATAAGCTAAAAATCCTAATCACACACACACACGCGCGCGCGCGCGCGCGAGAGAGAGAGAGAGAGAGAGAGAGAGAACTACCTTTAAATTTAATACTGCAGAATGTAGGCCTACTCACAATATTTATTTTATGCTTTTTTTAAAAACTTAATAAAGGCACATAGCACCACATCTTCCATTACTTGTTTGTATTAGTAACATAACTTTTTAGGAACTGTGGTTAGGAACATTTTTGATTTTAAAGGTGTACTCTTAAATGCAATATAAGTAGTAAATGGGGATATCCTAGCGACAATGGGAATTAGCATTACAAACACCCCTGGGACAATCTGGCGACAAGGGAAAATTAACATGGAGAAAAATCGTGGGACAATCTGGCGACAAGGGAAATTAACATGGGAATAAATCGTGGGTCACTCTAGCGACAAGGGGAATTTAACATGGAACTAGCAACAAGGGGAAATTAACATGGGAATAGAGTTTGGGTTTGTCTAGGGACAAGGGGAATTGAATATGGGATTTTTTTTTTAAATTTAAATTTAAATTTAAATTTAAAAAAGGGGTAGGCAATGGAAAGGCTATCTCTTTTCGAGAAATATGGCTGGCCCTGAAAAGGGCCTTTGGGTTTTCTTCTTCTTCTGCTTCTAATTTCTTCTTTTTCTCCACCAAGTTCTTATTTTATCTCCAACACTCTTTCTCTTCTTCTCTTTCTTTTTCTCCTGCTCTTCTTTCTTCTTCTTCTCTTCCTCCTCTTCTTTTTTCCTCTTCTCATTTTCTTCTTCTTTTTCAATCTTTTCGTTCCATTTGCTTATTCTTATTCTTTCCTCTTCATCCTCCTTCTCCTCCTTTATCTCTTTCATGACACCACTAATCTTGTCCTTTACCATTTTAAGGTTATTAATTTCCATCTTTACACGATGGGGACTATAGAAATAATGGTCTTCAACCAGTCTTATTAACATCTGCTCCATCATTCCTAAGTTGTCTAAAACGTCTTGTAATGTTTGTATTTTGTCCATTTGGTTAGAAGCCATCTTCTTTTTTTATTCTTTGCAGAATGGTTTGAACGACGAATACTGTGGGTGTCTTATACTTAAAGCGCGTACGTGAAGGAAAACATCCCCCTAAAACGTAAAATTGATCTTACCTAGATCATGACCAAACAACGCGCGAACGTGAAGGAAAACATCCCCCTACTTTTTCATTTCATATAATAAAACCCAAACTATACTTTCTCATTTCATATAATAAAAACCCAAACTATACTCTCCACATACGCTAAGAAACAATAAACAAAATCCATAATCTACTATCCACACAATCTTACGTGAGCGCTTACAAAACCCAAACTATACTCTTCACATACGCTAAGAACAATAAACAAATCCATAATCTACTATTCACACAATCGTACGTGAGCGGGTACAAACACAAACACAAACACACAAACACATACGCTAAGAAACAATAAACAAATCCATAATCTACTATCCACACAATCGTACGTGAGCGGTTACAAAACCCAAACTATACTCTCCACATACGCTAAGAACAATAAACTAATCCATAATCTACTATCCACACAATCGTACGTGAGCGCTTACAGAACCCTAACTATACTCTTCACCTACGCTAAGAAACAATAAAGAAACCCATAATATACTATTCCCACAAACATACCTTAGCTCTTACAAGCACCAACACACAAACACATACCCTCACACTATCTTAAAAAAGAGTTAGTGTTTATAATCACACTACTCTACCTACACACATTGGCAAATCGATCGTTATTTCTTTTCTAGAGTATTGGGTAGCCCTGAAAAGGGCTGTTTTTTTTGGAACTTCATGGACACCTGGTTAATGGTGGCACCTTCCAGGCCTGGCGCCACATACACATCTTGTCCCCCAGTTACTTTTTACCTTTTTGGGGGAGAGAGCAGAGGCAGGATATATCGCTTCAGAATCCCAATTTTCGCTCTCTGGGATTCTGAAATTTCTTCTTCTTCTCTCCTTTTCCTCCTCCTCCTCTTCTTTGTATCTTCTCTCCTCCTCTTTGTATCTTCTTTCCTCTTCTTCTTTATATCTTCTCTCCTCCTCTTCTTTGTTTCTTCTTTCCTCCTCCTCTCTTATCCTTCCCTCCTCCACAATGGCTTCCGCGGCCAGTTCATTTAATATGCGCCTGGCATATTCCAGATGCACATGAAGTTCCAACAGTTTCTCCAGTCTCGTGTTCATTTTTGGTGTTGATCAATCAACAAGGGTAGCTGGACTGCCGAACGAGTTTCAATTTATAGTGAACGCGCGGACGTGAAGGAAAACATCCCCTAAAAACATAAAATTGATCTTACCTACATCATGACCAAAAAACGACAACGCGCGGACCTAAAAAAAAACACTCACTTTTTATGCTACCCATCACTATTTTAAAATTTTTTATAAATCACTTCAATAGACTATCCACATACGCAAAGCAATCCAATCTAACCCCAAATTTACACCTCAAACACCAAAAAAAAAGACATCATTTTAATCTACTATCCATACCAACTTACTTAACCACTTACAAACACAAACACACAAACACATACACTCTCACTATCAATAAAGAGTTAGTGTTTATTTTCACACTACTCTACCTACACACATTGGCAAATCGATTGTTATTTCTTTTCTAGAGTATTGGGTAGCCCTGAAAAGGGCTGTTTTTTTGGTTTGCTATGGCATTCTTTTTAGTTTCTAAGAATGCGATGTCCTCTGAGGATAGACTTTCTGGCGATAGGTCTGCTTCTTCGGAAAGAGAAGAAGAACTCTTTGGTGTCGATACGACAATCGACAAAGCCTCTGTCAGCTTCAGGTTGCTGCTGCTGCTCTTGTTGTTGTTGTTGCTGCTGTCTCTGAAGTCTGTACTTCTCTGTCCATTCTTCTTTTTCCCTGTTCATTTCTTCTCTGAAGAGCTCTTCTATCAGGTCTTCAGTGATTTTTAACATTCTCACATTCTCTATTTCTTCTGGCTTCGGTATCAGACTGTGTCTGACCCTATGCAAATTCACGTAGGCTTCGTTGAGTTTAGCTAGTTTGGAGCACATCTTCTTAGGAGGATGAGTCGACAATGGATGGTTAGACTGGAAACAACCCGGTTCTTAAAGTCAAAGCGCGGACGTGAAGGAAAACATCCCCCACACGGTTTTTGAGTCGCAACGTTTAGTGAGTGTCATGAGAGGGATAGTAAGAAATGAAAGAGCATCAATCCAACATTCTTATAGCTAAACAAAAGACAAAGGCATTTTTTTCAAAACACAACATTTTTTATTCAAAAATCACTTAACACTAAACAACAACTCTAACATTTTTAACAATAATCCAACAATATAACATCAAACAATTTTTTCAAAACACAACATTTTTTATTCAAAAATCACTTAACACTAAACAACAACAACTCTAACATTTTTTAACAACAATGCAACACTAAAAGTTTCTCCACTAGGTAAAGAGGGATAACAGTCTTCCATGGTTTCTAGTAATCTAGGATGACTTCTCTCAAACTGTTGATTTCTATGGTATTATCGAATTCTGCATACAGGATGACGTTCACCGTTTCATCAGGGTCTCGGTCTTTAAACTGAATTTCCACACGAATCTGGCCGGATTTTATAGGGTGGAAATGTCCCTCGTCGCTGCCTTGGTCTGGAGTGAAATCGAAAGCCCACAAAGCGTAGCCTCCTGCATAATCCTCGTACGTAATACCGTGACTGGTATTGGTTCCTAACTGTCCGGTGGCTTCGTACAAGGACAAGTACGATCTCAAGTAATTCTTCTTTTTAAAGTCAGGTTCGAAAGGTCGGGTACACAAGGTCTTGCCATCGCGACTGACTTCGATTTTGGACACGCCAAAGTGTTGAAAGTAGAAAGGATTTTTTTCGGCAGCTCCGTTGAAGGCTGTATTCTCGACGATACCAACGATCAAACGTTTGGGTAACTGTCCTTGGAACAGATGATCTTCAATCATGGATCGCTGTCCCTTGGGAATGGTGAAGGTTTTCACTTCCACGCGTCGTATGGGATACTTGGCGGTCGTTCTGCTCAAAGTCTGACTGATGTCGTTTCCCACTTTAGGTAACACTTCCACACGGCGTACGTAGAGTCTGGCTTCTAGGATTTTGGTTTTGTAACCGTCACTATCATCCATCAGATGGAAAGCGCACTGCTACGATTCAGTCTCAGGCGGACATCCACCCCGTTCAGCAAATACTTTTCTTGCAACCACATGTCCAAATGCAAACGATCCATCAGTTCTAAACTTGTGTCGGCTCCCGTGATTCTCTTTCTTCGTTCTACAAATCCATCATTGTTGTCTTTCTTTTCATCAGTTTCCAATATTTCAAACTTGGTAGGTTCGTCAGCTTCCCATACCACACAGGCATTGAGATGAGTGTTCTTGGCATCTATTCCGTACGTCAAGAGATTTTCCAGGTAGGCACGATAAGGGTAAGTATCCATGCTGCTACTGACCAGTTTGTTATTCAAATACAAGTCCACTCCACTGAACAAGGAATGCATGAAATTGTTGACGGGAGCTACTGCTTCATCGTCTATAGCACCTCCAGTCTTATCTAGAATTTTGACTTTCAGGTACAAGTAACTGCTATTCAGATCGATGTAATCTTCGGGCTGTCCTTTGATTTCAAACTCGATGGGAGCGGAATCGGTCAGTGAGGAGACGGGGTGAAATTCCACCCACTGGGATTCTTGCATCGTCATCATCGTTGGGGGCATGGCAAACAGATCCAGTTCCGTCTTGGAACAAGCGCAAGATTCTCGGTGCATCATTTTTTTTGTCTCTTTTCTCAATAATCGAAAACGTCTAAGTCTCGAACGGTTCTTCTTTTCTTGGCCTTTCTAGCTTGAAGTCTGGTGAAAGGGTGTTTTCTTCGTCGTCTCTTTCTGCCTTGTCCTTGCTGAATGCCTGACTCGGTAGCGTGCAGGGCATTTATAGGTGTTTCTCGTTGGCCTAAAATGTCTTTGCCCGTTTGCAGCAAGACATTTTTGCCTGCCCTCATGAAGGCTTCTTTAGGGTTTTGTTTGTCGATGATGACATTTTGGAGAAATTCTTTGCCTTGCGTCAGTGCCGCATCTTTCAAGGCGTGCAATCCGCGTGTCACCATCGGTTTCAACACCGGGGCCACCGAACGAAAGGCCGATTTTAACATATCTCCTAAGCCGTGTCCTCACTGACGAGCAACCCCTCGGTACACTGGATACATGACTTAAGAGTCGTGAGAGAACCGTTTTCGAAAATGGAGTTTCACCGTGACTTTTCCTTTGGTGAATGGAATATTTTGTCCCAGATCTCCTTTTATAGCAATGTTGACCGTGTCCAAATACGACTTACTGACAGGCAAATAGTGAGGATGGACAAATTCGCGGTGGACGTGGTAAGTGTTTCCACCTTCCTCGTCAGTGTTCGTGGCAGAATCCACTTTGAAAGGAATGACACGCAGTAACGGTACGGAGGTGTGTCCCACCACGTTGTACTCCACCACATCGGAATACACGAACATCAAATTCAGTCCTTGGTTCAGTTCTACCGGGGCACGAAATAACTTGCTAAAAGACTCGTTGTCGTAAACGATGGGTAATTCGTTTTCTTGATCATGGTCTTTCTCATGTCCATGTCTCCGCCCAACATGTCAAACAATTCAGGACAAAATAAAATGGACAGGATTTTACTCCGTTCAAATTTCATCAAGAAGCGACGAGCTGCTTTGTGGTACTCCATGGTGACATTTTTGTTGACATGCTCCAAAGCTTTCAGAAACACGACATTAAACCTGGAGGTTATGGTGCTGACCAAATGTTGACCACTAAAATAATAGCCTGGGGGAATGAACAAGTGATAGGTGGTGTACTTTTGTGTACGGGTTTTCTTGTCATATTTGACATTGCTATCCATCCACTGTTGCATTTGCTCGTCATGAACTTCCACATCAAAAAAATTTTGATTGGGAAGGACATTGAGGACTTGGGTCGGGTGAATCATTTCTACTAAAGCCACTTCCCAATGGGCTTCGTGATCTAACTGGATGGCTTGAGGTAATTTGGCCGTGTAACAGCACAACGTGTTCTTGGGAAACACCTCCATGGAACTGTCACTGGGTAAGGTTAAGTAAAATTGGTTTTGGTGACTCATAATTCCAGAGTTCTGTGGCTGTCCGAGGGGTTACTGGACATCAGAGGCGTGTCTCCGTCTAAAATGGGGTTCTGGTTGTGATTGAAGTGGTGACTGGCACTGGCACTGGACACAAGGTTCCCGGGGTTCCCGTTCGAGGTGAATTTCAGGGAGGGATTAGGAAGCAGGTAACCGATGCAACTGCTCAATAAAATGGTCCACAATTGTTTGTCTCCTTGTTGCAAACTCAAATTGGCGATGGCTGCCCCGATGACACAATACACCACGAAGATTTGGCAGAAAAAGACGATTTGCGTTTTAGGCACACGTTCTCCACACCACACCCACAAGGGTTGTTTTTGTAAATCTTGCACAGAAGAACTAGGTGAAGGAGGAGTGGTCGACGTAGCTGCGTCTGCTGTGTGAAAGGGTATGATGGTCACTTCTTTTTATAGTCGATGACTTGCGAAGCGTCGATCCAAGAATCAAAACTGGGTGGATATCCTTTCCAACGTACTTTGACTTCTTTGACACGTCGTTTGCCCACTTTACGGGTTCTGCGTTTGAGAATGCTTTCGATGTCGTACACGTCGTCTTCTTTTTTGGTGACACGTTGTAACTCGGGCAAATAAAACGTTCCTTTGAGCACTTCTCCGTTCATGTCTTCCAATTTATAGACGGCAGGATGACGGCCATGCACTCGTCCAGTGACGCGAAACAATTCGGTCGTCCAGTTAGGTAAGTAACCTTTGTCGAAAGTGCGTTTGGTTTTGCCAATGCGCACCCAATCTCCTACGGCCAACTCTCCACTTTTCTTGGGGACAGCCCTCGTCGGGGACGTACCAAACAGGCGCTCAAACACCAACACTTCGTTGTCGGGAGTCACGTCTTGCGGGGCACGTCCGATGCTTCGATGGTAAGATTGGTTGTACGCTTGCACCAGGTGCGGTAAGATGTCGATGTACTTCAGAGTGTGGTGATGCGTAAAATATTTCCACATGCGTTCTTTCAAAGTGCGTTGAAAACGTTCCACGATGCTAGCTTTGGTTTCTGGATTCTCGGTGGTAAAAAAATGAATGTCACGTTTCTTTAATTCTTTTTGGAAAGCTTGGTTCAGAAATGCGGTGCCTTTGTCCGTTTACCATCGAAGAGGGTGACGACCGCTTTGTTCCAACACCCGTTGCAGGGCTCGCACTAACTCGCTGCTCGATTTGGAAGTCAAGGGTACGACCCAAGCAAATTTGGAAAAGACGTCGATGACACAAAACAAATATTTGTAGCCACGATTGTAGCTGGCCAAATGAGAGACATCGGCTAAATCGGCTTGCCATTGATGATCGATGCCTTCCACTCGGGTGCGACTTCTGGCAAACTTGCGTCGAATGGGTTTGTGTAAAGTGTAGGTAGCTTGTTCTTGTAACCATCGTTGCACTTGAGGTAAACGGAGACTTTTCAGTCGCGTTTTGGCAGCACGATACAATTTTTGAACTCCTGCGTAACCTGCAGGATGGGAGGGATCGTAGTAAATGCTGGCTAAGACTTTTTCCATTTTTTTGTGTTGGTTGGTGTGTTAATAAGACACCCACTCTTGGAGGATGCTATCTTTTTCTCTTGGGGTACTTTCTTGGACTGCAATGCTTTGCGTGTGCGGCCGGCAATAGGTGTCGAAGAGGAGGAGGATGTCTGAGCGGGGGATATCGGTTCTTGTTTCACTTCTGTCTTCACTTCTGTCTTCACTTTCTTTTTCTCTTGTGATGAAGAAGGGGTGGCCATCATCTTTTTAATCCATCCAATTCTGGAGGTAGGTGGTGTTGTTAACTTGCGTACTTTTTCTGGTGGAGTTTGAAACCCTTCCTCTTCTTCTTCTCCTTTTTCTGTCTTGGTCACTGGTACTGGTGGTACTGGTACTGGTACTGGTACTCGTGATGGTGCTGGACTTTTCATCAAGGTCTTAAAATCTTTCAGAGTGGGTAGAGCTGTTTCGTCTAAAGCTTTCTGGTGAAAGAGTTGCAGTCGTTGCAAGAGTTGACCGTACTTTTGCGATTTTTCTGTTTCGGACAAATCTTGGCGATCCATCAAGGACTGAAATTCGTGTTGTAACTGGGACATCTCGCTCAAATGGGGATTGGGAGGTAAATGCGGGGTGCGTTGTTCTTGCCACCGATGGTATTCCATCCATCGTTTGTAAGGCACTAAAGCTAGTTTTCGTCCTTCCATGGGGTTGTCAGGGGTCGATTCTGAGATCTTGGAACTTCCGAGGGCCTTTTTATCTTGCTCCCACCAGTCCTCCCAACATGGTTCCCAAGACTCCTTTCAGTATGGGGCCTAACAAGAGAGGTAAAATACCTCCACGTTGCACTAACATCTTCTTTTTTTGACGAATGGGAATTTTCTTTTGAACCATTTGGCGAAGAACGTGACGATGTTTGCCTAAGCATTGTTTCTGGTGTTTTGACAAAGGGATCGTGCCTTTCAAAACGTTCAAACAACATTCGCACACGGTATCGATGACCTCTTTGGAGGCTGTTTGAATGAGTTTTTTTCGTAGGGGTGGAGAAGCTTTGGACAGGACAGATAACATGTCCCCATGTTTGGCTAAACGTGGTGGCAGTCCTTTCCTTTTCTTTCCTTGGGGTTTTCTGGAGGGTGACATCTTTGAGTCTTCAGGAGCACCAAAAAACACTGATACCCGACTTGGTCACAGGCCTTTTTTATACTGGAACGCGTTGCCACTGATTGTCTTTACGTCGTATTAGTTTGAGGACAGGCATGACACGTCGTGCAGGGGTACGTAACGGACTAAATCGAGCCAGTTCTTGCTTGTTCTTGAACTTTGATTTTGGGAGAAGGTACTTTGTGAGCAGCAGCCACTGCCACTAAATTGGAAGGTCCTGCCACTGGGGAAGTTCTTTTGGGGGTCATCAACGGAGAAGTTCTTGGTGTGATCAACGTCTCCAAGTACTCTTCAGTTCTGGGTGTCATTAACGGAGAAGTGGACAAACGTGAAGCTGCCGGAGACGCAGTCACCGCCGTGGCAGGTCGTGGTTTGCGAGTGTAAGGTTGCGTCCTGGCCGAAGTGCCTCTCTTGCGACTAGTTTTCTGTGGACTTTTCTTTTTCTGGGGGCTTCTTTTCTTTTTCCGGGGTGGTGGTGGTGTCTGGTCAGAGGAGGGTCCTGCCACTGGAGAAGTTCTCCTTGGGGACCTGGTCTTTTTCTTCTTGGGGCTTCGTTGGACTTTTGTCTTAGGGATAACTTTGGGGGCATTAGGATCCCATCTTAAGAGTGAGCGAATGATGACCCCTCCTAGAGTACCGCTCCCTCCAGGTTTCAAAATGATTTGTTTTTTGGTTTGAGTGTCGATGCGGGGATCGGCCAGTTGGACCAAAGCGACTTTGTTTCGATCAAAAAAGCGTTTGGTTTGATGAGGAATCTGAATGATTCCTTGGAGTATTTGACGTGCCGTCACCGTGAACCATCGTAAGACTTCTTTGAGACTAGCTTCTAAGACACGAGCTCGTGTTTGTGGATCTTTTTCTCGACTGATGCCATACAAGGCACGAATCAATTTGACGAGAAGATGCGACTGAAGGGACGTCATGTTCGCACTGAGAGTGAGACAGACGAAAAAGGGTCTGAGGTTTTTATAGATTTTTTTATGGGGAGTGAAATGAAGTCGAGGACGGAGACGTGTACAGGACAGGCCCTCCGTCTTGGCACCAGTGGTGAAACAAGTGGGTACGAAATCGCAAATCCTCGGGAGTCGTAGGTTTCAAATCGACGAGTAAATAGGCGTGTGGAGTTTGAGTGGCATCTTCGTATGCCTGAGTCAACCAAGGCGTTCCTAACTGTTTGGCTAAGACTTGCACTTGCGATTTATCTCGAGGGCTTTTAAACAAGACCACGTAATGCGCATTGAGACTGATGGTGCGATGGGCTTTACTTTGTTGAAACAAATTTTGGGTGATGTAAACGACACTGGCATTACGGTGATGCCCTTTGCGCGTGAACCACAGTTTAATTTCTTCTTCGTCTTCTCCTAACATGTCGTCGAAAATGACCAAATGGGTTAGACGGGAGTCAGAGACGATGCCATCGTCTTCTTTAGGAATGCCTTCCACAAACACGATGGAATCGCCTTGACTTTCTCGCAAGAGGCTGTACGCCGATTGCCACTCTTTGTAACACCACACGATTCGTTGAGGGGGTCGATCGATCAAATGATGTTTATGTTCGATCAAACGTTTGACGAATTCGGTTTTGCCAGAACCGCTAGGTCCAGCAATGAGCATGTTAAAGGGATGGCGAAGATACAAAGCCTCCCAACTGGCACGATCTAAGTGTTCGTCGATGACTTTGACAGTAGAGGAAGAGGGAGCAGAGACAGCAGAGGTAGCCATGGTGTGAGAAATGTCACTTGTGACACGAAAAACAAACAAGACAAGAGTTTATATACTTTTTCAGAACACGTTTATTGAATGTTTTTTTCAAACATGAATACGAAAGACAAAAATACATAAAAGCCAAAGGCTTAAGTACAAGAATAAAAGGCACATGATAACCATGAACGTGGAATAAACACAAGTGTCTGTACAACATGTTTTGGGTAAAGTTCTAACCAGTTCTATAGTAGGGGTAAGGTCACACAAGTGTCCTCCCGAAAGGGTCTTTCAGGCCTGTCCACGACAGTCCTGTCCTGGGTGACGGGTTCTTCTGGCACCGTCACTAACACAGGTTGAAAAGTAACTTTTTTCCTTGAATAACTCTCGTGCATACTGGGCCACCTCTTGTGTCCAAGCCTCAAAACCCTGGTCTCGGTGATGTCCAACATTTGACTCCTAACCAATCTGGTTTCTTCTTCGTCAACGACATGGTAAGTTACTTCAATGAATAATGAACTATCGATCTTGCCTAGGGTTCCTTTTTATATACAGACCAATACCGACGTGACCGTACGGTAAGGTGATGTGATTGGGAAGTCGCACTCGCTTCTGGTATACAATTTGATAGACTTTTTCCAAGGGTCGACTGAGGATGTGGTGAGTGGGTAAACGTACAATCTTGTTCGGTTGATAGGTGGTCACTTTAAAGTTTCCATCCTCTCCCGATTGCAAGGCTTCTTTGAATACCCCAAAGTTGACCACTCGACTGGTACGATGATTCAGAGTCAGTCCTTTCACTTTGCACGTCGTGTGCACTTCTCCTTGTTTGTCCCGGTATTCGTAGCCGTAATTTTTGGGACCACCACTGACGAAACTTAGAATCTTGTCGTCGGGATGCTCGTCTGTCCAGGCTCCTAAACGGTCTCCTTCGATGTCAGGGTGCTGTTGAATCGGGTGATGGATGTAAATGCAACTGTCCGTGTCAAAGTACAGGACACGTTCTTCTAACAGTTCTAAAGCTTCGTACAATTTTAAGCGAGCATGAGCTGTCACGTAAGCCGCAATGATGACATTTCCAAAAGGGTCGTCTTGTACAAAGTCCAGATCTTCTTCGTAATTGACCAAGATCAAATCCTCTCGAACGACGTCCACGTGTTTCATGTATTTGGTTTTGTCGTGAATCATCTGGAAGTAGCGGGAAGGTTCTGTCAAATATTCCGTCTTGGGTAAACACGGTCGTTGTGCCATTTTACCCCACAAGCAATTTAACATCACTTTGGCAAACGATCGCCTGCCTTCGTTTTTTTCGATGTGGTCTAAAGAGATGCCTTCTTGTGCGTAGTATTTCTCTTTGAATTGTATTTGGTCTTCGGGAGTGTGACACCAGGAAGGATAGCCGCTGGCTTCTTGTTTCAGTTTCAAAAAGGCATCCACGTAGTCGGCGAAAATGCCTTTCTGAGTAGGGTCACCCTTGTGGTATTCTTGTGTCTTGGGAAAGTGGCAAATTTCGTACACTTCTAACAGTTGGTATCCCATGTCCAGAGCTTTGAACAATTCCACGCTGACCCAGGTTCCCGTCAAGGCACGTTCTTCCTGGCTGTGATGGCAAGGTTGGTCCTGGTTGCACGTTTCGGCACAAGTACGGCACAAGGGAAACATCAGTTTGCCTTGACAATGGTGAGGTAAGACGGGATGGTATAGGTTCGTGGGAGGCAAAACTTTACACTTGATCAAGCCTTCGTATTGTCGAATGTTTTTCAGGTCGATGTGTTCCGTGAACAATTGCGGATGCCCTACAGGAAAGCGACAATATTTGCACACGTAGGGATACAGCGAACACACGTCCAAGTATTTGATTTCTTCTCCTTTCTCTTCGTCGGCTTGGTACAGCAAACAGGTGGCATTGGTCCTTCCTCCGTACAAACTATCCCTCGGGTTCTGCGGGTCCATGAACTGGTAACTTTCCACGAGGCGTTTAAACTCGGGATCGGTTTTCAAACGGTGATCGTACTCGTGTTCCCACATTTCCACCACTTGGTATCCTTGCTGTTCTAACTTTAAGCGTCGCTGACAAGTGTCCTGGTACAAGTCTTCCATGGTTCGTTGCAAAAACTGATTTTTAGTGTCAAGGTCAGGGTAACAGATGGGACATCCGTGAAATAAGCAACCGTTAAACTCGTACACGATCTTGGGGTTTTCTAAGTCCCAGCCATCTACCGAATACGTTCCGATGGTCTTTTCGCCTCCTCCGTTGCGGGCATGCTGAATCCATTTGTCTTCCTTGTCGCACAAGTAATGTAACCAACGTAGGGCTTTGACCGAGTATTGACGCTTGACATAGTGGGTCGTTTGAGGACTGATGACAGCTACGGTGTTTTCAGGCATGAATCGTTGGCGGTACACTAAGGAACACGCTTTGGCAATGGTGCAAGCTTCTTTCAAAGGATCGACCCCTCCGTGTTCCATGAACAGTTCTCGAAATTTTCCACAGCAACGTCGTAAAATGTCCACGTCGGAACAACAATACTTTAACATTTCTTCCTGAAAGTCGAAGGGGTCAGAGGCATGAGCCTGGTACCAAGCGTAGAAAGCTTCTCGTTGTTCGGTACGCATGTTGTCGGGGTCGTAATAGTGAGCCTCAGGTAAATGGGGTAGAACGGCATGTTGATTGGCTTCCGTATTGAAAAAGTGTGGAAAGTACCCTTTAGCCATTTCTGTCATTCCAAACGTTTTAGGCATTCGACTCAAAGGCATGGCCAAGTAACTCATCGAATCTTTAAACTGTACTTGTCCCACTTGCATGAAAATGATTTTGGCTCCGTTCAAAGTGACTTTAGGACGTTCGGTGCCTTGTTCCGTATAGTATCTGAGAAGAAACTGTCCATCGTATCCGGAGAAATTGTGAGCCATCACCGTGGCATGACGATGACAATCTCCGTAACGTTCGATGTCCTCTTGGCTCCACGTCTTGTGGATGGGGTCTAAGACCCATTGGGCAAAATCGGCTAACGTGTTTGGTCCTCGAAAGATTTTTTCACGTCCTCCAGGAATCTTGCTGCAGTGAGGGCAATGACTGAAGATAGGTTCTTGAATGCACTTCTCGCACGCTCGATGAGCCACGCAGAAATTAGGAATGTGAATGCCGGTCTCTTGCATGCATTCGAAATCGAAAAAGATGAAATTGCCTTTCTTCTTGTGACCGTCCTCTTCCTCTGGTGGGGGTTGGTATTTTTGCACGTAACATTCGTGTTCCAAGTCCACGATGTGGTGACAAATGTGACATTTTTTCTTTCCTCGACATACGTGTGCCTTGGTACTTTTGGTACGTATGCCTTGTCCACACGTAGGGCACAATCTCAGGAGTTGACAAGCACATTTCTTCTGTGAACCTTGTGTTTTCAAATGTTGCTGGTAACAGGTAGGGCTGACAAACGTGCGCAGACAAGTTGAACAAGGCACTGGTTCTTCGCTCAGACATGGTGGAGAGGCCAAACATCCTGGGCATTTCCATCCACAAGACTTGTGTTGCTCTCGATTGTTATAACCATAATCACATTTCTCACAATAATAACCGTATCCCAGGAATCCAGTGATACTGGTAATGGTATCGAAATGTTCATCGTGATAATAGACATGAATGTATTTTCCGTCCTTAAAATCTTGGCCTCGAAACAACAGAGTTCCACGCATTTCTTGAGGGTGCACTTTCAAGGTGTAGCGTGGAGCTAGGGCATCTTGCAATTTTTGCATCTCAGGAATGCCACAGGGTGTGTCTTTGGACAGTCCGGCTTGTTGTAACAGGAGTTCTGCTTCATTTCGTTGTTTGGCTCGATCGGATCGTTGAATAGTTTTCCAGGTTCTTTTCCATTCTACCGTGTCGTTCTTGTTGGCATAGGTTCGTCCCACCACGATGGCACGGGCTAAACACATCTGGTCTTGAGGGTTGTGAATTCGGACGAGACTTGTTTTGGTGTTGCGAAGGTTGTCCACCAATAACATCTTTCTGCGTCCTGTCCCTTGAGGAAGAGAGACGTGGGCCATTTTCAGTGTGGCTTTACCATCGGTGATGTCAAACTGGTCATTAGATTGTTGTATGTGTTGAATCTTGTCCATGATTTTGGAAGGGGTTAGTTCTGCGGGTCTGCTAAACTCGATCCAAACAGGGGATTTCAAACCGTCGTGATCTATGGATAGTGTCAAGCGATCGTCTTCTTTGGCTTGACATTGTCGCTTGAGTGCGGTGAGCAAAGAATCCCACATCTCGGTGATAAACCCTTCTGCTTTCTCCAAGGGTACGTCGGCCTTGAAATCTTTAAACTTCACCGTGTAGGTGTAAGCCGTGGTTCTAAATTTTCTAGAGGAGCGCTTTTCCGTCTCTCGAATGGAATAGTACTTTTCAGGGTTGACTAAGGGTGGTGAACTTGGTTTAGAGGGTTCGGATTCTGGTTCACTCATGTCCTCTTCAAAATCATTGGCATGAATTTGTGCCAAGATTTCAGCCCTGGTACGAGGCGATAGATCACGTTTCTGCCTCTTACTTTCTTCTTCTTCTTTCTTCTCGAATGAATAGGATCGTTTCATCTTGAGTGCAAAACGTCAAATGACTCAAGTTCAAACACCATAGACTAATTTATAGTCATCGCAAACCAGCGTATATAAAAAGGGTGTGTCTTGTCCTTTCACTATTCATTTCACTCTCAAACCGAGGAGAACGATGGAAGAGACTAGCCAAATCGAACGTTTCGTCAGAGCTTTGCGAGGGGTCATTAGAAAATTCTCTTCAGACCAGCCGACAGACTACTCTCCTTCCTTTCGAGATAAGAGTCAGGATACTTGCTATATCTGTCAGAAGAAAGGGCATTGGTCTTCAGAGTGTCCAGACCGTCAAAAAAGAAAAAAAAACAGGGGCTAAAAAAGACAAAAGTCAAGATACCTGTTATTATTGTAAAGAAAAAGGACATTGGTCTCCAGATTGCCCAAAAAAGAAACAAGAGGAGTCAGAAGAAAAGAAGGATTCTTCAGAAGAAGAGAGGGATTCTTCGAAAGAAGAGAGGGATTCTTCAGAGGAAGAAAGAAGACAATTCTATTTAAAAGAAGCAAAGAAACAGGAGAAGAAAAGAAGAAGGGAAGAAAATGAGGAAAAAACGGTGAAGAAATTCAAAAAACAGAGAGACTAAACAAGGAGAAAGAAGAAGTCAATGAACTTTTAATTAAAGTGTTCTGTGGTGAATTGTGAATTGGATTGTAAAAAATGGAGAAAAGAATACATGAATGATATAAGGTAAGTGTCTTTGAGTTTTGATTTTAAAATAAGAAGCTACACTCACGCACTCATACACAGACACGTACTATAAGGGTAAAAATGGGTTGTTGATTTGGGTTTTTTTGAGTTATTGGCAATTGAAATTGTATTTCTTTTCGAGAAATGTGGGTGGCCCTGAAAGGGCCTTTTTATTTTGGTGTAGGGGTGAGCTTAACCAATCAACTTTAACTGCCTTAAGCCTTTGCCACGGCCGAGGCCTACTTCTGACGATTGGGTTGAAATCACTAAGGGTGGTACGATAGGCTTAGTCACAGGGTTGGCGTATTTAGCTCGGGAAGGTCGTATTCTCTTCGGTCGTGATAAAGAAGTCTGATACATTTGTTTCAGACTTCTTAACTCCGCTAAAATGTCCAACAGTACCGTAGCCGTTTGATTTTCACCCTCTTGTTTCTTTGCTGCTACTTCTTCTTGCTGTTGTTGCTGTTGTTTTTTTCTTACCTCTTCTTGTTGCTGTAGGAGAAAAGCTTGTTCCGCTTCCTTTTGTCGTTGCATAAATTTCTCCAATTCTTCTTTCTGTCTCTGTCTAAAATTCTCCACTTGCGGTAATGAAGAAGGTAACGAAGGTTCCGGAACAAATTCTAGCGAGGTAAGAAAATCCACAAAATCCCAATGTACCTCTTCTGAAAGTAAGTCCGGGTTCCATTGGGCAGTCTCCCCTGCTGGTGCACCCCAATGGATCGTTTTCTGAGTTTCCGTCATGTTGAATCACTGTCGCATAGATTGACTGCACACAAGCGCTAACGAATCTATATAGACCACGTGACGTCACAGACTGCTCTCTTCGGATTGGATGCGAGCTGACTGAATTTTGTAACGCGTGTTCGGATTGGTGAATGAATTCAATCCGTTTCAATCCTTCCTGTACCTACAAATAAGCGCAGTTCACTGCATTGATTCACCTATTCTCGTCGCTTCAAGATGTGGACCACAGTTGAGTCATCCACCCTTGTGTCTTCCATGATGTTTAGGACGGACATGCTCATGTATGTCAGGTCCAAGTGGACTGTTGTTGATAGGACAGATACTAGTCAATGGATGAGGAGAGTTTACATAGAAAGACAAGGATGTCTCAAGAGGGTACTTGTGTATGGACCGGCAGTTAGAAGGAGTTTCAGAAGAAGAAGAAGAAGATGTGACAGATGCCATCTATGTTAATATTAATATTAACATAAACCCAAAGGCCCTTTTCAGGGCCAGCCATATTTCTCGAAAAGAGATAGCCTTTCCATTGCCTACCCCTTTTTTTAAATTTAAATTTAAATTTAAATTTAAAAAAAAAATCCCATATTCAATTCCCCTTGTCCCTAGACAAACCCAAACTCTATTCCCATGTTAATTTCCCCTTGTCGCTAGACAGACCCACACTATAGTTCCATGTTAAATTCCCTTTGTCGCTAGAGTGACCCACGATTTATTCCCATGTTAATTTCCCTTGTCGCCAGATTGTCCCACGATTTTTCTCCATGTTAATTTTCCCTTGTCGCCAGATTGTCCCAGGGGTGTTTGTAATGCTAATTCCCATTGTCGCTAGGGTATCCCCATTTACTACTAATATAAAACAAAACTGCATATGACTTCTCTCTCTCTCTCTCTCACACACACACACACACACACAGGTGTGAACATTTAAGATTTGATTGAATTTATTATTCACTTTATTAACACTGTAGTTATCTTCGAATATAGAAAATATTGTGGGAATTATTTTTGAAAACTAAATCTCAGATATATATAAACTTTTAACTAAACCAAATTGATCAATATATGTCAACATCATATGAACTATTATGGTCATTTTATTAAACACAAGTTCTCTTATTTACGTAGGTCCTTTCCCAGAACATACAAAGATGATCCAGAGATGGCATTCCGTTTACAACGATTCTATTATATCTGTATCATCTTTTGAATTTATAATATAATTTCATTTTATTTATGTTTTTTGAGATGATGAAGTTATATTTTTGCATTGTTTAATTCAATGGTTAGTACTGTCATACAAGTATATTTTGTACTACGTAGTAAAGTTCCTTTCACAATGTCTCTAAGCAGTGACGTATTAAACCCTGTGGAAGCATTTAGGCCCTTAGGCTGTCGAAATCTTGTTGGTCATCTCGCAATTTATCTCCTAATACGTTTTATCAATATTATTTTGATCTGTTGTCCCGGGGCCCCTAGGCCGCTGCCTACTCTGCCTATCTGGTAATCCGGCACTGTCTCTAAGTTCAAATGAACTACTAAATGCGTGTCAGACACAACGATTTCGGGTCGTGTGCATATGCGAGGGGAATTAAAAGTATGCTCTAGTATTTGATTGGTTCAATTTGAATTGAAGGTCAGAAAATGACTTTTCTTATTATTTACGACTGTTTGAATTATGTTGAAATATTAATAGTTAATAGTTCGAGATTGTTCTGAGTCAGATACGTTTATTTGAAACGCGAATGAATTCTATACAAGGAAGACGCAAGCATTAGGTTCATTTTTGTACAGTTATATACAGCATCTGTAAGAGTCATGATAGAGAACTTGTGATTCACGGACAATATTGTTCGCTGGATAGCAGAGTGAATATTCAGTGATTTTAAACAGTCAGTACTTTGGAATTATGGGATTATTATTCAGGGTTGTTACTGTCTAATTTCTATCTCATTATGTGAAACTTACCTCGACTTCAAAGATTGCTCTAGAACACTTTCCGGATTAGTGAGAACTTGGTAGAACATAACAGGATTACACTCTAGGATTTCATACACGGTAAGTTATTTTTAATTATTTAAATTTGTTTGATTATTTTATTATTTAAATAAATTTATATTTGGGAAACTTGAATGTTTAATGTTTAATGTTTAACCTTGATCTGTTACATGAGATTAAACCCCTAGACGTAACTGTCTGTCAATATATATATATGTGTGTGTGTGTGTGTGTGTCTTTGACATATCAGTATAACCTCCTCTTTTCACACTACTGCCTGATATTTTGTGATAGAGTAAAGATTATTGTCCTTTACTCAATAATTTTCAGTTAATTTCAGATAGGCCCTTATTAACTATTAACACTAGTGTTTATTGTTGCTGCTGGCTTGTTGCTTTTGTTGCAGTTAATATTGCTTCATTTGTTTTCGACAACAACAAAAAAATATCCCCCGGAACCTATCCAATTCGCGTTTACATTTTAGCCTTTATCGATTCGGATACCTTTGAGCTTCTTCCGATTATTTTTCTTTCCATTATCGAGAGACGAAAATGGCAACCAAAAGCAGCAAGCAAAAGAATTTGACCAAGGAAGAAGAGCTTCTTCTTCAAGACTTCAGCCGAAACGTCTCCACAAAGTCATCAGCATTATTTTATGGAAATGCCTTAATTGTTTCTGCAATTCCAATTTGTAAGTTACGAATTCAAACAGTGTTTTCGGTTGAGGCATGGTGCCACGTATGCAAACCGGCAAAGTTACTCATATTATAAAAAATGGAAACAAACAGGTTATAAATAGAATTCTTGTGTTGTTACAGAAAGCACGATATTTTTCTGCTGAATCTGTGGTCATAAGATTCATGAACAGCCCAGTGAATCGAGAACAACATATTTTTTCAAGTGGACATTCGGCTAATTCAGACCAGGGTCCTACAATGTAATACATCGGTCTTTATGTTTTGGGCGTCGAGGTCTTACTGCTTAGATGACGGTGCTGCGTAGCATATTTTGATCTCGACCGACATCATAACAACAGTCAGAGTTTCAGGAATAACTCACATTCTTTGCAACCAAATTCTACAAATTAAAGTTATAATGTATTAGTCAGACTTTACGGTAACAGGCCGATTCGGACCAGGCTTGTTCGGTCCAAATTATCGGACTGATTAGGACCATGTGAAATATCAATAAGTTTCATCAGAGATTTAAATATGACACTTACATTGGTTTAAGACGCGATATTTCCCAGGTACATTGAGCAGTTCAAATATGCATTTAAGGAATCGATCATTAAATTGCATTTAAGGAATCGATCATTAAATTGTATGCAGAGCGTTGGGGACAAAAATCGCTAAAACAGTATAGGGCTTCATTTCAGAATAAAATGGGGACGTCAATTTTCAGCTCATTAGCAGCTATAACAGCTGTGAAGTACGACTTATAAAAATGACTGCATTTTATTAGATTAAAGTTCCGAAACCAGGAAAGAAAAGGAATCTTACTGGATACGCTACCTTAGAACATTGAAACCAAGCAGTTTAAACCAAGAAGACTAGAAAAAGAAAGCCATGCACAAATAAAATTTTCTTTTAAATAATTCTCTAAATTTGCTTAATAGCCTATAATTACTACTATAACAATGAAATATCCTGGATATAATTTGCACTTACATAAATTTACATAAATTAACAGATGTCGTAATGGCTCATCAATTTCTAGGTCAATACAAATATTTTCAGTATCCACAACAAGTTGAAATAAACAAGCTGAGACAATATAAATTTAAATGTTTTATTCCTGTAGAAACATCCATGTAAAATTTTGCAAACATAACTGTTTTTCTGTTTTATTTGTTTGTCTTGTCTGTGTTTTGTATTTGCCTTTGAAAAAGACTAATTAAGAGTCGAAAGTGCTCAGGCAAATTAGTTACTAGTTTTAGATACTAGTTTTGCACTGTTTGTTGTCCGTTTATATATATATATATATATATATATATATATATATATATATATATTAATGCTATAGTTAATATGGATTTTTTTCTGATTTCGGTTAGAAATTTGCTAACAACTGTCTTACGTAAATTTAAAAGCCGAATATCAACTCTTTATATTCTCTTAGTATGTCTGCAAAAAACAGTAATAACTACTAAACTAAATAATGTGTGTTACACGGTTTTTCTTATAATAGTTCACATGGTCCGAATAAGCCCATCATTTGGGCCGAATCAGCCAGCATTCACACTTATCCTTTTTTGATATCCTTTTCCTAATGAATGTCTCACACAAGCAAATGGACATATTTTCAAGTTTCATTGCCCCGAATTTCATTAGGCAGGAAAGCAATGGAAGCCAGGAATTCCAAAATCAGATTAAATTGAAGTATTATTCTTTAACGAAACAAAACTATATTATGTCTATAGTGCCTATTGGAACAGTAAGCAACATTTCGTTTAGTTCACGAAACATATCCCCACATGAACATACTTTGGCATACCTCGACTACCATCACTTTTCAACAAATTCAAATGTATGTCAACAAAATATCAAATTGTGTCTATTTGCTGTGTCACATTTTGATTCCACCAGGATAAAGTCAGCAGAGTAAGTATGTTAATTACACACAGATTTGTGGAAGAGTGTCGATATGGGGTGCCAAGTGTATGAGATATTTCTAAAACTTTGATTACTCGTTTCAGTGTCAATGGACATTGGAACATGCTACACAAGGCCATTATTTGTGCCACACTAAAACATAAATAACATGCAATACATCTTTCATTGTAGGACTAGGTCTTGGTGCAATTGTGCATCATGTTTGTTTATCTCAATTGAGTTTCTTTTTGTTTAGATCCTGCTCCCTAGATTTACTTTATTTCTGGTTTGACTCTGCTGGGGTTCTAACCCACAACCTCCCACATTCGAGGTAGACACTGTAACCACTAGTCCATTGGAGCAGTCCACTAGAAAATATGGAGGCAGCATTTTATTTGCAATACCCAGAAAATGATTAGTGTGAGCAGAATGTTTATAATTTTGTAATTTTCCCTTTGCTCAGTGCATTGGCATATTGGAGACCACTTTACTGCTTCAATATCAGTGATATGGTAATAAAACTTATTTGTACAGTGAAACCCTCACACAAAAATTCGGTTTTTAGAGGATTTTGGTTGACTGAGTTTTGTTTTAAACATTTATATGATGATAGGTTATATATTATATGGCCTGAGGTTTGAATGTTTTTGGACCTAACTTGGCCAAACCGTTACAACACAAAATCATTCATTTTGTCAAATATGCAAGCACTGTTGGTAGGACACTTGCATTTGTTTGCATCACTGTTATTTTCAACTTCATTCTTGTAGAATTCCAATTTCTTTAGAATATCTGAAACAGTCAATGTTCCAATACCAAATTTTGCCCCTAGTTTCATTAGTGTAGGATTCAGCACAGATTCATGCTCACTGATCAGACTATCCTGTAAGGATAGTGTAATACTACAAGCTTAGCTGGTTGTTTTGACATCTTCGCATTCGAAGACAAATGACAATCATGGCTACTTAAAAACATGTATGTAATGAATTTCGCAATTGAAAATCTGGCTTTTAGAATATCACTTTGTCAGTCTCTATTGGCAAGGTACCAAAAGCAACACCACATAGGTCTGGTTAAAAATGCACTGATATTTAATTTAGAAAAACAAACAAAAAATGTTAATGAATGGTATCAATCACAATTATATAAGCAGATAAACATAACCTTTCTTAAATGGTTTACCTACAAAAATTTATGTATGAATAATTCGCATAAAAAGCTGGCTCTTTTTCTGTGCTCATTTGCCTATTATCATCCCTAATCTGTGTCTGGTTGCAAGTATTGTTTTAACCTTGTTTGCCTTTGGGACATTTTCTGGATCTTTGTCTAACATATAAGCCTTGTCGAGTGCTTGCTAAGCATAATCTGTTCCAGCAAGTCTCATGAATTTAGCATGTAAAATACATTTCCAAGATTGAAGTGATTTTGGTTTATGGGGTTGTTTTTAATGAAATTGACATTTTTAATCAAATTCTGTTTCAGTATTTAGAGTTGAGGGAAAAAAAAAAATCATGGCCTTGAGGAGATTCTTATATGTTTAGGTTTCAAATTTGAGGAGTTTCATATTTAATGTTATTTCTATTTGAATAATAAAGGGTTTTTTTCCTTTTCTGTTTCCTTTCTGTAATATTTTAATCATTTTGCTCCTTTCTGGAAAAAATTATTTTCCCTGACAATATATCACATTAAATCAATATTCAATTAGAAATGAATTATACCAGAATGGGGTGGGAATGTTTTTTTAAAGCTCCACTGCTTGTTGACCATCCGTCCATCCATCAGAACAAGGTTGTTATCACATCCTCTCCTGAACTGTAGATGGAGGATTGCCATGAAACTTGAGAAACTTAATCATTCCAAGATCTTGTTTGTCGTAAATAAAATGGCTGCTACATGGATATCCAGTATGACTGCAACAGCAATCATATTTAAAATCTTGTTATTGCCACTTCTCCAGAAAGGATGGTCACATCAACCTGAGATTTTCTTTCAGTGACTTTTTGTGATGTCTGGTTGGTATTAAATTAAAATGGTGGCTATGTAAAGCTCAGTATGGCTACCATGTTGAAAATATTGCTATTCCAGCTCCTTTTGAATGGAAGGTAATAGCAGAATGGGTTTTTTAACATAAGACATCTTATGATGCCTAGTTGATCCTAAATTAAAGGTGCTGATCTGACTTTCAATATGTTGGTCATTGCAGTCTTCTTGTTATTGGTACTCCAGGATGGTTGATCATAATGACGTGGGGTTTTCACCACGAGATTTCTCATAATATCTACTTGGTTCGAATTAAAAATGGGACTGATCTGACATTCAGGATATCAGTTCAGGCAGCCATTTTGAAAATTTATCATTACTCCTCCTTGACAGAAAGTCACATCAACTGGTAATTTCATCAGATCTTTTCTTATAATACCTAGTTCATCTGACAAGAAAAAGGTATCAGTCTTGTGATCACTGCTAATTCTAAATGGATGGCTATACTGACATGGGGTTTTCACCAAAAGACTTCTAATGTCCCACTGATTCATAAGAAAAGTGGCTGATCTAACATAGCATGGCCACCACAGCAGCCAATCTGAAAATCTTGGTATCACAGAAAAATCAGCTGTAAAAAAAAAAGTTTTATCTTGTAGTCTAGAAGGTCTATTAATATTTTAGAGTTTATGTCCCTTTGGGAGTCTTGTCTTTAAGTCATAGTCAGATTTTCAATTTTTCTATAGAGTTGGAGGTGTAGAATGTACAAGTCTCTTTCATTAGGAATACAGCTGAATACAACCCTTAACTTGGATAAGCATGGATTCATATACAATGGAAATAAATGATACCTGGAGAGCTCTGGTGTTTATAGTCCCCAAGCACATTACTGTCAGTAGAATAGCTTATCATTGTGTTTCTTAATATATTTGTATTCATAAGGTGATTTCTTAGTGACAAAATTTGGTTATAGTTTATCTTCTAAAGCGTGTGATAATATGAAAGGGACACATTTAATACACATTTCACTTTATCTCTCAGCCTTGCAGATAAACATTTAAGATGCTTGTTTTATCAATGAAACCTATTGTTAAAGACCAAAACAAAGTTATTACCAGTTATTTCTGTGTTGGTTTGCCTGGACAATACCAATTTAAGAACTTGATAGGCCTCACTATTGGCAGGGGATGCATGTGCGTTTTTTTTACTCAGTAAAGTAAACTTACCATTGAAATAATCAGGAGCATTTTTATGCAATGGCAGCTCGGCCTTGTGAGATCTTCCATCTCATTTTTTAAATATCTTTTCTCTTTAATCATTCTTTCTTATATAATACGATAAGTCTGGTCAGTAATGTTGAATTTTAAAAAAGATTTTGAATATTAGTATTATGCTGTATTTATTTGGCAATAAGTGCATACCTGTAAATGAATATGACCTTTACTAATTTCAGAAATAAGTGCTGAAGCTTATTTGACAGTATTTGGGGTCAAGGTTTTTAACTTTTCAAGTGTTAGAAATTGATACTGAAGACTGTAAATGTTAAGCAAAATATAATTAATGGCTGTCAATCCATTTCTACAGGGTTGTTTTGGAGAATTCATCAGATGGACTTGTACCAATCCGGTATCATTTTTGCCGTTGGAACCATCGTCAGCACATATCTTGTATCTTTTGCTTACAAAAACGTCAAATTCGTCTTGAAGCACAAGTAAGTATTTCATGTCTAACTGTTGAACATTTATATTTTGTAGCTTTGATATTAGGACTGAAATGATTCATCTATATATCAATGCATTGATACTTTTGCTGTAAAGATACATATATCGATACAATAGATGGAAAATTGATTCAAAATGATACTTATTGTATGTAAATTATTTTAGTTCTATGCAGTCATGAATAGTTATTATTAGTTTGCCTTGTTATTCTTTAAATTTATAATTTGTAGGTAACAGCATTTGCAGTCCTAAGCACTCGTTTTTATTAGCAAAAGCAAAAATGACTATTGAGAATACTCACTCATCTGCAAATGAAAACAAAGTTAGTGACATTGTTCCCAATCTTCCCACACCACCATTCCATGCTAATTAGCTTAATCCAACATAAAGGATAGATTCCAAATGTGTTCCTCATGTATAATGAAGTACTTAACTAATCATTTAATAACCACTTTTACACCAAGTTTCTGTGTTGAATTTTATCCTGTCAATATGGTCAGTTTGAAAGCACAAAACCAGTGTGTCACATGGTGAAATATGTTACACTTAAATTCTCATTGGTGGTTATTGTTTGTTCCAGTTCCAGTGAAATAATAACTACCAATCAGGAATTAGTGTTGCTTATTCCCTGCGTGACAAACAGGAAGTATTATTGCAAAGCAACAGAGAAACTTCATGCAAAAGTCATTTGATGTGTAGTACTTAAACAGAGATGCTGTTGGGATGTGCAATTGTGTCAATCCTGCAAAACTCAGGTTAACAGTGATGCAAGAAAACTCACGCAAATTAGTTGAAAGTCCCTCATATGAAAATGTGCTTGGCGAAGTGTACAGCTTATATAACCATTCTTATCGCAACATCTGTTTTTCAGGTAGGCAACTGTTTACACATTTGGGTTCTTAAAGCATGACATAAATTTGAGTGGCACATTGTGCCCTGGAATAAGCATTATGGTGTAGTTTAAACCTTCCATGAAGGATGTTTTACAAATGCGTGTTTAAATTACAGGCATCCTAGAAAACCCCAGTGTCTGATTCCTGGCGTGGTTCTTTACATTTTCATTCAGCAAATACTGGCTGGTGATAGTGATGATGATAACACTTTTTAAAGTTACGAAGTATATTAGATTATTAGAGATAGCAGTGAGTGTTTTGAACCCGAAAATGGTGTTAAATATGATTCAAATGTGCATCTTGAATGGCCGGAACAAGATGGCATGGTGGTCAATCTCTCTTTCAGTGGTATTTTGAAATCACACATAGAAGGGGCAGAATACTGTGCCTCATTAAGATACAGACAATTTAAAAGAAGAGTGTAGTTTTCTTTCTTTTTATTAATCACTCAAGCCCTGCGGATCATATTCTACAAAACCATATATATCCATATTAGGGGTTAAGATAAACTGAATAAAAAAGGATGAAAAAAATGAAGTCAAGATAGTTGTTTGAATACCTCTGTCTGTACAAGCAGACTTGGCACTGGTGGACTAAAAACCCTAATACAACATTGTGGAACAGATAAAAAGATCTGGCACTGTTGTCAACAAACTACTGATTCAAGATAGTAAATTTATGATAGTGAAAAATCCTATTTTGGGGCAGATGTGTGTATCCAACAGACAATATCTGTGAGCTATGGAAAATTGTAAATAACAGCCACAAAGATCAGTTCCCCAACATCTTCAAACTGAGAAGGCTAGCTATGCATATGACCCATTAGAAGGAAGCACATAAAAATATTCATACACAGATAAGGAACAGAGTATGCTCTGAAATAATTAACAGATTAATACATATACAACTAGAGGTGGCATCTTTAAAAGATTTTGATTTTGGTAGAATTCAAAAAAAAGGTGGAGCAAGAAGAAACAGACAGATATTGAAATGTTATGCAAATATTGAACTGTGAAAGTTTACTCCTCTCCCTCCTTCTTTCTAGTCCACTTCTTTTGATGACAAAGGGTGAAGTCCCTCTTAAGATAAAATCCTGGCAGCATCTCTCCTTAAATTGTACATGGGGAACATATTTGGACTTTCTTCATATGCAGAGATATTTAACCAGTGAATGAAGGTGCTAATGAAATAAATAAAATTAGCACAGAATCAGCATGGGGCAGATATTTAACCACTCAAGTTTTTTTTATAGAAATTATAGAATAAGACAGGGTTTTATCAGTAGTTTTCCTTCTTCACTAATAGCCGTGTCCACAGTAGTCTTTTGCATCTGCAGGAACTACAGTGTGATAGATTTTGTTGGTATTCCTCCTCATTCCCATGCCTGGATTTGTTCTAGATGAGATTTTCTTTGCTTGAAGAAATTGCATTATTTCTTCTGTTTTAAAGATAACATTGTAATGTCTTCCAAGTTTAAATGAGACATGAAATTGGTAATAAGCTGTCAGAGCATACATGGCATGCAAAACAAAGGGCCTGGTGGCTAAAGTGAGTTAAATGGAGCCACCATTAAATAGCCTAAAACGTTGAATAAAACTCCATGACAACCAATGTTGGATAGTATTTTTGTTTCCTTGTTTTCGATGAGAATTGCATATAAATATATGATAACTATATCTCTGTCTGTAATCTGCATACTGGAAATACAGACAGTATGTCAACAAACATAAAGGGGCACCACCGACCTTCCAAAGATGGAAAGACCATCAATTTCATAAGTGTATTGATATGTATCATGTTGCAGGCTGTGTATCATGAATGATATTGATATGCAACACAGGTGTATTGTTTCACCCCTGTTTGATGTCTGATTATATTGGTTTAATGGCACTTTTAATATTATTGGCTATATCATGCAGAGGAAATGGGAGCTAAGTACCTTTTCAAAGAACACACAGGTAACTGGCCTGCATGGCTATGCAGGTATTGAAAACATTGGATTAAGAAGTCTGATGTTCCACCAGCTTAGTTACCATGATTCTCGTAGCTAAGATATTATAAGGGCTAATGGCTGGAATGGGATATCTTCCATGATTTATTCTACAACTGAAACTTTAGAAGCATAATTCTCTCTTGCCCATTGCAAAAAAAGGGGGTCTTTTCTGAATACAATTGGGATTTGCAAAAGAAATAAAGGTAAGGCTTGAAACCACGAAGCAAGAAATTTACACATTCAGTTGATTTTCTCACTGCATTTTTGAGAAATTAGTGTGAATTGCGTTTTATAGAATAGAGCCCTTGTCTTCCTTGAAGTATGTAGCTTTGATGTATTTATTTGCTGTTTAAAGCCCAGAGCTGCAGTTTATCTTCAATTTCACCATTCTTCCAATCTAAAGTTTGGAAGGATGGAAGTTGCTCATTCCATTCTGTTTTGGGGGTGCTCCAAAAGTAGTGATGTGATACAATTGACAAATTTCATTAATGAATAATCTGATAATGATAACATTCACACATGGCACATAAACTGATCCAAGAGGGAATGAAGTGATGCAGGCCTGCTTTTTTAAAGTGGATCTGAGAAGAAAAAGAGTGTATTAGATAAACTCTGGTGAATAATGGTGATCATATGGGGCACTGGAATAATTTGAAGAGTGAACTTGGGCTGAAGACAGTCTAACACAGCATGGTGTTGGCTTACTATGTTTACAATGGTAATGCCATCAAACCTTGTATTCCGGCTTTTGACTGAAATTTGTTGACCAACAGTTGTCGTCTATCAACTTAGGATTAATTCATACACATGTGAGAAATGGCAGGGTTTTTCAGTTTAAACGAGAAATTACATTGCTCATATTGTGATGAAATGTTGATGTTATATGGTTTTAACCCAGCGATGCTTAAGGCCAGTACCTTTCAAGATTCTTTATTACTCAGATGATATTACAGATGACTTTTTGCTTTAGTCCATTACCTTTCTGGTTTTATTTACTTTGAAATCATGAGGTATTGTTGTTCAAGCTGAAACAACATGTGTATTTATAACATCTACAAACACTCAAAAAGAAACAGATGCAGTCCAGTAATAAAATCGTATTAGTGGAAACATATCTCTTCAGCTTGCTTGAGTTTCAGGTAGTATTTAGTTGGATGTTTGGTTTATCTAAACTTTTAACATATTAGCTTTATCATGTTGAGGAAACGGGAACTAGGTAGCTTTCTGATATAAAAACAAGCAACTGGTCTGTGCAAGTATCAAAACTGTGACCCTTGAATTGCAAGCTATTATGACTCCCACTTCTGTCATATTTAAAACTTTGTGTCATTGGTCATTTTCAGAGATGCTGCCAGGGCACATGAGTGTACAAATCATGCAAAATTCATATGAATTTACTCACCTTAAGATGGGGCCCCGAGTGGTCTAAAGCGCTCACCGTTCCGGATCACTGCCATCTCACCTCTGTCTGCGTGGGTTCAAGTCTCTGGCTCTGCCAATGTGGATATGTGAGAACGCTTGCCGGTAGCTTCTCGTGGGTCGGTGGTTCTTTCCGGGGTTATTTCGGGTTCTTCCTCCACCAATAATACTGGCTGCCATGTATAGCCTATCTTGTGCTGAAAACTGGTGCTAAACCCTACAACAACTAACCTTAAGAGCAGTGATGCGTGTGAAGTTCTGCAAATTAGTTAAGAGTCATGCAAAAAGAAATGTAGTCTGTGCAGTATATAATTTTTATATAATTGTTACAATAAAATAAATAAATCAGAATCCAAGAAAAGTTAAGCTGTAAGGATACTTGTTTGATCAAACTACCTCTGTCTATTCCAAATTATGAATTTGTAGGTAAATACTGAAAGATGCTTGGAAATCCCACTAACACAGAAAAGCATGTACTAGAGGGGTTCTGCAGTTGATGCCATAGTTACATTTCTGCAAGTGCAAACATTGATTCATATGCGGAACGTGAGATTATAGCCTGGCATTGCTAGATGGACAATTATTCACTGATTCAGAGGTCGTAGGTTTGATCCCCGGCTGAGTCATACCAAAGACTTACAAAAATGGTACTAACAGCTGCCTCGCTTGGTGCTCAGCATTAAGAGGTTAGTGTTAGGACTGGTCAGCCTGGTATCACGATAATGTGACTGGGTGGGACATCATGCTACATGTCTGCGGAATGATGCCCCAGTGCTGGACATCACTATAAACTGCCACACTGCAGACATCGTAGCGATATGACTGAAAAATTGTTATAGCTACGTTAAAAAAGTCCAAATCACACTCATAGATTCAGATTCAATTCAGTGCTGGTGCAGATGTGCAAAGTAAATGGCAGAATGAAGAATGGATTTTCTGGCCAGATGGAGGCTGATAATTCTAAACAATGTTTGATGCCAGTTTAGATAAACTGTCAAAGAAGAAACTAACATTTGATGGAAAGGTTTAGAAATTTTGGCTATAACATTACATATGATTACAACTCAAAACCAAGTCGGGATGGTATCATGTATAATATTTGTAAGAGTTCGGGATATAAAAACAGTTTTTTTTTTACATCTGGAGTTTTAGGATATACACTTCTACACGATGTGCTTAATCACCAGATGACATGCATTTTGAATCAGAAATATTCGTGAGACTAGTGAACTGTGGAAAATTGTACAAAACAACCATAAAGAACAGTTTCCGTACTTTTTAAAGATGGCTTAGCTTACTGTGCATATTCCTGTCGTGACTGAGAGTGGAATTTTAGCACAGGACAATAATCCTATACACATAATGAACAGATTAAGCGTTTGAATGAATGAAACAGTTGTGAAAATGCACAGCCATTCGTTGTTAAAACAAAATTCTAGGCAGCCACAAAACTAAGCTACAGTGTAACTTGGGCCAAACACACTAATGTACATTCTGTGTCCTTGGGAAAGGCACTTGTCTCCCATTTCTTTGGCATGATATCACCATTGATGATACATGTATAACCAAATATAAAATGTTGAAAGTACCATAAAAAATGAACTCGCCAGCATTATCAAAAGAATCGCTTTTTATGCAATACCATATATGAATGGTTTCTTAAAAGTCATTGGTAAAGTTATTTTTATGCAGCAGTCACCTTTATCTGTCATTTTAAGATGCAGTGACTTGCTTCAGATAGATAAACAAGATAAGCTGTTATAAATTGCACCATGTTTAACATAAGCCTAGACAATGAAGAGTTTGATGTTTACAATAAAGGTACCAAATGTTCATAAAGCATAACGCTTATGGCAGTAATTCATGCCGCAATGTCCATCCCATGTTCAGATTTATCACTTAAGTCACACAATACCAGGCATGGTGATTTGTTTTTATCTAGTTCGTAATTTTTGGAGAAAAATGCAAGAGAGCAATGCTGGTGTTGGTGGCTGCAGCATCAGATCAGTGCTATAATTTGCATGGAAAATAATGGCCAAATTTTTGTTCCAACCCATAACCCAAAATGTTGAGACGCATTTCATACAACACTAGCTGTCATTTGTATTTGTTCTTCTTATCCAAAAACTAACATTTGTTGACAAACTGAGCAGCATAAGTGAATTTTAGAGATTTGACAACCCCTTTCCCTAACCTACCAGAAATCATCTTGAAGCTTTTTCTTTTGCCTCAGAATCACAGGACTGACAAAAAAATTATTTTGTTTTTATGAAATAATTAAAAACGTGTCATTCCTATAAATTTACATGTGTATTTCGTTTTTCTTCATACTGTAACTTTTCGTTGTTATGCATGAAGTGTCGAACTTGTGTGTCATCGCCATTCCAGTATAGGCATTAGAGCCCAATTCATTGTATGATGGAATCAGTACATACCACACGGATTTCTTTAGGAAAAATTTCAGTTGGATATTGATGAAAAGAATAGCTAATTTCTGCTGGAGGATTATGCACAACCATTTGTCTGTTGAATTAATACATATATTTTTTCAAATCTTTTTGCAAAATTCTGGCCCAAAAAAATAGAAAATAATAAAGAGGTCAGGAGGGGTTGAAGAATGCATGAAATGCTTGTGTGTCTTTATGGATTGTTACTGTTTGTGTTTGTATCTTTCTTTGTGCTTTTATGACAATGTGAAATTTCATCAATACAGTATGCCTTATAGTGAGGGTCAAGTCTAAAACTTGATTTTAAGGACAATGCAACAAAACTAATATTTTGTCCTCTTTGCACAGGGTGGCCCAGAAAAGAGAGGAAGCAGTTTCACGAGAGATGATGAAGAAACTTGCAGATGATAAGAAGATGAACAAAAAGGAAAAGGATGAAAGGTTTATTTTTATCTTAACCATTCATTGACAGTGAAAGGGCTGCTAAAACTTGACACTATATAATTTACACTGTATGTAGATAATAGCAGTTGGCAGGTGTTTAAACTAAAACAGTCTTAATTGATATTTTCACTCAAGAACTTTCATTCAGGTAAATCTGTATTCCAATCTTTACATGGGATCTGACAAAATTTAAAGATGTAAAGTCATTTAATAAATTGATGGTGAACATTTAGAATAAAAATCACTCGGCTGGCACTTGTAGAATGGATAGTAAATGCGCAGGTTACTTCCCCTTTCATTTACATTTTCATAACCTTTCATTTAAATTTTGTTCAGCAGTCTTTTAAATTTACTATTGTGAGCTAACTTTATTCAGTACTTGGAAGACACCAAAAGTGAATGTTGTTGATACCCTTGAAATTGTGTGTGTTTGGTTTAACAAAAAGTTCACATTCCCATAAAAACATCATTTTAATTTCTTCTTCAGAATTTTATGGAAGAAGAATGAAGTTGCGGATTACGAGGCCACAACATTCGCAATATTTTACAACAACGCCCTCTATCTGGTCCTGTTGATTATTGCCTCATTTTACGTTCTCAGGAATTTTAATCCCAACATGTATCCTTTTTACAATGGTTAAATTGTCATGTTCTTTGTTGACGTCAACAATTCTGCACCCATAACCCAGGGGCTGCCATATTTTGAATTTAGGTATCAGCGTTCTATCACACAATAGTATATGTCCCATTTTTCATGCGTTTGTTCTATAACTATGTCCATATTTCGCAAAGAAAAATAATCAAAAGTTGTAACCATTATTAGAAAAAAGGAGGTTTTAATGGAAAATTGCTTTTGTCTGTTTCCTTTAAACAACAAATTGGTTAAAAGTTATTTAATGTTTTGATAGTACATTTATATTTAATTTGGATATATTTTGGTTTCAGATATTAATGAAGTACACATCACAGTGGTTTGTCAGTGTATCTTGTTAATATGAAAAGTGCTAGATATTCCTAAAGTAGTTACAGTAAGTTTGACAGCTTTTGAAACATGGATCTCCGTAATATGAATTTGTCTTCATTTTGTGCTGTATATTTGAACATTGTTCTTCAACATGATTTTTTTTTGCAAACGGTTCCAAAACACAGCGTCAGTTAAAGCTATGTTAAAATCCAAATCACACGCATACACAGCATCAGTCACACGTGTGAAATTGATTGGCCTATATCTGATTGGTGGATTTCAATACAATTTTAGAATATTTCCATTTGTTTTGCATAGTGAACGCATATATGAAAAATGGGATTTTGTTTTCTTTTGAAGCTAATTCATATTACAGTGCTTATTCTGGGTTGTTAGTTGTAATCTTGGCTACCATGTTGTTATTTGTAGTAACCATATTTGTTAAGGGGTTTCCATGCTACTGGGAAATCAGGAAAAAGTTGGGGGAAAGAATGAGCTTTTTCCCAACTATGAAAAATCCTTTCATTTTGCCTGGAATTTTTAGCTGCACTTGATCGCAGAAGGAATATGTAATTTATAATTGAACTGATAGTAGGTTCAATTTATTGAGTTCTTATGAGAATTTCAGAAGTTGCAGATAACTTAAGTCTTTGGAGGTACAGATGTTGTTTGGATTATATGGGTGCTTGCCTTAAGCATATTGTTATAGTTAATTGTGTTTTAGTTCTATCTTTTGTATCCATTTTAATCATCATAGATTGTATTCAAATGTAACAAATGTCAGTCTGGTGTCACAACTATGTCAGCAATTATTTCTGTAAGAACCTATTTTAAGTTCTGAACTTATTTCGATCTCTGACTTGCATAATTATTTATTGCATTATTGCGCTCGATTTAAATCTGACCTTCCTTGTATTATTATTTTAATTAGTATTTTTGTATCAAATAAAAGAGATGGAATAAAAGAAAATTTAAAAAGGCATCCAAATCCTATCTCTGTAAAAGCTAGTGCTGATGTGTCCAGTAAACACATTTCAATCGAACACTTTTAACTATTATGTCCAAACTACATTAAATGAGCTACTCATTCACAAAAATGGATACTTAGTGATTTAAAAACTTTGTTTCACAGATATGGTTCATTATGGAGAAGCAAGTTCCAGAGTTTTTCGTGAACTTAAAATTCCTCAATTGGCACTCAGAGATTTTCTCAAGGATGTGAATTTTCACTATTACTTATTATGAAATAATGGCTTCAGTATTTTACAAGTAGAGCAATAAAAAAAAATAGACATTGACAGTTGTTTCATGAAGTGTTTCAGTTTCTTTTAAAGCAGTCTTGTTTTGTTGTGAATTATCCACAACAAATAGCAGTGATTTAGTACACAGTGTTTTCACACGTACACCTGATGGTTGTTGAAACCTCTTGGACTGTTGTTAATGATCCTTCAGAGGTTGGGCATCTTGAAAAAAAACATAAACATTTAACTTCTATGTATTAGACCCGGTTGGTCTTTCTATACAAATATTTCCAGTGTGGGGCAATTCTAAAGTGTCTAAATGTCAAATGGGCATAATTGATATTTGTTATCAGGGTTGTCCTTGATAATTTGTTTTAAAATACAGAGTGTTGTTTGATTCTCAGTTACACTAAGTTTACACTGAAATCCCATGTGACCGCCTTGTATATGTGTACACACCAGCAAGATACTTACGTTCCTCTTCTGACAATCTTATGCTCATTATTCCCACTATGAAAACAAAGTCATATGGACAGTGTTCTTTTGCATACCAGGGCCCAGCAACATGGAATGAATTGCTCACTGAACTTAGACACAGTGATCACATTCAAGAGGGCTCTCAAAACTCACTTATTTCGACTGCAAGAACAAAGTTAAAGACCTAATAATGTTTCCTACCTGAAATATTTTCAGCATGTTTTTTTATTTTTTAATGTTTTTCTAATTTCATGTTGTTTGTTTTTGTAATAATATTATTATGTTTCTTATCTTATAAGTGTTGTCTAATGTTGTAAAGCACTTAGAGCTTCTAAAGATTAGGCGCTATACAAAGTCCTCATTATTATTATTATTATTATTATTATTATATTTGTTTATACTGAGGTCTATATTCCTGTCATACAATACATTTAAATGGAGAAAATTAAACGGCCTCATTTTGCTTAAAATTGTACATTCTAAAACTGCAATAATTTTTTTAAGATTTACTGTACAAATGAAAACTCGAATTGTTTGTCAAACACATTCCTGCATTTAACCATTTGTACCCAAACACCCCTTATTTGATGCCCATTGTTATGTCCCTGAGTGAAATGGTGAATCTTTGGGCTGGTAGTTAGCTGTACATGTGTGTTTGTTGGTAGATGTCCAGTAATTGTATATGTATTTGATGCCCATTGTTATGTCCCTGCGTGAAATGGTGAATCTTTGGGTTGGTAGTTGGCTGTACATGTGTGTTTGTTGCTAGCTGTCCAGTAAGTGTATATGTATTTGATGCCCATTGTTATGTCCCTGCGTGAAATGGTGAATCTTTGGGTTGGTAGTTGGCTGTACATGTGTGTTTGTTGCTAGATGTCCAGTAAGTGTATATGTATTTGATGCCCATCGTTATGTCCCTGCGTGAAATGGTGAATCTTTGGGTTGGTAGTTGGCTGTACATGTGTGTTTGTTGCTAGATGTCCAGTAAGTGTATATGTAGCTATTGGACTCCGGTTCCAAGTTATGACCAAGTCCAAGGAGATAACGATGTACTCGGAGGCTGAGCAATTCTGTGAAAAGCACCAGTTGTTTTCTGAATCCTCTGTGAGGTGGAGCAAAGTTTGCTATGTTAGTTCTATGAGTAATTTTGTTAGTAATTTTGTTCTCACTAACAGATAGCAAAACATACCCTTTTTTTTAACTCAGCCACTTCATGAAACTTGTGTAACATACATAATAGTAAAGTTCACAGAGAAGCCTTACTGTCCTGTATAACTTTACTTGTGCAAAACATAATGCCTTGTATAACCTTGCACAGGCAAAACATATAGTCCTGTGTAACCTTGCACAGACAAAACATACTGGCCTGTGTAACCTTGCACAGACAAAACATTGTCATGTATAACTACGCACAGGCAAAACAGTCATGTGTAACTACACACAGGCAAAACATTGTCATGTGTAACTACACACAGGCAAAACATTGTCATGTGTAACTACACACAGGCAAAACATTGTCATGTGTAACTACACACAGGCAAAACATGCTGTCATGTGTAACTACACACAGGCAAAACATACTGTCCTGTATAATCCTGCCTCTTTTATCCTTAACCAAATGACAGCAACTACATCTTCTCAGTGGGAACTGCCTGTGGACTTCTAGCTCTGTTTTCCACCAGCACCAAGTAGAGTCCAGGAAGAAATAAGCTAAAAAGAAGAGTTGCATTTAAAATTAGCTGATTCATTTTTATTTGTATGATAAACTCAGAAAATAAAAGAAGTTTTAATAAGTATGTATTGGTTTTCATTCCATTCAAAACCATTGTCTCGTGTTTAGTCTGCATGATTTTAGAAACTGAAATTGGAGGGGCTGCATGTGAGATATAGATATCATTCCCCAGGCTACATTGTTATCATCATCATTTTTGTTGCTTGTGTAGGTGTTGATAAGTTTTGGCTTTCTACTCCGATTCACTGAAACAGTTGTATGTATGGACAGCCATTGATCTTACTATTACCTTAATCTTTAATAAAATTTCTGATACTTGCCAAAGTAGGTCACGTTGCCTTTTTTGATGCTTTATAATTCTTTGTTTAGCTCATTTTTCTGACACTTTTGTTTGTACAGTTATGAAACTTTGAATGCATTTATTATGAGATTGATCATGTATATGCAGCAAGTTGGCTATAGTACCTATTTTTTTTTGGAAAATGTGAGCAAGATCCACATATTAATGAGGTGATATTGCATCTTTTTGGTTAAGTTTGTTACCATTTAAATAGCTATAATTTTTTTCAAATATTTGAAGAGGTTTGTTTTAGAGACTTGTATGAAAAAAATGATAAGGCTGGTAATATAGACTTGTATGATAAAGTTGATAAGGCTGGTAATATAGACTTGTTTGATAATGTTGATAAAGCTGGTAATATAGACTTGTATGATAATGTTGACAAGTTTGTTATAGAGACTTGTATGATAATGTTGATAAAGCTGGTAATATAGACTTGTTTGATAATGTTGACAAGTTTGGTAATATAGACTTGTTTGATAATGTTGATAAAGCTGGTAATATAGACTTGTATGATAAGTTGATAAGGCTGGTAATATAGACTTGTTTGATAATGTTGATAAAACTGGTAATATAGACTTGTATGATAATGTTGACAAGTTTGTTATAGAGACTTGTATGATAATGTTGATAAAGCTGGTAATATAGACTTGTTTGATAATGTTGACAGGTTTGGTAATATAGACTTGTTTGATAATGTTGATAAAGCTGGTAATATAGACTTGTTTGATAATGTTGATAAAGCTGGTAATATAGACTTATATGATAAGAATCTAGAATCAGTTTGCTTATAATTACATGTGGATTCTGTGACTTTGCATCTGGTTGACTCACCTTCATACCTCTTTGATCAGACATAGTCTGTAGACTTGTATGGTCAGTATCTCAGACAAGCTTGATTATTACTGACATCCAGAGAATTGATGAGCATTCTGACATCTGATAGATTTTGTACCACTCTAAAGTCTGCTTTTGTGATCAGGCCATGTTGGGCTTCTTTTTAAAAGAGTGAGCACTTGTGAATGAACTCTAGCCATCATTGAAATATGAATAATTTAATGTTCGTGCCAGTTTTAAAGTGATTAACAAGTCGGCCAGACTTCAAACCAGACTGATCAAATCTGACACTCTACATTCTGTTCCAACAGATGTTGACACCATGGTACTAATGAGAAAGATTATGGAACATTCATTGTGAAATAAATTTATAAATCAACTCTTTATCATGTTTCTAAGTGATATCCAGAGATATTTACAGTTAATAGCTTTTGCCCACACAATTTAGAAAATATTTCTTAATTTTAAAATAAATGTACATTACATTTTTAAAAATCGGAAATTTTCCAAGCTCATTTCTCTATCAAAAAGGAACTGATTTGTAAAATTTAGCTAATACAAGTGATTTTTTTTCTTGTCTTGTCAGAGCTTCAAGTTACTACATATTCTTTTTTATACACCTGCAGTAAGGTCAAGCATATTATGTTTATGATGTCCATCTGTCTGGCATATGTCCAACTATGTTGGCAATTTTTGTTTCCACATTCATTTGAGTTGTCAAAAGTCATTGTTATTGTGACTCAACAAAACTTTGGTTTTTGTAGAATCAAATTTGTTCTGGAGTAAGTTCCGTGACCAAACTTAGTGGATGGCTTGCACACAGAATAATAAGGAAACTTTAGAGTATCGGGTCTAAGGTCAGAGGTCACGGCCATGATAAGTATAGTAAGAAAAAAATTGTTTCTGCACATTAAGTTCAGTTTAGCGTCGCATACCTTGACCAAAGTTCGATCTCATTGTGACCAGTTGGTATTTATCTTCCTAGTTCCTAGTTACCCACACCGTATTATAGCTTACCGGGTTCTACACTGAGGGTGCGAGTAAGGGAACTGTTCAGGCTGGGGGCCCCGAGTGGCCGAGTGGTCTAAAGCGCTCTTCGTTACGGATCACTGCCATCTCACCTCTGTCTGCGGCGGTTCGAGTCTAAGATTCAGCCAATGTGGGCATGTGAGAAAGCTTGCCAGTAGCTTCTCGTGGGTCGGTGGTTCTTTCCGGGTTTTTCCGGGTTCTTCCTCCACCATTAATACTGGCCGCCATGTATAGCCTATCGTGCTGAAAAATGGCGTTAAACCCAACAACAACAACAACAACAGCAACTGTTCAGGCTGCTCTAGCTGGAAGTACATGTATACATGGTGGGATCTTGAGAGGTTGTAGTTCCTCAAAAGCTGACCTGTATGTTATTGCTTCCACGAGATGACCAGTGTTCACTAATATTTTGTAATCAACATGTCAAATCCTCCTATTGATCATAGGTAACAAATGCATGCGTCATCATTAACTCCAACCCCTATACAATATATATATATATATATATATATATATATATATATATATATATATATATATATATATATATATAGCATGTAATAATTATCATCAATCATCATCAGTTGTTTCGATATAGAACACTATATTGGATTCAAAAGCCTTGTTTATATGAACAATTAGGTTGCGAGCCTAATATTTTCTGAATTTACAAGGTTGATAAATTAATAATAACTAATAATATTTATCTAAACTACTCATTCTTAAGTCTTTGTGTATCTGACACTTTGAAGTGAAACTATATTCACCCTTCTGTGTATTGCATAGAACATACTCTGCCTTTAACTAGTTTGTTAGTCTTCTTTACCTACCAGTCTCAACTTCGATTCTATAAAAGGTCAATTATAATGAGTTAAGCGTGAACAAAATGCGCTTTAGACTGAAATGAACCAATATTTACATTCAGGGCAGTTCTTATAACGTCGTTACCTTTGAATCCAATTTTGAAAAAGTATCCGTAGATCTTTGAATTTACCGGTAAATTTGTCAGTATTACCCATCTCTTAATTCACCTATACTTCGCAACATTTCATCTTGAGAACTGGGCCACTGGCGGCCGAGTTGTCTGAGGCAGTTGCCTTTACAGATCACTGACATTTCACTACTGGCGGCGTGGGTTCGAGTCTCTGGTTCGGACAACGTGGATATGTGATCCCGGGTGTGGGTGGTTCTTCCCAGGGTTATTTCTCCGCCTATTATAGTCTTCTGTATATAGCTTGTCATGTGCTGGAAAATGGCTTTTAACCCATAACAAGAACGACCATCTAGAGATGTAACAGTCTTTAAAATAGTATTTGACAAAAATGTCACTTATTTTCAATTTGTACGATCTTCTTCCATGTTTGTAAATAAATCCAATAAGTCCTACGAAGATTTTAGAAAACAAATAAATGTACTCTTTCGATATTATTTGAATGTATAAAACCCCATACGTTACAAAAGTAGTTACAAATTAGTGATATAGGTAATATCAGAAATACCCGAAATAGTGTTATATATGTTATTGGAGATCCGATGTCACTGACATGTCGGTTGCGAGATTTGTGTAGTCATGTGACTAGCAATGCCAATGTTGAGTTCCAGGTCAAATATCATCAACGCTATATTTTCACCTCGTCTGTCATCGGATTAAAGATATAACGACTGTTATACTCATAATTTCTGAGAAAATAAATCATCTTCCCATCGATTTGATGCTGATTTGGTTCGACATAAGGCCATTCGAGTTTGTTAGGCCCACTAGTAATCGGCTACCCCAGGCCGACTCCACATATTGTTGGCGAATTCCAACTTTTCGACAGGCAGATAACTCTGACCCTACACCCCAACATAAATGTCCAAAGATCAAATATAGGGTGGGAAGGGTGATAGAAAACGTGGATTATCAGTAGCCTAGGTAACGTGACCAAACATATTGATAGCACATATCTGTAGACCTCAAATATACATATGAATTCAGCCGAAAGACATTAGAAAGGACATATTTTACATACATTCTCCCCTTATTAGAATATGTTCATTTTGTATGGGACGATTATTTGGCTGAAGACTGTTAAATTAGAGAAATTTAATTACAAGCATTGATAATTGTGATTGGTCTGGCAGTAAATGTTTCATGTCGTAAAATTTGTGAAGAAACTGGTTGTCTACCTTGTCAGATAGACGAAATTTTCATTAATAATGTTACTTTCATTTTAAAAAAATTTATACGGTGTCTCTTTTTATCTTGCTGACATCTTACCACCGTTGGTTGTTGAAGCAATCGGGTATAATCTTGGAAATATAAATAATTTTAATTAAATTAATGACAATCCCGAAATAAATAGAAATTCCTGTACTCTTCTATTATGGTTTGGAACTCACTCCCAGATACCATAATAGGTGAAAATAACTATTTTGGCTTTAGAAATAAAATAGAGCCTAAGACAACACGTGTCCATTTTTTCGTTGGTAGCAGGAAATATCTGTTCTGCATGTTAGAATTAGAAATAATTGTAGTGATTTACATAATGATACACCGCTCAGGTGGCCTAGTGGTTAGAGCGTCCGCCTCGGATGCGGGAGGTCGTGGCTTCGATCCCCGGCCAAGTCATACCAAAGACTTACAAAAATGGTACTAACAGCTGCCTCGCTTGGCGCTCAGCATCAAGAGGTTAGTGTTAGGATTGGTCGGCCTGGTGTCAGGATAATGTGACTGGGTTGGACATCATGCTACATGTCTGCGGCATGATGCCCCAGTGCTAGACATCACAATAAACTGCCACACTGCAGACATCTTAGCGATATGACTGAAAAATTGTTAAAGCTACGTTAAAAATCCAAATCACATCACAACACAAAACATAATGATATATATATTCTAATCATTTGAGAGATTATCCATTATGTGCTTGTAGTGATGATTATAGAAAATGCTTACCACTGCATATTTACTTGCAAATAGAAACAGGTTCGAAATCTAAATCATCTCTATATACCAGCTACTAAAACTGTTTTGTTATACGGATCATCTGATTTTATGGCGAATGTTAATATTCGCTTATTTGACTTGTTTCATACATATATTAAAGACCGTAAAAGCTTGATATGATTAGGGAGTATTCAAAATTCGACTTCTCTACAATCTAAAAAGAGTTGTAAGTTGGTTTTCGGTAACACATTAATGGTGACTTGCCCAATGGTACACCACGGAGAGTTGGCCTGGTCTGGGCAGGACTCGAACACGCGCCCTTCTGGTCAAATCACTTTCTAAACAAACCGTGAGATGGATTTTCCGCATACCCTCGTTTCAGGTTAAACGTAACTACTCAAATTTGAAATTAGATTTCTTACCGTTTTTCTCCTCTACGCCAATAATTGGTGTTTTATTATCTTTTTCGTCCGAAACTAGCCACTTATTTAAAAAAAATAAGAATTTCATGACAGACTAAACTTGCCTGGCACACACACACACACACACACACAGAAATAACTCTCATCATATATCCAAAGTTGCTGGAAATTTACAAAGTGAGATCGCTAGATATTTGTCCTGCAGTTTGGGTCACACCGCATGGTAAATGATGGATACTCAAGTCCAAATAGCTTCGAAAAATGTTTTGCTCTGATTTTTGGAGAAACCAATCTGGGTAAAATATCCCGGTTTTTAAAAAAATCAAGCCTACCCCGATAATTAATGGTCAGTCCCTTGATGCCAAAACATCGTGTTTCCTTTTCTCCATTTGAGAAAACCACTATTACTGGTAAACATGAATTCCTTCGGTTACTTTAGAGGTTATGTCAACAACTGTTTTTCCCTTGATCAGTTTACCTATGTATGCCTTATCAACACCACATGCAGACTAATTTATCCCCGTTTACCTTGCGGGCCAGCACATGTTAGTAAATGTGTGTGTACATGCTGCTGCGGCAGATAATAACCGTCGTCCTGGATCGTAGATGTCTTGTATATGGGGTAGTAGTGAATTTCGAATCAGACTTCCTGTCAGTTAGAAATTACGGCACATCGTCTATAAATTAGCCAGCACGCTTGTTGTGAATGAAAGCTACCTTGGACGACTCGATCGGCGCATGACTTACTACAATCTTCAAATGAGATTGAGATTGTGAAAGCGTTATTGAGTGTCATCAAGTTTCGATGTATTTTGTTTTGCATGCTGGATTTTCTGAGTGAATAGTTTAGATTCGCGGTGATAATTTTGTGAAGCGGGTTGATTATTTGTTACTTTAGTACATTTCACGAAATCATTAGGATGGACGATTTAGAAGATGTGAGTGAAAGCACGAAGATGGCACCAACGGTTTCCATAGAAACGGTTATAGTGATTCGACCTTTCAAGGTATGTCTGTTGCTTAGACAGTTGTGGAGTCAAAATACTAATTCGTACACAACTACTACTACTATTATTACCACCACTCTCCTCATAGTAGTAGTAGTAGTAGTGGTATTAGTAGTAGTAGTAGTAGTAGTAGTATTAAAATTTGTGCATGTTTCCACCAAGACTTGATTCATCCTCATACAATAAAACATATATGTCTAAAGAATGGCTTAATATATTATAAATTCCATGATTTTTCATCATGGATTCGATTAAGGCTATGTTTAGTAAATAAGTCATGTCAATGGTTTATGTTCAGTATTCACACCTATATAATCTTGACCGATCAAGTATCGCCAGGAACTTGCATAACCAGCGGATGCTTTCCAGCCTACTTTCACTTTACATAGTCGATAACGGAAAACAGTAATTGAATGAGGCAATCAACGAAGGCCCGCTCCATTCTGCCAGAGTTCATTAGACCAAACTGCCATTTCTTTCAGATCACAATCCTTAATGTGAGGGAACAGACCATCCTAATTGTTTGGGATTTTTTTTCTTTCTTCCAAGTGTATTTATTCCAGAATTAAATCAGTTTAACTTAGTTTAGTCTGTTCCTTTTTTTCCCTTATAGTTTATTAAACTAGATGGACATTATAATATTTGGCAAGAAATGAAAAGTTTTCCGTGTAGAATACAAAATGTCAAAAGAGGCACTGGTAGTTTATATGGTCAATATTGCGCCAAACGCTTCCCGATTTCATCAAAAAGTAAATTAAGGCAGAACAATGGTAGGAAGCATCCTTTTAAGCAAATGTAAATAATTTTTTTCAGATACTGATGGAGTTGTACCTGCAAAATCTTTCGATCATAGTTTGACAAACACTTGCAACCATAAATTGGCAACTAAAATTCCTATATCACCTTTCCTGGGCAACCAAAAGTTATATTCCACCCTTCCTGGGTAACCGAAATTTACACGTCTCTTTCGTTCAAAAATATTCTTTTTCAAACTGATGTTTTATGACACCTTTTTTATGTAATGAAACTATAATTGACTGTAATTAACTATAAAAAAAAATTATGAATGAAAAAGAATGCTAAATTAAATAGCTAATTAAAGGTTTCCAGCAATCTTTGATTAACATAAATAAAAACGCACGACGAAAAGGAGCAGACTATGGTTTTGGGACTCGGGGGTTCGGTACACGTACACCAACCAAATAAGATGATCGATCGTGTATTTGACGTGTTAACTCCAGATGCTGAGCATTCCTTTTACTTACCCTTTTCCTGCTGCATATTATCCGACAACAGAATATAGAATCACGAAATAATTACACTGTTGTATTCAGTTGCATGCAACATCTGATCAACTCCATATGTACTCTGACTTACAAATGGTAAAGATAGATTTATGGTTTAATTTTAACATTTATGTGTGTAACACTAATCGAAATATTGCTAACAATATTTAAAAATTCATTTTTTTAAAGAAACAAGATATTTTCTTGGATAAGAATGTGATTTTACTTATAACGGACACGTATTTATGATTCGGATCTCTTCATGTTTATGCCTACCCATGCGGTACCTAATTGATTACCCGTGTCCGATACGAAAATGGTCATAAAAGCACACGGTATAATTTCATGCAGGTCCCCTCCCCGTATTGCAAATATGATGACTCCCACATGACATTTATTATCGGACTTGCTTCTTAGTAATATGCTAATTCTGACTGTAATAAATTGGATGTTTTTCTGGTTTGTTTTCATACGGAGAAGCTGTTATGAACTGACACCGCCCTTAAATAACGCACACAGACACACACAAACACACGCACGTATACACATAGTTTGTTCACAAGCAGCTGAACCATCATGACCATTCACATGTATGCTAGGTTTTTAGTCCATCAAGTCAAAAGTGATTTTGCTATTGCAGACTGTTGTAATGCAATCGATATGAACTATTTCGACTTCTTAAACGACAATGACGTCATTTTTACCAAATTCAAAGCAAACATTCCAGTGTTAACTCCATTCCGATGTTAACTCCATTCCAATGTTAACTCCATTCCAATGTTCGAGAGCATATACGTGATGTCGACATGCAATCCAGAGTTGCCGCCATTATTAAAGAAAGTGATAAAAACTGTAAAAGATTCCGTTTGGAAATTCAAAAACTGCCAATTTAAATGGTAACTCAAAAACTGAAAAGTTTTAATCACTTAGTAAAACTGCCTAACTATTTGCGGCCAGTTCTCGGAGAAGCCATGATGTCATGATATACAAATATTACTAGTAACCATTGAGTATGGTTGTTCTTGATAAGAAAAGAAAGAGAGAAAGAAAGAATGATAGAAAAACGTAGAATTGTTTCGCATCTTTCTACCGAAAGTGCATTTTCGGCTTCTAAATTACCACTGTAGATAAGTTAATAAATAAACAAGAAAATATAAAAATAAATAAGTTACATTTTAGCTATTGTTGTCATGCTTATTCATTGCAATTAAACGATTGATTGATAAATTACAGGTGATAGCGGTGTTGCTAGGTTTTATCGCTATCCTGTTACTCATCCTATCCATCGGAGCCACATCCTGGATATATGCGGATGGAAAGAGAGAAGGCTTGTGGCAAGTCTGTGCTGTCGACGGCGTTTATATTGACTGTGCGCAAAATAATACCGAAAGAGGTAGTTCAAATGTTCCATCTCTTCTTTTCTTTTCGTCTCTCCGACAGTTCTGTTCTTCTTTCTTCTCTATAAATTCCTAGATGTAGATGAAAAGATATTTAAATTTTTCCTCGGTCAGGAAATTTGTATTTAAAAAATAGCATGCGATAGCATTTATTATTTTCTCACCGTATACTTAACATCGATGTTTTTTGAAGAAGGGGGACGCGCCGGTGGTCATGTGGTTAGAGCGTCCGCCTCGGATGCGGGAGGTCGCCGGTTCGAACCCCGGCCGAGTCATACCAAAGACTTACAAAATGGTACTAACAGGTGCCTCGCTAGGCACTCAGCATTAAGAGGCTATTGTTAGAATTGGTCGGCCTAGTGTCAGGATGATGTGAATGATTGGGACATCTTGCTACATATCACACACACACACACACACACACACACACACTTTCTCTCTCTCTCTCTCTCTCTCTCTCTCTCTCTCTCTCTCTCTCTTCAGAGTCAGGTATGTTTACATATACTTGTGTAAACTCATATTAATTAATGCCACTATCATAAATACATATGATATACAAGATAATGCGACTGGATGGGACATCATGCTATATGCTGAAGATTTACAGGTGAGATTTGGCCCTTGGAATAAATATATTTCACAGCTGTTTAGAAGGAATAGTGATAACAAACTTGTATCAACGGACGGATGTATGTCATTGCACTGACTACAGGCCATCCCATAATCTCTTGTGGTATATGACCAACTGGGCAGGGCTATCTTAACAACAGTGTAGGCTCTGAGCAAAGCAATGCACTGGGGCCCCCTACCGGCCCTACCCACCCACAGGAATTCCGCTAGATATCACTATTTTTTTAAATTTGGAAACGTGCTTCCCACCGCACTTTTAAAGCAAATAAATTGCCAAAAGATCTTTCAATATTCATTAACAATATGGGCAGCATGATGCCCCTAGAAGCGTGAGGCCTTGGCAACTGCCCAGTGTGCCCATGCCGTAAGACAGCACTGCAACTGGGTCAAAAATGACCCAAAACAGTGTTACGTCTAAGCCCTTTAGACGGTGCCCGATTACCATTAAACACACTAAGCACATACTTATGGCACTAGCCCAACAGGGGCACCAGAAAAAATTTAAATTAATTGTTCATGATAAAATGGAATGAATTATATACCATCATTTCGATCTTCACGTACGAGTATTTGATTTAGAATGATGGCAACACGTATTTTCCTACCTTTTTAGCTTCTAATATTGTTGTTGTTTTTTTAGTTTCAAATTTTGTAAGGGGGGGGGGGGAACCATAATATTTTCAGTGCTTAGGGCCCTGGAAGGCCTTAATCCGACACTGCCTTTAGATCAACATTTTCTCTTCCTATTACTTGCGGCCATGCATGTATACAAGTCGGAGCATGAAAAACAGCTCTTCACTTCTGTGTGGGCTCCGACCCACGACCGCCAGCTGTGAGATATTCCTTCAAGACCTACCTTTCAACTATTTCAGCTATCGTATGCATCATCTAGCGAATATTTTGTGCTGTAAATGCGGTCACAGATGTTACATATAATCTATACATTTTGTAGTCTTTATTGTTTTCTCCATAATTTTGGAATCGGTTCGAGTGTTCTATTAGATGCTGAATGACGAGAGAAAGAAGAAATCGGTCATAGGAAATTAATTTGAATCAGACCCATTCTAATCTTGGTTCACATAACCAGTTTTCGTGTTATAAGTTGGTGCTATGCTTCAGCTATTCTAATCCGCTTGCATTTTTCTGATATTAGAATATTAGTTTGCATTATTAAGTCACATGATCTCGATGATGAGAATATACAGGATGTTGCTCTGTTAATTGGTCTCGTATGGTGTAAATTCTCTCTCTCTCTCTCTCTCTCTCTCTCTCTCTCTCTTGTAACGGTAGCTGTAGGGCCGACAAGGGGGCTGGGGCAACCAGGGATATATATATATATATATATATATATATATATATATATATATATATATATATATATATATATATATATATATATATATATATAATTTTATAAAAGAAAAAATTTTTATGAACAAGAACTAGGACAGGCCTTGGTGTTTGTTACTCCAGGGCCCGTGATCGCTTTCTACGGCCCTGGGTAACTGATTTGGTAAAGCGTTTTACGCGTAATTCAAGTGTCACTAGTTCAGTACCGTCCAGGCCAGTCAACCTTGGCTGCCTCAGTGTGCCCTATCTATCTGTCTTGCACACGTTTCTGTTTGTTTTGATTACTTACTTCTCAAACTTAAACTAAAGACAAAAGAATACCATTTTGTTGTCAACACTTAGAACATCCCTGTACTAATTTTTGAAGTCAGTTGTGTACAGCGTTGGTGTACACACATACTGCTTTATTTTAAGTAACGGTCAATGATGAGCTATTTGCAACGGGAATTCGCCCGCAGTCGAAACTCTTCCGTGGAGATGCGTTATGATCTGACTCAAACGAGTTTATTCAGTACTTGCATCTAATAAACTATATAATTCGGTTAATCAAGTACAAGGAACGTTACCATAGGAAATTTCTCAACCTTTTCCGTTGATAGCCGGTAGAAAAATGAAAGTACTATGGTTCTAAGATTGAGATGATGCCTTTATTTTATTTACGTTCGTATTTCGTTCTGATTTTGGAGTCACAAATACATATCCTCTTGTTTCCCAGTAAACTGTATCATTCATGTTATATAGTTAGCTGAAGCTGATATTTGGCATGTTTCCTCTCGATAATTTGTTTGCTTGCTTGGTGGGATGCAATGCTAATTTTCAGCACATGATAGGCTGTACATGGCGGCCAGTATATTTTTGGTGGAGGAAAACCCGGGATGACCTCCGTGAAGAACCATCCACCTAAAGGAAGCTGGCAACCTTTCTCACAAACCCACGCTAGTCGAGCTGAGACTCAACTCGCGCGGACAGAGGTGACATATGTGATTGATCTGTACCGTCGAGCGCCTTAGACCACGTGGCCACCCGGACCCTGAGGCCACTCTGCCACCATGGTTGTATCCTCTCGATAGATGCAACAATGATGCAAGGAGCTACTCTCCACTGCATTCATTTAGTTAAGTCTTTCCTTTCGTTAACACTAAGGATATATACAAATCTTCCAAAAGCGCCATTTTTCTTTTTTCTAACCAAGATCGTAACCCTGCATTGCAGACATTTATCCCTAATATTTCGGCATCTTATCTTTAGAAATAGAAATATAATTTTTGAAATAATAAAAGGATAAGGCCTAGGTGAATTTAGCAATTCTCAAACACAGTATCAAGTCTGATTATGAATTAAAATGTCTTAAAAATCATAGGAAGGAGGGAATCAATAGAAATCGATCCAAACGTTCTTTCGTCGCTGACATTGATGTTTACAGGCGACAATTATTTCTGCAAAAAATCTGCACTTTCCAATAGACGCTCGTTACTATTGATAGTTTTCCTGGAAGATAAAAATTAAAGTCCAATGAACTAACAAACTTAATTATGTATCCCATAGCGTGTACGTGCTATATAGTGTTATGTATATTTAATTTAATTGTTTGTTTGTTAGTGTTAACATTTTTTTTGATTCCATTACATGTTACTGTAATGTAACATTGTATGCTGGACTTGACCTTGTCCAAAACTGAGTTATTTTCTGCTCGACCTGATTGACATTTTACAAAAAGTTTTATTTCATTTATGTAAAACAACTAATAATAACTTAATTATTCTCTATGTGTATGAGCTTATTAACATAATTATTATTTAGGTAAACAAGAAGTGGTAAATATGTTGATCAGGGTCAGGGTTTTGGAGATTCCAAAGTGAATTTTATAGGATATTGTGTTGTTAGTAAACAAGGCTCATTAGATTATTCAAGAATGTTGTTTTCCATTAGGTAAAGGTTGTTTTTAGAAAATGCTAATTGTGTCCTGATGTCAAACAGAGAACTCTATTATCTTGTGACTGTGGGTATTTTACCAGTTATGATTTAACATCTAGCACTTTAAGTTGTATAATGTTGTGACCAAGTTGAGCTGACTTATATTTTCTTCAAATTATTGAATTCAAGTGATTGTTTTCTCTAGAAATACAAAAGTACTCTGATAAAATTCTTGGATCAAGATATTCATTGGAATTTATACTGAATTCAAACCTGGAATAATATTTATGTGATTCAACAAGAAACTGTTGACACATCAGCACTTCGCTGACCATAACATCCACATCATCGTCTTCAATTTTGCATCTCTTCGGATTTGAAATGAGTTTCTTTCAGGACTTTTTATTAATAGAACTTGTTTCTTTAATTCTTGGATCATATTTGGATTTTATCCGCAATACCGCAAGTTCTTTTATCTCATTTTTCACTTCCTATTCTAGGGAAATAAATTATTTGTTAAATTTTTACAGAGCTTGTTGTCTTCACTCTTTTCTGTTACTTATTTTAAGAACATAGACTCGTAACAATATGCATTAATTAATAACATAACCCATTAATTCATTGGGCCATTAAGTTAGAGTATTATTATCCAGAAATCATAATGGTAACGATACATCACAAACAGTAACGGGAAACCGTGCTTTACTTGTGCTAGATGGCATTGTTCATGAAATTCAGACATGCTAATACAGTTTCAAAATTTTAATGTGCATATCTATTAAATTCACACCGGTACTATGTAAGAATTGAAGGGTAAAGTTAAACAAGTGTTCTCTTTGTGGGGTTTTATGCTTAACAAATTACTGTAAAGTTTTACTTTTCTTCCATAGTAAACTTTATTGCTGTCGAATTAAATAGTTTAAATCCTATACAACTGTCATTCTTCAAAAGAGGTGTTAATACGGTGAATTAATAATGCGGTGCTAATATTTACCGTGACCTTTCGTGAGATTTATCACATACAAGCCTGTACATCCAGACAATCGTAAAATTATGGTCATTGTATAAAATCAAGAAGACTATTCTGGGATTGATCTGCAACTTTATTGATGTATTTCTTAACAAATGAATTAGTGTGTGCTATGGTTGACAAGAAATCAGTTTATTCGAGTTTTCTCCATTCTTCCTTCCTTAGTCATTAGATAAGAAGAGAGCGCATCCCCGGTGTCGTTGTCTGATATATTAATGTAAGAAGCATTCTCATCCTCGCTGTCGTACTCTGGTATAGTACGCCCTCATCCCCTTTATCGTACTCTGATGTAGTATGATAAGAAACATCCTCGTCCACAGTGTCGTACTCTGATGTAGTATGATAAGAAACATCCTTGTCCACAGTGTCGTACTCTGATGTAGTATGATAAGAAACATCCTCGTCCACAGTGTCGTACTCTGATGTAGTATGATAAAAAATATCCTCATCCCCGGTGTCGTACTCTGATATAGGACGTCCTCATCCCCGGTGTCGTACTCTGATGTAGTATAATATGAAACATTCTCGTCCACAGTGTCGTACTCTGATGTAGTATGATAAGAAATATCCTCATCCCCAGTGTCGTACTCTGATGCAGCATAATAAGAAACATCCTCGTCCCCGGTGTCGTACTCTGATGTAGTATTATTGAAGGTATGTAGAGTGTACAATGAGTAAAAGAGTATCCTTGTTATATAAATTAATGTTTCTCATTATCAGTACATATTAATGTCATTATGATTTTGTCAATTAGGGTCTCGTGAAGAAAAACAATGTATTATTGTTATTAATAAAGAAGCCATCAGAGGACAGCTTGTAGTTGGTAACTATAGGTCCCACTGAATTAATCAGTAATAATACTCTTAGTAAATTAGCCCTCGTAATACCTAAGTAGTGGTGGATTTCCAGACACACGAACATTATTATGGATTCGGATTGAGCGTAGCCGCCGAAGTTTGATTTTTCTTTTTTTTTGTTTTCATTAAACAGTTTTTTATCAACCTCATATGACCATCCCCGCACAACTATTGAAATAAAACGCGTTTCGAAAAGAGTAGTCTCGTTCAGGCAGACATCTCGCGTTCCTCTCCGAGACCTTCGGCATACATTGGTCTGTTCAAAGTCTATAGAAACGATTGCAACGTTCAAAATGATGCTTACCAATCATCGGATAAAGTCGCTGATTGGTTGGCACTTTGCATATTTTTGCTTATGGTTTAGACCGACCGCATAAAATGTATGTGGATAATACAAGTCTTAGGTTCTGCACGAACATCTTGCAAATCGTCAGACCGAGCCACTCTTAAATGATGATAGTAATATAGCTGACAAAATACGATAGTTGTAATCACTAAGTACATGAAACAAACATTCATTGCCCACTTGAGACCAAAACATTATGCTACTTCTAAATACATCCTTTACGAATATTCTTCGCGTGTTCTAGTACAAAGCAATCAGCGGCGTGCATAATTACGTCGCGTTGATACGTAGTCTCGTAAGAGTTACCTAACATAGCAACTATTTAAAAACAAGCTGCTACGGTCTTCTGCGTAGAAAGTGAATAATGTAGGCTTGTCAGAAGCAGAGGCGTACTACGGGTAAATAGTACCCTGGGCAACTGTAAAGCCCCAAAGGGGTTTTGACGCCCCAGGACCTCTGGCGCCCGTAGTTTTGGTGCTCCAAAACCTCTGGTGCCCAGGGCAACCGCCCAGTCCGACCCACCCACCCTTCCTCCATTAATACACTACTGGTCAGAATCGGAAAATTAAGTAGCGCATACCTTGTTATTTTATAGTGATAATCATGTCTTTTGAATTTTTGCTAGTATGTTGCCTTTTATGAGGAGAAAAATTATGTATCGACCCCCTTAATCATATTGACTATTTCAGACTGGATATATGCGTGCCGCAGCCTTTGTTTGATGGCCATCAGTACCTGTTTCATTGGATGCATTGTCGTCTGCATAGGACTTCAAGCCAAGACCTTCCAAAGCAGATACAGGCACTATTTCGTGGGCATGTTGATATACTTTTTGGCAGGTACGATTAGATCATATGAACTTCCCTAGTTTGTTTTGGCCCTCTGTCTATCTTTACGTCTGTCGGCCATCTTCTACTTTGTTAGCAAAGACCTCAAAAACCAGTCTTCCGATATAGACGCTTCATGTTTCTATACATTTTTATATAATAATAATAATGAGGACTTTGTATAGCGCCTAATCTTTATAAGCTCTGAGCGCTTTACAACCTTAGACAACATCTATAACATAAAAACACACACACACACACACACACACACACACACATATATATATATATATATATATATATATATATATATATATATATATATATATATATATATATATAACGATATGGTCACAAAAAACAAACACCGTGAAATTAGAAAACAAAAAACATGCTGAAAATATTTAAAGTCATACGCCATTTCAGTAGCATCACGCCACGATGTAGTTAGTAACATCACTAAACGATGCATAAATATATCGCATATCACATGACATCTTGTCATCAAATTAAAAAAATGTTCATCTTCCAAAGCAATCCTTTAAAGAAAAATATTGCATGTCACAAGACGTAGTGTCAGCCAATAATACAAATCACAAACAGGAATCATATTGCACTGTTGTGACCTGAGAGAAAAAAGGACTGCGGAGAAATGTTAAGAAGCAAAAGAAAAACGGGGAACTTCTGCTTTAAAAGCCTTTCTACGGGCTACCAATTCTGTCTCTTATCTGGGGAACCATTTTGGCTTGGTATCCCGTTTCGATAAAACTATTATGTACCCTAACTTGATCCTTCAATCCACCGCTTCAAAATTCAAACCTTTTATGACCTAACAGTGACCAAACTTTTTATATGTCGCTCAGATATATTAGTTACTTGAAATTTGTAGGCCATCTACAACGTACACTATGTACTAGAACTTTTTCGATTATTAGAACGTAGGAAAATTTTACAACTTGTTTTGATTTGCCCCAATTGGACAGGTGGCTAACACGTTATTGGCATTTTGTATTGTTCACTAGTACAACTAGGCTAAATTTGACTAAGTACGGACTGGCCCTCTTGCCTCGGACATCGTATAACGGCGGAGATATGGAACAATTTCCACCCGCCTAAAGCTGTGTTTCGATGTGACGTCATAGTTACGACCAATCGCAACGGGCGTTACATACTGCTTGGTCGACACCTAGTACAGTCAATAACGGACTGAAATCAACTCATTGTTAACATGCCTGTGTGTTGGGACCATTCCCACTCATGAAAGCCCTTCATTCAGGTCGTTAGGGACATATAGTCATACGACCTGATGGCTAAATTAGCAGTGCTTCTTGAGCGCATAAACGCCTGGGGGATGTGGCACTAATTCCTTCCCCCATGAACATTTAGCATCCCGCTGTGCGGGAATAAACCCGTCGCACATGCCCTTTTGGGCGTACGCGACGTAAATCCATGTAATCAATCAATCAATCAATCAATCAATCAATCAATCAACTGTTGTGACGCCATTCACTTTAGTGACATCATAACATGAAATAATTGGCGCCAGACAGCTGAAATGGCATTTTCACTTAACTGAAACAGTGTTGATTACAAACTTGTGTTCAAAATAATGCAATAAAAAAGACAAAAATAGACCTCTGTTTTGGTGAATACGAAGTTTTATGACCTCGTAAACCCATCTTATTGACCTCCCCTTCGCGTCTGTTGAGGGAGTTATAGAGGATCTTAAATGAGTAATAATATCGAATTTATTAAATGAGTTGAATAATAAAGGCGAGCAAAAGCTGGACTAAATTCAACGAGTTTCATAAATTTATTATTAAATCATTACCAATCTGAGAGTCTTTTTAGCACATAGTTTTTATTTCAGTGGAAATTATTTAGATTGAAGAATGAATAATTTCGTTCATTCTGATAGACGGTGCATCTTTCATTTGTTGTGTATAAAATATAGTCCCAAACAAAGTTGAAGTATAAAAAGTAGATTGTAATTTTTGTTACAAACTGTAAATCAAAGAAAATGCTTCCATCCGAATAAACAGAACATTTCATAACGACAAAATCATTTTTCAAAACAGAATGATCAATGCGATGTGATCCTACATTGTTTGATACGGTACACGGTACTGTAGGCCTAGAGTACATGTTTACCCTAAAATGTCACTTTCAGAACTAAACATTACATTGTTGCGATTTTCATGTGAAATAGGGATTACTGGATGCAGAAGTTACCATATTTACTGTAATGCATTTGTGACTAGATATTTGCTGTATTTCATTTGGAACAGTAGACTGTACAGAAGACGTAAACAAATTTCTTTTTGAGTCGGATTTGCATCCCATAATATACTGCTTAAATATGATGTGGTTGTATAAAGTTCTGTCAGCTGGGAGACCCATTTATGTCCACAATCTTCTGGGAAAAGAGTTGAGTTTATTTACTTCTGTAAGTTTACATTTAAACCACGCTTGTATATACGGTGGATTCTATATCTATGTTACAGATACACCGCCCTCTTTCCACACCACGCCACTCGCTATCAAATGAGCAATGCATTTAGTTTTACTTCTTATTGTTGTTCTTGTCTTGTAATTTTACGCCATTTTTGTTATGATGATATTGTTATACATGGGATAAAACAAACCCTTGCTTGGTAACTTGTCCATATTCAGACAGCCGAGATAATTTTGTTTCTCAGTTTCCTTTAGCGAGTCAAAATGTTCATTCAAAACAAAACATTCCAGAAGGTGTGGTTAAAAAAGTTTTCGCACGATCGCAGCCTATTAGTAAAGAGAATACTGCACAATAATTTCATGCGCTTATTTGGACCAATCAAAATCACATAAAGAGAAATGTTCACATGTTATAATATCAAAAATATTAAACTGCACACACCTTATGCAGAGTGTACCGACTATGTGATAAAACTAGTTGATAAATATTATCATATTAATGCGATCCTGATTGCTCGATCACGTCGTGTTGTCAGGGTAAAAAAATCCGGCGAAAAGAAGCGAAAATCGAATTACTTTGATAATGTTATTTTTTTGTTTTATACCTATAACTTTTCAGATAAATTTTAAAAAATCCGAAAACTTAACTGAAAAATAGAAATTGCTTTAGATTTCAACATTTCTGATACGAACTTATTTCATCTTAACTCATAAACCGAATTTAGTTTTCTTGAACAGCTGATACGCGCATGAATCAGTTTTGTGAACGACGCGTGTTTAACAACAGTCATTCATGTTTGCTCTATCGCTGTTAACTACTCGAGTTTTTCGACTCATGAGGGCAGCAGACTCGTATATGTCATTTACGGCTAATGTGCAGTTGTCAAATTTTGCGTCACGGAAGGTATCGCAAGCTGAGTTACTAGGAAAGTTTATATTCGAGTCTCAGCTGATAGCGTTTTAACTGTTCTGGAGGGACATTATGTGAGGTTTCGATCGGGAATCGGCATTATTTACAGCGGGACTGAACAGATTATTATAACTTAATGATACAAATTCCTGCAAGAGAATGCTACTAATTTCCTTTTGTACGTCGAGTCTCGCTACGGCAATGTTGTTTACGCTAGTTCATTTGTAACCTCGAGTATGTAGTTCCAGCCTTGTTTGATAGTATGGTATTAAGGATTAAAAAACGACAGAATGGATTTCCTACTTTTGGGGTTTGACTGTAAATTCTGGCTCTTTCTGGGTAGAAAATTGATAGGTATATAATAAGACTTAACATTAGCCACGACAAAAGTCCGTAATTGTATATTTTTGTATGTGGCAACGTATATCTATGAAGGCAGTTTGAGGTTGATTTTGGAACATCATTTGACAGTTTGGGAAAGAAAATCACATCACCACCTATAGTTCGAGTGTCCTCTTCCCCTTTCGACCTCGTTAATATATTTGGACAGATATTTTAGAGTGGAAGTTAGATCGCATCAAAATGTTGGAATTTTCTGAAACCACGCGGTCGATTTATGCAGGGTTTTGATAATTAAGAGAACTCATATTGCCTGAAATCAATAAATAGACTATCTTCTCAGACATAAAAATTAAAAGTATTTAGTCACAGACGCACGAGGCTTTTTTTATTTTTATTAAAGCGCGTTCTCAATTGTTCAACGTCTCGATATCTACATTTTGTTTTCACCATAGGGTCACGTGATACAAACAACCTTTACGGGAAAAGCGATCGGAACACCCCATGTCTTTTCCGTTAAGTCAGAAAGAAACCTCTGTTGTAATTTATCGTCACTGAGAACTCTTTTCCGAACTACTTTCGTTCACATGGAACTATATGGTGGCAGAAGGAGACAAAGTCACAGCCAACACACCTTCGACCTTTTGCTGTTATAACATGTGGTGCAGTCTGCCAGAGACGAATCACCAAATATATACAAATTGATGAGTATTCCTACAACCACTTCCGAAGTTATTTCACGACGTGATCGAAATGGCTGAGCTATGTTCCGATCGATGGAAAATATAAATTGCAGTCACTTAATATAGTTTGTTCACCCTCTACCAATATTAAAACCAAAGCATCATTGATATTAAAAAAAGGAACAAAACATAGTCATTTCATTCGTCGATTTATAATTTCTAACCCGATTGTCGCCAGGTGGTCCTAAACACGTTCAGCTTGTTGACGTTTAGAATTAAAAGGGTCTTTAGCAGCACGGTTCGCTATATGCTTGCGCAAGTCGGTTTTCAAGCAGCTGTAGTTCACCGTCCTTGATAAATTTAAATAATTTCATAAGTTTCGAATTTACATCTCATTGAACACATGTATATAACAGTTCCTCAAATTTATTTGTTCAGTTTGATTTAGAAATATTAAAAATAGACTTTGCAAATACTGGACACAGAGGACACAGTTTTTACAAAAACAGCCTTGTAGAAACCATAAATGGACAGCGATTTTTCTCTATGTTTATTTACATCCATACATATGATTGCCGGATTCGGAGACGTTCCAGATTGAACCCACGCACGCACATCTAATATGGTGAAAAGCATGTACTCTTAGCGTTATAGCAGGTCCTTTGCATTCGCTGGTACCTGGTCTAAATTGGCAAGCAAATATCATAAACTGGTAACTGAAATAAAATCTGTCTCTTAGTAGTGTTGTGTAGCGGTGTGCGTAGCAGGGAGAATACAAAGCAGGGAACCAGACAAATCAGCGCGATGTGTTGCAGTTAGCATACAAAGCGTGGAACCAGACTGATGAGCGCGGTACTTGATGGCAGTAATTCATTCTATCACAGCCGGACGATGTCCATATTCGGCGCTTCTCCGGCAGATCATATGTTTATTTGTTGATTAGGAAACCGAGGGCAAAACTATTACTCTGCACCAGTCTCTATTATTTTGTCTTATATCATAAAGGAATATGCATCATGACACGGCTATCTAGAATCTATGTCGATTACGGAAAAAAGAACATAGATTATCCTCTGTCTTATGATCTTAGAAATTCGTTTTTAATTATTTGAATGTTAATGTTTTAATTTTGAAAATATGCTCACAAGTAGCCAAATAACGACAGACGAGTTTCAGAGACAGACTAAACTCGGTCCAAAGATGATGATGAAAAAGAAAATGTTGACTCGCTGACATTACCAATAACAGATTATGATGGAGGTATCACTAAAGGATGTCATCGCCGCGTGACGACTTATGACTGCTACAATTCAGTTTCTCTTAAACAAACTTTTAATTGCCAGTGTCTTTTCCTCTCTCTCTCTCTTTTCAGTTTTGTTTCAGTCAACAGCTTTGATAATTTTCCCAATCAAGTTAGACGAGGAACTATTTGAGAAAGATGTAGAACGTTGGGCGTTCGGGTGGGCGTATGGCATCGGCTGGGCTACAGTGGTGATGATGGCGTCAGCGGCGCTACTGATTTGTATCGATAAGGACACTGATGAAATCATTTTCCGTGAAAAGGCGTCATACCGTAACACTGCAGTTGAGGAATACGAGGAGAGCTAGAGCTGATGTCAAGAAAATTCGGGGAAAGTGCATTCCGAAAATAACTCACTTTTACGTACGATTTACTCAGTGGTGTACATCTATGCATTACATAACGATGAAACCCATGCAGGACTTAACCTAACATGGACTGAACAATGGGGAATGTTTTTGAAGCAGGTTCAGATTGGCCTTTACTTTCAGGAAATTCACGTGGATACGTTTCTCCAAACTGATTCAGCAATGCGAACGTTTTTTGTTGGTTTTTTCTCGGTATTTTTGGTACAACGTTCCTATATAGAGTGCAGAGTCTGGACTTAAATCTATAGCCCAGCGAACTGACTGGACTTGATTCAAGCCTGGCTTTAGCTGGGCTAATTAAATGCCTTAAGTCAAAACTTAAACTCAGGTCAGATATGTTGAGAAATTATACCGCTCAAACGCTGACGACCCTTGGAATATGTTGAGATATGTTGAGAAATTATACCGCTCAAACGCTGACGACTCTTGGAATATGTTGAGATATGTTGAGAAATTAGACCGCCCAAACGCTGACGACCCTTGGAATATGTTTCAGACAAAAACTGGTTTAAGAGGAAAGCATGGCCTTCCTCACCCCAAAGTATCATATTAAACGTATCGTTCACGAAAATGATTCGCAATACAAAAACATTTTAGATATGGACTGATTTATCGATAATGTTATGCTTTCTACTCTCAGTTGCTAAAAATAATTTGTATTTCTAATAATAGGCATGTTTGTATCATTAGCAATATTGGCGTCTGGGCCTTGAAAAAGTGATCTAGCTATGTAAAGACACGTAACTGAAAGTTTAATCCTACGAGGAAATAATTTTATTGAAAGTAGTTACCTACCCTGACATTGACATCATCTATGTAGAATTATTTTGGTATCAGTGCTAATAATAGATAATTGCTTACATACGATGTATCAGATCATTTCTTATGAATGTTTAATCTTTTCTCCGCTAAGAGATAAAGAGAAGAAAAGACGAAAATGTCCAGTTGAATTAGGTGCATTTAGAGGGATATTGATATTTACTTACGATCATACAAGAGACAGGATTACCAACACTTCACAATGTATGTCCATTCCTTTGACTCTGTTTAAGGTACCGTATTCGGAGCGTCGGACTCGTAATCCAAAGGTCGCGGGTTCAATACCCACCCAAGCCAGCCCGATATGTGTTAAAGTGCCGCTAAAACCAACAAAAATCATCAGAAAACAAACCAATGTACGTTATTGAGCCAAACCTGTAATTTAATAGTATTCTCAATTCTTTGATTCCTTGTATTATTCTTTGCAATATATGTGTGGGCTTCATTTTGATGATCAAACGTTACAATAATCTCCGGTACATACAAAATGTAAATGTTTATTATGTGCAAACCTTGTATTGAACTCCGGCTCATATAAAATGTAAACAATTATCATGAGCAAACTTTACAATCAACTCCAGTGCCCACAAAATGCAAACCTTCACAATGGTCAAACATTTTCAAACTAAGTTCGGAGTTCATCAGCTCTTAAAATATTTCTTTTTTATTTTATTTTTATTTTATTTTTATGAGTTATTGCAATAACTGTCTCAGTTTTCTGTTTTTTTTATTTGGAACAATTGTGTGCATTCATTATTATAATTTATATGTTGTGTATTCTCAGGGATTCCCAAAAACGCTTTTGATATTTTTGACTGATTATTTAAATGTGTATCATGGTATGATAAGTAAATATTATCGTGTTCGTTTCCTATTCGTTACATTAAGTTACAGTAACTTTTTTAGCTGTTAGTTGGGTCTTTAAATCCGCGAAAATACTAACAAATGTTCCACGCTTGGAGAGAGAGAGAGAGAGAGAGAGAGATCCGATCTCATGGGGGGGATAGTTATTCTACAAATGGCACACATATATCCACTTAAATCTTTCGTGACGCTAGTGATTGTTTTCAATAGAAAGTGAATTTTACTTTCGAAGTGTGCAAGGATTTTTACTGAATAACCAAGAAGAGAGGCAAATGTCTAGAATGTTTTTTTCTTCCTTTCTTAAAAAAAAATCCACGAAAATTGCAAACCGCTTTTAAGTGCGGGGAAATTTTCTTTAGCCCTTAACGTGAAAAGCTTGCTAATAAGCTGTCCCGACTCGTTGATATTTATAAGCACTTCACATTAACTTATTCATTCATGTTATCTGATAGTGCTGATACTTCTTAGGAAGTTAGAGCTCTGTATGTACTTTCAGCGTATATGGCTGGAAGTTAGAGCTCTCTGTAAGTACTTTCAGCGTATTTGGTTGGAAGTTAGAGCTCTGTTAGTACTTTCAACGTATATGGTTGGAAGTTAGAGCTCTGTTAGTACTTTCGGCGTGTATGGTTGGAAGATAGGGCTGTCTGTAAGTACTTCCAGCATAAATAGTTGGAAGTTTGAGCTCTCCATAAGTGTTTCCAACGTATATAGTTGGTATTTAGAGCTCTCTGTGTAAGTACTTCCTTCGCATGTAGTTGGAAGTTAGAACTCTGTAATTACTTCAGAGCTCTCCGTAAGGACGTCCAGTTCATATTCGACCCTCAAATGCTAGTCAGCCCAGTATTCAAAAGATGTTAATTATATGAACCTTCAATAAACAGACCTGAACCAAAAATGTTTAGAAAATACTCTTGTTGAAGTCTATTTGCCCAGACATAGCCTTGGCTGGCTAAGAAAGGTTATCATGCATACTGAAATGAGGCGGGTTACTAACAGGTGAATAATGCAAAGTCCCAGATTAACATAAATGCAAAGGATAGGGATTATAATCGTAAAGATTTACTCTAGAAAAGCTGGATTGGTTAGTCTCTAATGATTTGACATTGATAGTTAGACTCGCTAGATTCTCACCTGGACCGGCCGTTTGCCCATTCAGGCCCCCCATTATCTGAACACTGAGTGTTGAGGACTTCCATTGTTAAAGGGCTACATGCTGGTGGAACATGTTGGTGTGGAAAGACATTAGCACCAAACCTAAAAAGCTTCAAAAACTATTACAATGCTGTGGCCTTACTAAAAGGTGTCATTCAGGAACCCATTTCATATAAATCAAATATGCACAATATAAAATATCCTTCAACAGTTCTATTTTAGAAAGAAAAGTTAAAGTTTGGAAATTTATATATACCTATGATTCGGAACAGTGGAGACAATCATTGAAACACATGATAAATGTTCATTCCACAGACTAAAATACCAGACTCTGTTGTAAGAAACTATACATCAATTTGCATATCATTACCTGTCAGTTCCATGTCCATACCCTGAAGCATATAATTGTATTTTGCATGTTACTTGTTACTAGTTTGGCTACATGTGCAAATCTTTTTTTCCATATTGCTCCTTGATAAATGTTTACTGTTTTCCAGATTCACTTCATAATAAAAATGGATTGTTCAAATGGAGGCGTTTGTTTGTGTAATTCCCAAGAAATGGAACTCAATCATATCCCACTTTAAGCGAATGAATATATATATATATATATATATATATATATATATATATATATATATATATATATATATATATATATATATATATTCTCAATGAAAACAGTAACATCATTTAGAAAATAAAATGCATATGGAATATATACGATACATACTATTTTATCAATAACTAAGATTTATATATTTTCAGATCTAAGGCTCTTTCTCTTTCTTTGAACTTAAGTGGTGCACTTTCACAAAATTTTCATTTAGTGTCTCTTTGCTTCTTGTAACGCCACCTTGCACCAAAATAATTGTTTAATTATTTGGCATTGTATTATTTTCATATAATGATTTTCATTTATGCAGTAAATAATATGAATTTAATCCTTGGAATATTAGTTTTAAAAAATGGTTCCTACAGGTCACACAGTGATTCTGCAACTTAAAATCGAATAAATATTAATAGTGCAAACTTTTTATATATTAATTTATTTATTAACTGCGTTATAGATAAAATAGAACAGAATACTTTAAAGTAAACACACACACACACACACACACACACACACATATATATATGTGTATGTGTGTGTGTGTGTGTGTGTGTGTGTGTGTGTGTGTGTGTGTATGTGTGTGTAATAATCATAATAGAAATAGAAAATTAACCAACAATGCATGCCTTTCAGTCTCTCCAGGACAGTTATGACATCTATAGTTCATTTTATCAAAATCTGGGCAAGTATCCGATTTTAGTTAGAGCCACACTTTAGTAACACTGAATGCACGTCACATTTTGTGTTTGTTTTTCAAAGAGTGGTCTGCATCGTAGAAACTCATTGTTTCATGATTACTGCCATAGTGGATTTCAGATCGGCACCATTTCATTTAGGACGGACTAGACATTATACGAAGCTTTTAAAGAAAACCTCATGTTGATATGACTTTCCGACCTGGAGCAGCGATAACAAGATTTTAAGAAACAAGAACTTTCCATACAGGAGGGAGAACCATAACACGATTTTTAAGAGGTCTCTCAAGGCGGCCACATTGGATTCACTTTTCTTCATTTACGACCAACCAGACTTTAGGATGAGCGTGTGTGTAAAGTTGCATGGCAATCCTCCAAGTAGTTTAGGTGGAGTAGAGATAACAAATTGTTAATTAAGGACAGACGGATGAGAATCAACCCATAAAAGTTAGGTCATTTGCTTGTGTCTTATGTTCTTTAATTGTGCTGATCTGATGTCTAACATGGACACAACAGTGTTGCTGTGGTCCTATCAGTTTGATCTTCTTGAAGGAAGACCATGAACTTGTTACGATATGTGATCTGAAACTGTTTCAATGCAATATATTACATGTAAACAATTGAACATTGATAATGTCAGATGTTCAAAAAGTAGGAATAAAAAATAACTTAATTTGATTTTATGCTCTCCCCCTCACCTATCTAGTACAATTGTTATAGTTGTAAATCTCGTCATCATTTACTAGTACAAATCATCAATTTGATGCAGAATATAATAAACACTCGTATTATTGTTATTAGGATTTTCAGAATCTACTTGCCTGATGCCAGGAAGAAGTTCATATTAGTCTCGGGCATTATACCGTGGGAAAGGCAAAAAAAAATTAAGAGAGGTCGTGTACAGTTAGTAATTCTTTGTGATTTGCAATTTTCATATTTTGCAATCTCCCCAAAGTACATATGTCATCACCTTTGTGTATAATTACCTATATCGCAATCTTCTTTTACATAATGGCCCGTAGTTTCTTTAATGAGTCTATCCCTGTTAAAGTGTATAATTTCCATTTTGTAAACCGTGACATGACATGAATATTTGAAGCAAGTTTTGACAATATATATATAAGAAACAAGAACTTTCCATACAGGAGGGAGAACCAGGTCGGAAAGTCATATCAACACGAGGTTTTCTTTAAAGGCTTCGTATAATGTCTAGTCCGTCCTAAACGAGATGGTGCCGATCTGAAATCTACTATGGCAGTAATCATGAAACGTTGAGTATATATATTAAAAATAACATGGCTTTTATAGTGTTGGTATAAAGCAATTTGATATACCAATACTGTTGGTATATCAATTTGTGATCCGCCCATGAAGCAATAATATGCATATACAAACATTCTTGCAACGGCGCCTTTGCTTCTCTCCACTTATTAATCACTAGTGACGTATGAAAATAACGATAAAAATATTAATAATCTCCGTTTTCTAAATAAGTACACATTTTTATTGCAATCCTGTTTGCTTTCCGTACTCAGGAACCTGGAGTGAGGGATATAAAGAATTTGGGATGCATGAAAACCTTGAAATTGAACTTAAACCAAGTATCATACAAGAATATGGTTCGTTGTAAAGGTATGTGTGCACTTGCCTTGGGGTTCATATAGTCAAAGATAGAAATTTAAAAACCCTGTCTACATTATACGGTAAATTTCTTGGTTACATGGTACTCTTACATGTACTATGATGTGTGTTTGTGATCTGAATTTTTAACGTAGCCTTAGCACGTTTTCAGTCATATTCCTACGATATCTGCAGTGTGGCAGTTTATAGTGATGCCTTGCACTAGGGAACCATGCCGAAGACATGTAGTACGATGTCCCCCGCCAGTCATATAATCCTGACACCAGGCCGACCAGCCCTAACTCTAACCTCTTAATGATGAGCGCCTAGCGAGGCAGCAGTACCATTTTTATAAGTCTTTGGTATGATTCGAACCCGCAACCCCCCGCATGCGACGCGGACGCACTAACCACTTGTCCACCTGAGCGGTCCATACTGTTGTGTATCTAATGTTTAGTTGTTGTTTCTTAAACCTATTATAATGTTCTAAAATCGAGTATTACTAATTAAATATGAAAATGTCCACCCACTCTCTCTCTCTCTCTCTCTCTCTCTCTCTGGACAATATTAGCAAGATATGGGCCAAAATCTATGAAAAGACGAACTAACAGGAGGATTTTCGTTTGTGTCATCCCAAGATGCCTCTGGACTTACGAATGATGGTAAAAGTTAATTCAAGCCGACCAAAGGGGGGTGGGAGAGAGAGAGAGAGAGAGAGAAAGAGAGAGTTTATGATCGTTAGTACTGTTATTAAAGCAGAATACTGATTTAGATCAACTGTAAATATATTAAAATATTTTAAATACCTCTTGTTTGTTCATCATTTCGTTTGGTTTCTATTCCACACTAATTTCCATATGCTGGTTCTTGAAGGGGTGATCGTTCATGTCAATGATTGACCTAATCATTGTATTGCTCTACTTTCTTCATTAATACCATCTTTCGATTTTAAATCATAAATGTGTCTTATATTGATTTTATCAATGTAAAAAGTAGAAATCAAAAAGAAAACAATCAGCTTATAAAATTGCGAAGGTGATTTTAAATAGCAACAAAAGGCACATACTGCATTTTGTAGTGGATACACTTAGTAGGGATGCGAGGAGTTCATTAGCTCGGTCAATACACAGTTGGCTGTATTCAATCTTAAACTCCATTCAAAGTGCAAACACATATATTTGCATCTGATATAAATATAATATATCTACAGTATGTACGCTGTATCAATTATAAACCACTCGTATACATTTTTCATTAAAAGGATGTTTGATAAACCTCTTTTTCTTTTAATGAAAAATGTATGCATCTCGTGGTACGCGGAGTTCAAGCCCTAACACAACCATGGAAAGATTACGGGCTTCATTATATGCCGAGATTCCCGACCCTAAACAATCTTCTTCTCAGAGATTATATTGATGCATATCGCCTATTTTATAATAATTAGGTAATACTTGTACATGTTAATAATGTAACTAGTGTGAGATTTATTTTACAGGTATGCTTAATAAAGCACGTATCCATAATTATTATAGCCATTTCTATTCCTTTTAAATTCCTAATCAATCAACCTAAACACTAGCAACCCAGTCGGTGTTTATCATCTATTGTATGATTGTTTACGAGAAAATTACAGAAGGCTGATAACTCTTTATTGTTTGAAAAAGAAATAAACGAATTAAAATAAGTGTAGGTAACTCCTTCTCAAAAGTCAGCTTGTCAGAGAGAGTTTAAATGCATCTCGCCGACTTCATGGTGACTAAAGGATTATTGTTAAGCAAATGGATAAACCAGTGTTTTCAAATCGTTTAGTTTTAAGAACAAAATATTATTCCATAAAGTCTAGCTTTCATTACTGTACATTTTGATGTGGTAGCATATCTAGGCGTAGTAAAGTGAATTTAATAACGGTTCCAGAAGCAAATCAGTTGAACCCTTTAGAAAAAAAATATTTAATGTTTCAGTTCAATGTATTTTACCTACCCCCCCCCCATCTATACTCTCTTAATTCTAAATATTTCAGAACCATAATATATGTATCTATCTATATACACATGCATATATGTATGTGTGTGTGTGTGTGTGCATTCTAACCCTTCATTTCCTTCTCGCGTACATATTTATCTTCATTTATTATTTACTCACATGTTTTTGCTAACTTTAATTATGGGCATATGATTTTAAGGCATAAACAAATTAAAAATTAACTGTAAAACGATTGGAACGCAATTTCCTTAATTTCCCGTTTTATTCTGCCTAATATTAAAACTTTAGTTGTTATATGTTGTCATCTAATGAGTCAAGCGCAGATTTCCCAAAGGCAACTTCATTTCCAGTGAATTTGCAATGGGCCAATTGACTTATGACATTTGTGTTGCTTTGGTGTCAACCTACATTTTTTGAAATCACATTTTTTAATTTTAATAGATGAATTGACAATTAGATATGTTTTATATTCTTAAGTTTTTATTTTGTACTATCTAGATTTGATGCATATTTTTGCTATAATACTATTTCACATTTACCAACTGGATGGTAATTTTTTGATTGTGTCAATAAAAGAGGTTACAAAGTTGCAAAACAGTGCCTGAGGTTTTGTTTTTGGCAAAATAACTTAAACTTTTATTTTAATAAGATTTGAACATTTAAGCTCGTGTATCTGTGTGTATATAGTTTTAATTGCAGATAAATTAGTTCCTAAGCTTTTAAATAAATATCTTCTCATGTTTTTGCAGGACAGGTCAATAAATAAAATATTCAGGTTCTTAGGTTGATGGTAGTCTTTGTTGTGTGTAATTAGTCCTCACAATGACGTCCTCACAATGATGGTAAAGTAAGAGCAGTCCTCATAATGTTTCAAGAAGTATACGGCAAAAATGAAGTGATACAGATATTGCCTGGCTTACAGTTAAGCTTACTTTCAAATTTCTAACATATACTTTAATTCCTTCTTATGGTCCTCGAAATGTAGTCATATGTCAAGGTCCTCACAAGTATGTGAATACACGTATGTGTGTGTGTATAATAATCATAATAGGAATAGAAAATTAACCAACAATGCATGCCTTCCAGTCTCTCCAGGACAGTTAAGAAACACACAGGAGGGAGAACCATAACACAATTTTTAAGAGGTCTCTCAAGGCGGCCATATTGGATTCACTTTTCTTCATTTACGACCAACCAGACTTTAGGATGAGCGTGTGTGTAAAGTTGCATGGCAATCATCCGAGTAGTTTAGGTGGAGTAGAGATAACAAACTGTGAATTAAGGACAGACGGACGAGAATCAACCAGTAAAAGTTAGGTCATCTGCTTGTGTGTCTTATGTTCTTTAATTGTTATTTTGATTTTCTCGCAAACATGAAAAGGTTACAATTAGGGACTCCTCAACGACATGTCAGACGTGGGAAATGGCTAATTGCCAAAAAGTAAATATAATGAGGAAAAACTAAATGACCGAACTTAAACGAATTTAAGCCAAAATGCACGTAAAGGAATACTGGCTCAATTATTAGATTTTTTTAAAAAAAGTTTAATAACGATAAAAACTAACTAGTATTCGAAATAAGTCTTACATTTAGCCCATGTCTGCGTGTTGGCCTTGTGCATTGAACATTCACCTTGTCTGCTATCGATAAATATCACATGAAACAAGCAACTTTATTCTCACCGCAATTTTTAATCAGTGAGTTGTGCATTTAATTTTACGAAAACGAATTAGCCGTATGTCGCAGTTTTAAATGAGTTAGAATCGTAAACTGACAATAATCGTCCACGGAATTTACTGAAAAGAAAAATAAGAACGTTTCTTCTTTCTTACTGCTAAGTTTTGAAATCATCTCTGATATTTTTGATTGATGACGAATTTTCCTGATGGCTGCCGTTCCGGCCAACTTGGATGTCAGATCAGCATCGTTTTCGTTTATGACCAACTAGACACAATGTCTTCTGGTAAAAGCACACCCCCCCCCCCCCGGTTATATGAAGTTTAGAAGCAGTAGCCAAGATTGATGCCTCGGCAGCCATGTTGGATCTCAGACCGGCACCATTTCATTTAGGGCCTTCTAGACATCAGTAAATGTCTCCTAGTCAAATGCCATGTTGATATGATCATCCGTTCAGGATGAATGGCTATAATAAAATTTTCAATATACCCCTTGTATAGACTATAGTTGATGTCTGAGCGGTACTATTTTCATTTAAGAATTACTAAACCTTGGGATGAAAGTGTGTGTAAAATGTCGTGGCAATCCTCAAAGCAGTTCAAAAGAATTAACGATAACAAACTTGTGCTAAGGGACGGAGAGAAGATGGGCAACATGCCACACCCTAAGCTCTTCTGGATACTGACCGATGATAGAAAATTGAACGAATTCCCTAAACTGATGAATACCGACTACGTAGTATAGCTATGCGGACGGGTATAATGGCCAATTATGGATACTTTGTATTGATTTATTCAGAACTACGTAACTACTGGACGTGGTTATGTTCCGTTGGCTGAAGCACTGGGTAAAGGAAACTGACTGGGAATGTTAAAACGAGTATGAATTACACCCTAATTTCTTTTTTAAAATATCCTTAACAGCGGACTGGGTTTTGCACGCTTCATTTAATATTTAGCTAATAATCGGAAAAGGGCCTCCTTTTAATTAAACAGTGCAAGCATTAGTTGCTTACTTCATACTATAATAATTCATGACACCGCAGTGGGTAGGACACAGGGACTTCTAATTATAGATGGCATAATTCACCACACAGTAATGGTTAGGGCACAGGGATTTCAAACTAAGGATGGAATAATTCACCACACAGCCACGGGTAGGAAATAGGGGCTTCAAATAATAGATGACATAATTCACCACACAGTAATGTGTTGGACGGACACAAGGACTTCAAACTTTAGATGGCATCATTCACCACACAGCAATGTGTACAACACAATGATTTGGGCAATAACGAGAGGGATTGGTTGAGCCCACACTGAGAGTGGCAGACTTGGATGTTGACTAGTTTACAATGAGACCACCCACAAATCGCAAACAAAACAGAGATCTGAGAATCTGGTACCCCCGTGCCTTCGGAGATAAAAGACAACGAAGAATTGTTGTATAACGTTCGAATGACCTTTCCAGATAGTGTCTCTTGTCACTATCGAAATGCATTTGGCATGGCCTTGAACTGAAGGAACAGGATGCGCATGGACCGCTTTTGACCAGAGAAACATACGATGTCATGTTTTTTTTTCGGGGGGTGGGGTGGGGGTGCGGGTGTCGTCAGAAAGGTGCTCATACCAAGCACGTTAGAGAACGGATGGGGTACGCATCTCGTGATGACAAAGCTCATTGGATCGATCAAATTCGAGAAGGAGCACCATTGCTGACAAGGCAAAAACTAAATCAGTAGCTGACAAATTGTGTGATTCGGCAACAGTCCTTCTATCCATGGGGAGACCACTCTCATCTTCCGTCTCGGTAAGCAGATGATATGGTAGTGCTATTAACGCTGCAACATATTATGGACTTAATTGACATGGGATAATCGGATCTATTGTCTAATGGAAGAACCAAACATATTTTGATTGATATCTGAAGATGAAATGGAGGTAAAGTAAGAATGTAATGTAATGTAATCAATGGTGCTTGACAGCATGTCACTGTGATCAATTTTTCATCAAGTTTCAAGGCTGTACATGCCAAAAATTCAAAGCAATGAAACTAAATGCAAAGAGGCCACACTGTCATCTAAAACAACAATAACAATTGCCCTTCTAAAAGTGATGCTTTGCTGGTCAGACAAAAACAACGAACAACACTGTGTAGGAAAGAAAAAACATTTACTCTTGTAGCACTATGGCACAATATGATGAATATAAGGCTAATGAGAAAGGTACATGTAACTACATCATAGTAGTACATGGTGACAATTTAACTGGTGTAAAAATATAATACATTCCATTATGTATGATTCTATACGTGGCTGGCTATAAACAGTTTTTTTTTTTTTTTTATAGTTGTTCTCAAACTTATCACACACAAAAAATATAAATAAACCTAGCAACATGAAACTAAAGCATTTGGTCTCAGAACTCCTGGATTGAAAACATACTGGTATATACAATAAAATAAAAATTAAAACAAAATTTAAAATAAAAAAATGTGTGCAGTAAAATATGAATAATAACTGTGAATCTAAACAAATGTATTTTTAATGCAACATTGGAAAACAAAAAGCAGAGATTAATTGGCTAAGAAGTAAAAGTATGAATACAAACAACTTGTGAACATTTGGTCAGTTTAAAACAAAAAAGAGAAAAATTAAATTATGTACTGGAGTGTGAAAAGTATATAATTGAAATGTATAAAAACTTTCAAAGGTGTTATTTCACTCATAAAATTTAGCCACAAAGTTTAATGCTTGTAAGTGCTATAATATCTGAGAAAGGACTAATAATACAAAACCTTAGGGTGAGCTTAATGTTGAGGACACTAATAGTGTCAGCAAAAATGTATCTTTGTCTTGCCTACATTTTGCAGAGAAACCAAAAAATATTTCAATTTATAGGTTAAAAAAATTCTATATATTATGTATTATGTTAATTTGAAGTCAAAGATAAAAAAAATTAAAAGTCAAGTTCTATTAACTATTGATAGTTCTATTACTGCTTATGTGACAAAACTTTGAATTTTCCATAAAAAGTGCAGAATTAGCATTGATATCTAATTTAAAACATTTACTTTGGATCAAATATTGCACACACAAAATTAACAATCAGAGTTATATGTACTTCTGAAGCTAGCTGACTTGCATAATTATAAAGAGAACAGGAAATACTATATAATACAGTAATTAACATATTAAACTCTGAACTAAATATAAAGTATATAACAAAATCAAATAACTGTTACACTTAAGAAACAATGAGCAATAGTTATGCATGTATTTAAGGTTCAAATATGTTATCTACAATTACATCTTGAAACAAAATTTACATCAATAAATACATAGTCAAGTTTTTCAACTTAACTTCTGCTTATAATAATAGTTCTTTGATGATCATGAAATACCTAGACTGATTTACATTTCTTTTCTACGGTTGTCCTTTATAGAATTACTGCAATACTTGGGGGAAAAATGTTTCAGAACTGAATATTGTCCTGAACAAAAGCAGCTGAAATAAATTAACAAAGGATTATCAAGAGACTTATTTGTGAAGCCCCTTCTTTACTTAGGAAGCCCATTCTTTGCATAGCTTAAGTCCATTTTAACATGGTTTATAAGGAATAATCTTCCAGTTTTCTGGTAAAATATGTCATCAAATTAAAATTATTAACTACAAACCTTAATAATGCAGACACTGTTATTCTGACCTGGTATATGTATACCAATTTCAGTCGAAAGTATTATTTTGTAGCAGATGGTGGAAGATGTTGAAATTCTGGTACAAATCATTTATTTTTTTCCCATGGGTAATTTTCTGAAAGGTGTTCATGAGAACGGCTGATATTAGATTTTTATCGATGTAGAGTTTCCATTGCTTTAGGGGCTGAATGAGTTTGGGTGTAACACTGTACCAGTTTTACCAAGAGGCTGAACTAAACATTCAGTTTTCTGTTTAGGTCTTATAACAACCGCAAGTAATATTCTTCACTGATTTGCACATCCTCTGGAAATATCTGAAAACCATATTACTAAGAAAATGATTTTTAGGGACAAAAATAGGAGGCACTAAAAGCTGATTGGCTGAATTATTTCAATGATAATTTAACGAGATGACAAACGTTTTAACTAGTTATTGAATACTTTTTCCTGTACATGTAGCAACCCTGAAGCACAAATGTGAAGTCTGTCTTGATTTGCTTAAGTGTGGTTTGCTCAAGAGAAAAATATTTTTTACCAAGACAGTAGCATAAACAGAGCACTGTGTTTTGTCGCAGGCAACTAATGTAAGATCCAAGGATAAGGACTTGATTGCCATACTTATAAGCCAAGTCCCTCAGAGCAACAGATACTCTTGTATAAACAGAAATTCCGGGAATAAAAGATAATGCCTTGTTTTCTTTTTGCCTGTTAAGAACTGAAACAGTTCTTCTATTCTTGAGCAATAAGATTTTCAAATTTGCCACTGTGGGCCTTATTGAGTGTCATATCAGCACCATTTTCATGCAGGAACAATTACACATAAGCTTTTTGGCGAAAACCCCCCATGTCAAAATGACCTATCAATAAGTAGGAGTAGTGATAAAAGATTTTAAAGATTGCTGTGATAGAAGCCATATTCAATGTAAAATTCACACTATGTTCATATAGGACCAACTAGATATCATACGTTTTTTTTTTTTGGAGAAATCTCCATGTCAATATGGACATTGCTGAAGAGAAGTGGCAATAAGAAAATATTTAAGATGGCCACCATGGCAGCCATGTTCAAGATTAGACAAGCATAATTTTCATTAAGGACCAGACAGCCACCTTAAGAAGCCTTCTGGTGAGAAACTTACGCTGATGTTAGTTTCTCTTCAGGACTACTAAAAACATGACTTTTTAAAATGGCGAACATAGTGGCCGTATTGAATGTCAGATCTGCACCATATTTTCATTCAGGAGCAGCTTGACAAAGTTTTTTGGTGGAAAACCCATGTCGATATTACCATTCATCAAGGAGTATTTTCAGTATTTTCAAGATGGCCACCAAGGCGATCATATTTAAAGTCAGCTTGGTGCCATTTTCCTCTAAGAGCAACTAGTCATAATAAAAAATCTTCTGGTGAAAACCTGATGTTTATATGACTTAGAAAGAGTAGCAATAAAAACTTTCAAGATGGCTGCTATGGAGGTTATATCTGATATCAGTCTGGAACCATTTTCATTTAGGACCAACAAGATGTCCTGTCTTTTAGTGAAATCCGATGTTGTAACCATCCACTGAATAGGGAGAAAAGGATTTTATTGTATGTCCAAAATACATCCTTTTTGTTTTGGACAACAAAATAGACCAAGGAATAAATGTGTATCTAAAGTTTCTTCCACGTACTTTAGGCAGAATAGTGATAACAAACATTGTGGTAATGGACAGATGAATGGCAGATTACAGGCCATCACACAACTTTTCAGATTTATGACCAGTAGTTTTAAAAAACGAAGCTTCACTGATATGTTGAAACTAGTTAGTTTAGACTTCAGCAAATATATTATAAATATTTCAACTTTAAACATTAATTAGACATAGGTATATTTATTTAAAAAATATCTGACTTTTAAAAATAAAAAAATTTTCTTGAAGTTTTGGCTAAACTTTCCATTGGGGTGCTTTGGAAGTAAAGTGCTCCCAGATTTTAAAATGGTACATCTATTCTCACATCAATGGATCTAGAGAAAGCACATCAGTACCATGCACATAAGATTTTATATCCATAGGTTATTTTCAGAAATATGAAACTATAAATATTAGTTGCCCTAACTCTGCCACACAAACTTTGGAATCAATAAGAGCATCATGAACATGTGTATATAGATTTTCAATTGTAAGGACAGATTTAAACTGTTGAGAATGGTAATATTAAGAACTTTTGTTCTCTTCTGAACAAAAAATGATTTTTTCACAATTGACCAGAATAGGAATGCTAATGTAGGGCCTATCAAAAGCTGCCTTATCTTTAATGGACAATCAAAATCATTTGCAAAGCAAATGGTCATGAAATATATGTGTCTACATGTTTCCTGTCAAACAGATAAACATTATGCAGATAGGGTGCCAGAGCCTGAAAAACATCAGCATGGTACCATCCAAACTATTCCCAACAGAGCAGTACCCCAAGGGTGAAAAAGACTGCAACTTCCTCTATGGCATGAGCTGGATAAGTGATTTTAAAGCCACATCCTTTGATCTAATAAGCAGATAAAACCAGGTTGGCCCACAGACATCCAGTTGTACATGCTTATACATATTATACTGACTGAACTCAAATTTTCAATATATCATGCCTCAGTTTATAATAAGGTGCCATTTTTATAACACAGTACACTTTCACGACTCCCGCAAACAGCGCTATAGTGAAGAAGTTCCATTAGCCTTGTCCTTTGACTTCTTAGAAAAAAGATGAATGGTACTTTTGAATGGCAAACAGTAAACTCTGAAGTCTCTTACCCATGATGTTTGCAATGTAATGTTGATATGAAATTTGGTAAACTTAAAAATATCAGTCTCATATTTGCCACAAAATCCAAACCAAAACATGAAGCAAGCTGGCCATTGCTTGCATATCAAACTCACTGTTGCAATATATTCAAAATCTGATGAGGGTGGAATAAAATGGTATCGAAATAAAAGGCAAGTAAAAAAGACTTTTAACACTGAGGTTAATCTAGGGTGATGTAAGGATGGATAGACAAGCACATGGTTGCTAAAATGATTACTATGTCAAGCTACCACAAAGATGGGTTTGACAAAAAAACAAATTATTTCAATTGGGTTGGTATATAATGGTAACATTTAAATTTTCTGAAGCGATTTTTTATTCAGAAGTTTGGTAATAAATTATCAAACAAGATTACATTATAGGTGTGATGCAGAAATTGCATAGGATCAATACATTCAACAATTTCTCCAAAAAATTTCTTAAAAAATAAGTATTAATTGAGAGATAAATATTAACACATTAGCTGGTATCTTATGCCTGTAGGAAATGAATGGACCATGTGTATGGGCTATACCATAATAGGGCTATAACAATAGTAACTACTTTATTATTTTATGGGCAGAGAGATGAACAAATATCAAAATGGCTGGCATCTTATGCCAGTATGAAATTAGCTGACCTTGTGTACAGACTATACCATAATAATAATAAACTACAGTTAATACAGTATAGACAGATAGAGAGAAACAAATGTTATCACAACATCTGGCATTTTATGCCTGTAGGAAATTAATGTATCATGTGTACCATAATAGTAACTATTGTAACCTATCACCAAATAAAAACCTAGAAATTATGCTAATTCCATTAACACATTATTGCACTTTAATGAAAGAATTTTGTTTAAATGCTCTTGAACCCAATTAGTTTTATCAAAGTGAACCCATTTTTCCTAGAAAGTTAGGTGTCAACATTTATATAGTATTCTAAACGAATTTATGATGTAATGGTTGGTGGCCTGGGCATTAGAAAAGCAAATAGCTACTTACATTAAATACACTTTAGTCAAGTATGTCGAGTCGTGTCATTAGCAAAAGACAAATTACATGGACCCACCAATGGCATTGCTGCCATGCATTATACAACTGTGATATTGTGCCGACAGAAAAGGGGTATTTTTCATTCCCTTTCTAGGTAGTTATTCTCTACCACACGTAATTTTCCGAAGTTAAATTATCATGACCAGAAATGTCAATCAATAATCAAAAGTGGTTAGGAACTGTTACTGTTTATACTGTATTTTGTACAGGTTTACTGCACCAATGTCTCATCTTGACTGATCTGTTTGAAGAGAAGGATGAAAATATCACAATTAAAATTATAAGAAAATGGAGTGAAATACTATTTTAAACATGATGCCACATCTAAGTATTTCTTGGCATCATTTGCACCACCAGTATGAACTTGGATGTATCAGTGAATATTCACTTGTACAAAGATTGTACTGGTCTTGAGTAGCTGTTGTTTTATGTATCTTGAGTAACTGTTGTAACCATTATCATGCATACAATAAAGTCTGACCAATGGAATTTTGACAATTAAAAAAAAATGTTAGCTCTTCTGTAATTTTAAGTTTTTATAAAAAATTTATATTTACGTCTTAAGTTTTTATCTTTTTTAAAAATTAAAAATTAAAACTTATAATTGCTGCTACATAAGCAGTATTGTGCTCATATATATATATATATATATATATATATATATATATATATATATATATATATATATATATATATATATATATATATATCACCTACCTATCTATCTATCTAAAGAACTATGCACTGACCAACCATCATGGGGCACTAAAGACATAAAACAAAATAAAACCAGAGAATTTTTTGATTAGTTTTTAAAAACATTATTGTTTTTAAAACTGTCTCTGTCCACCCGATTTTACTAGCTGAAAACAGGCACTGAGTAACCTTGGGATCACAGTCAGCATAACACAGTTCATGCATCAACAATTTCCTCAATTTGACACTAAAGGTCTGGATGCTGATTCTAGCATGAACAGTAAACTTGAAACACAAAATGTAACTAAAATAAGTGAAAACAAAATATGCATCAGTGACCTACTTTTGTGATGAGAGTGCAGTGCCTGTCAACATACACCCCTCACCAATTTTAAAGAATCTAGGTGTAATAGAAAATAAAAGCAATGTTAAAAACCTATTTGGTGATAAGCAAACCAAGAAAAGTGAATATAAGACTTTAAAATGTGAAATGTTGGTCACAGTGACATTCTTCTGCAGCAAAGTTGCTGTACAAATAGATGATTCTAGCGTGAACAGAGCAAGCAAAATAAGCATAAAACACAAAACGTAACTAAAGTCAGTTAAGTAGGAAATAAGGGTCACAGTGACCCAATTCTTTGATCTGGGTGTAGTACTTCGGGTATAACAATATTTTAAATTCAATTTCACCAGTCAATGAAGTATAACATATGGGTCAAAGAAATCTACTACTATAATCACGATGTAGTACTTCAAGATGCATCCCTCACCAAGTGTCAAGGTTCTGAGTATAACTATATTTAAACTGTGCCCACAAATGGAGCTAAATGCACGTGATGAATGTACAATGAAACGTACATGCATGTGCAAAGATAACCCCCTTTCCTGGGGGTAGGTGTTAATGAAACTCACTCCAAAAAACTAGGACCTAGGAAGAATGTACAATGAAATGTACATGCATGTGCAAAGATAACCCCCTTTCCTGGGAGCAGGTGTTAAAGAAACCCACTCCAAACAACTAGGACCTAGGAAGAAATTATGTTGAGATTCATTGAGGTCATACATATATGTATATGCTTTTATCAGTGATGGATGCCGGTGGTGATTTATATTTCCTTGCTTCACACAGGCAAGCTAAAATCAAAATCTATTTCATCTATCCTTGTCAATCAAATATAGTCATTCACTTTGACGGGCTCCGATTTTCACCCATCAAAGCAAATGTGAGAAGTACACAGTCTTCATTAGCGGAATTCTAAATCTTTTATCGGGTAAATGAAAAAAGTTTGACGGAGTCTGAGTAAATACAACAAATCCCTCGTTTTCCATGAGGTCTACCACTCCTCTATAACAGCTTTTATTGTTGTAGTTGTTGTTGGGTTTAATGCCATTTTTCAGTACACGATAGGCTATACATGGCAGCCAGTATTAATGGTGAAGGAAGAACCCGGGAAAACCTCGGAAAGAACCACCGACCCACAAGAAGCTACTGGCAAGCTTTCTCACATACCCACATTGGCTGAGTCTGAGACTCGAACCTGCATAGACAGAGATGAGATGGCAGTGATCCGTAACGGCGAGTGCTTTAGAACACTTGGCCACTCAGGGCCCCCAACAGCTTTTATAACTTGTAACTAAACATCTGGATAGTTGTCCAGTTGGCTTAAGGTGTAAAATTCGTTAAGGAATGTTGTTTTTGGAATTATTTCAGCAAAAGTTATGAAAATGTTCTGCTTTCCTGATAGTGAAGGCATCATATAAATACTATCAAACATGACAGTGAAACATGTTTGTACCCTATTTACCTAGTCAACTAGACCCAGGGGTGAAACTACAGATTGTTTTTAGTATAGGACAACCAAAAAAGTTGAAATTTTTTATAGCCAAGAATCACCAATATGGTTGGGACCTATTCAACCTTTGTTTTGGAAAAATGGATGGGTCCATTTTATAATTTTGGGGGGTCCAAGGAAACATATGAACCTGTAATTTTGTAGTTTTGTTTAAGCAGGGAAGAATTCAGGCTACATTCATCATCATAACAGACAAGTCCCGATTCTGAAGAGACCATCTTTACACCTCCAGAACTGAGAGATCAATAATCTTTCAGCACAGGGCTTATAACTGCTTTCTTCAATGGTAATGCAAGCTCCTTAATAACATGCAAGTTTTCACTTTTCTTTACAAACTGCCTATGAGGCAATGCTTTCAAACAGTCTTACCACAGGAAAAGTTCAAGTTCGCTGGTGTCTAAAAACAATGAAGTTTGTTGAGAATGGCTGATGGGCATGAAAATGCGCCTGCACCAACTGGCAACTCACCATTATGGATGGATGCATTTCAAGTATTCAGTGGGCAAAATAATGCCCCTAAATGAACTGAGGGAGTGTCTAAGATGTAGACATGTGGTTTAATGACATTCTTGTAGACCCCAGTGAATACTGCAGTCAAATGTTAAACTTTATGTCATGTTGATTACAATACAAAACATTATTCTAAGGGAAGTAATTCATGTAAAAAGTGATGAAATTTTCAGCAGCAATTTATTGTCAAGAATCATGAATGAATTTGTGCCCCTGAAAACAATCTACTAATTAAAACTAGTCGATCTAAAAGCTTTGCAAAAATTAAATCAAAATGTACATTTATCACCTATAATAAAAAAAGAAACATGTCAAAAATGTTTTATAGTTAGTAGATTGGAACCCCAGTGGATTGAGGTATATTGACTAGAATGAGAAAACATGAGTTAAATGAAAATTTTTTTACACATAATCCACATTTGCTTTTTGTTATTCAGAAAAAAAATCTCTCACAACCAATGATGATTGTAACAATAAATGCATTAAGCTTTATTAAACAGATGAGCCTTTCTGTTTTAGTGTGCCGTCTTCACAGTTAAATGTGATTCTGACATTTAAACCACAACAGTCTTTTGGCAGCAATTCACTAGGTTCACCCAAGTGTGAATAAAATATGTCTAAAATATTTACAAGAATATTGACGGATGAAAAAAATCAATACAGAATGAAGTCATTGTCAATTATCTGCAGCACTTAACAAGGCTGTCACAGAAAGAATGGCAGAAGTGGTTAGGACTGTACCACTTTTACACCCCAAAATAAAGTTCTAAATTCCCAAATAATAAAACCAAGTTTTAATCAACTAAAAATCATATGGCATATATAAACAATGATTCTATGACATGTTACCCTTGTTATGGATCATTACGAGTTATATTATATTAACATTTACGATAGAAAATGAGTCGGGCAGAACAAGATCCCTCTTCCCACTTTCATGTAAGATTAATGGCCATACCACCGCATATTTTCCGGCAATAGGCATGCTTAAATGCATATATACAATATGAAGATTATACATGTAGACATTATCAGCTCTGGTATATTTCATAATGTAGTCAATTTCTTTTTTACACAGCTGTATAGATCTATTATTATAAGGAAAATCTAAACTATTGTATTTACAATACATGCATTAGCATTCAAACAAATACTGCATTGGAAAACAAACTAGGGTTGAAGGATGATCTTCAACAACATGAGCAATGTTCTCATGACAAACTAGATTATCTGCCTCTGCCAGGACTGGATTATGGGTCCCTGATAGGACTGGATTATGGGTCCCTGCCAGGACTGGATTATGGGTCCCTGCCAGGACTGGATTATGGGTCTCTGCCAAGTCTGGATTATGGGTCCCTGCCTTCCCCAGTTCTCACATATTGAATACTTCATTTGCTGTCAACCATTTCTCAAGGAGCATGCTATCAAATGATAGGATAAGGTCAGAGATAACAATGACACTGGCAATGTCACAATTCATCATGCAACCTTATTACATGGACCGACCAATGGCACCCTAAGATTGAATTTTCCAGTCACAAAGAATGTTCATTTCTATTATTGACATTTTTGTTGCAAAAATTCTGAAACCCATATTGAGTTTAAAGTGAACAATATTCCTCTTATACAACACTTAATTTGTATGGTTTCTTTAAAAATTGACTACTGGCATTTTTTTAAATAGTAAACTGTCACTAAACAGCATAAAAGTGAATATCCAGGATAAAATATCACTGAACACCCACATGCAAAGTTTGGTTGTCAGCAAAAATAATTTTTTAAAACAAGAAAATATAAACATCATCCCTATGTAATACTTTTAAACAAAAAGAGTTAAGTTATTGAACTGGCATTATTCAAGGTATTCTTCAGATATACTCAAACAATTAAGTGTGATAAAAATCTATTCAAGCTTGTCTCTGTCATCTTACCCTTAAACTCCCTCCCTTCCACCCCACAAAAACCATGACCTCTGATCTTTAAATCAACAACCGAGTGCTGATTGTCAACTCTTCTATGGAAAAACAATAAAATAATCTTTTTAAACTTCATGTGTATGTAATATGATATGCTCTAATTAAAAAAAGTCAACAATAAGGCCTTGACCTTTATGTTAAACACATGATCAAAGCACTGTTGTAAAATATGTGACCCTGATCCTAAGGTTAAAAGGTTCACTGAGCATATCACAGAATGAACAGACTTAGCATCAGAATGATTCATCCAAAGTATGAAGAAAATCCATTATGGGCTTTTGGAGATATATGCTAATTAAAAACTTTAACCAAAACATTAAATGCTGCTGACAGCTGTGGAAAAATGACTGCTTTGTCTCACTTTCCAAGTAATGTGGGCTCCCCCCACCCCAATATTAAGTTTCATTTTCAACTGATTATGTACACTGATTATGCAGTTGGCTTCAAAATGTCTTCCTATTCATTAATTCACTTCATACCTAGGCACTCAGGGCTTTGTGACAAAATTAGCCCGTCATATACTCCAGTCCCAGCAGTTATATAGCGATTGTCACCACCATGTTGTATGCTTGATTGCCTTTATTTTTGAGCTACACCAATTGTGTATTTGAAACTTTCATTAGATATACTGCATGTCTTGATGAGTGTTACAATATACATACAAAACATGTAAATCCAGAATCCACATGGATCCTGGAAAACTCAAACCTAATTGTATAAATTATATGGTATAATGCCTTTAATACAAAAAAATTGAACTGCCTAACACTCTCTCACACAAAAATATGTATCATTAGAACAGACATAATTTTTTTGCAAGTTCTGAAATTGTTCACTCATTAAAAAAAATCATAAATTTCTAATATATATATATATATATATATATATATATATATACATTATCAACCCTGTGAAACATGACATTTACAGAGTTGTACTTTTGCACACTGTAGGTGAGACTAAAGTAGTAAAAGTACAGCGCAATGAGTTCCCAAACCACATGTACTTTGGACAAAACCACAATATTCAACAGCACCAACACCATAATTTGTATTTATACTATCTTTCATAAAAATTAAAGTGAATACAAATATGTCGGAAGAGAAATATTGTTTGAATTATTTTTATTACTGAATAATGCATAAATACATTGTGTGACAAAATGTGATTGTATATACTGTCGTATCATGATAGACCTGCTGTGATGCCATATTACACAGCAAGAAACTTACTGGGTTCAACGTGTTCTTACAGGTACCCAGTAAGTCCCTGACAACACCTAATAAGTGAAAATTTTACTGGATCATTTGAACAGGAAGTTAAGAGACAGGTATATCATTATTTCTAATTCTTAAAGACTTTTTGTGTACAAGCAATAGTGTGCAACAAAGCGCAAATTTTATAAGTGATCTGACTAGCCATTTAATTAACGCAGATTACATAGGTCTTGTTCCAGCCATTTTATGGTGACTATCTTTCCCAAAGCTGAATGTTTTTATTTGATATACTTGACAGATATATTCTGAATTCCAAAACTGAGAATTCACAGTTTTATTATGTGGTACTTATATTCCTGGATTCCATGATTCATAAAAACCATCAATGTAAAGACCCAACGAAGCAATGATCCTTCTGTATAAACAATAGTATGCCCATCCCCAATTGATGAATTAAGTACCAATAAAAATATCATTTTCTCAGAACCACGAAACTTGATTTACACGAAAATGAAGGAATTCAGAGTAAACAAGTAAACAAATCCAAATAGATTGGAGAAACCATTATGCCATGATATGTTACCATAGCGCTGAATGCATTATAATTTTTGGAAGAGATAATGTAATCAAAGTAGTGATAGTACTGGTGGTTTGGAGGATTGAAGTGACACCATCTTGCCTAAGAACAGATAAATGAACATAAATCTAGAAACACTGCTATTCCTTTATCCATTTTTTCTCAAACATAAAATACTGCTCTAAATAATCTTTTAATTATTTTCTAAATTTTTGTTCCATTATGTCATCAGAGAATCTATTACTAAAATTTGAAACATTCTTTGAAAGATTACTTTCCTTTTAAACACATTATTTCTCCAACTGTATTGTTATATTGTCTAGTGAAACCAATCATATCATACTTCATTAAATATTAAACATGGTCTCTCTCTTTTTTCACTACTTCAAGTCTAATATGCATTGATTTAAGACAGTAACTTTGCTAATCCAGCACACAATATTTTACCAATCCTATGACCCTATCCATCCCTCTTTTTTGGGCAGAGCCTAAGGGACAATCATGCATAATTGTCTTAAGTTAACTGACTTGTTTGGTTACTGCATATGGTACACAGCAACAATGGCGTTCTGTGGAAAAAGACATTATTTAACATCAGGATTTCACTAGAATATTCATGGGAGATAACTACTGTGAGGTGTAATCACATACTTAAATCTGTGTTACCTCCCTTGATGTGAAACGCGCTGTACCTCTATATTTATACTGTTTTATAAATTTTACATAAACCTTGTTACTATTTTTAGAACTGTAAAGTATATCCAGTAAAGGAGAATGGTTACTGTGCCATAGCATGGAGGGATTGTCATCCCTTCAAACTAAAACTTACATGAATATGAGATCGACACATTAATATACTCTGGTCTAGAAGGGCCTTTAGGCAGCATGCAGTCTATGCCCTTTGTACAACCCATTTGCAAGAAAGGCAAGTGGTTTAAAAGTAATTTACATTCCCAGTTGTTTGCTCAGCAACTGCTTCTGTTTTTGATGTACTTCACAGGTAAATCCAGAATCAGAATAGATCCAGGAAAATTAATACAAACAGATCCAGGAAAACTCGCTATGAGATATATTACTACCAATTTGGATACATTATGATTTTACATTACTATCATCATCATGCAAGCAACAATGTACAAAAGTGTTTGCTTTTTTGGCATGTAGAAATACATATGAGTGCTATACATCAATGCACTCTGGACTAGGGGGACACTGGGAAAGCATATAATCAGCAGCCCGTTGTATATCCCAGTCACAGGCAAGCAGAGCAGTTTTACAGTGATTCACATCCCCGAGTTGTATGCTCAGCAGCTGTTTCAGCTTGATGTATTTTATTGCTTTCTGCAGGTCCCACTTGGTTTCCTCAAGTGCTCGCACGCAGTCCTGGGCAGTTACCTGTAATGAAATGGGCAAAGGCATGCACTTGTGAATAAATAATGAATGAGTATTTTGTACAGTATTACTACTTTTCAAGTGAGTAAAATGTGCAGTGAAGGGCAAAATGTGACAAACGTGATTCTGTGGAACACTACGTCTCATTCACTAATGGAATTCAGAACATTTAATGCAGTTGTCAACCATACTAAATCTCCATATAGCACCATCCCTCTTATACTGCATGGATTAAATTATGTAAGTTAAATTTTGTTTTATCTTTGCAAACTAACATATTTCACTTATCTTTAGTTCTTGACTGATGAAAGCCAATTACTGCTAATTTGTGGAGTTGGATCATAAAAATAACTTAATTTTAATTTGTATCCACTGTAATGATACGGCCATGTTTGGAAATACTTAGCTTAAAATGTGGATCACTGGGAATACTTAAAAACATAGTGGCCTCACTTACAATGCAGATCACTGGGAATACTTAAGAACATAGTGGCCTCACTTACAATGCAGTTCACTTGGAAAAGTAACCGTTCTTAAAATGTGGGTTGCTGGAAGTACTTAAGTATAAAGCAGCCACACATCAAATGTGGTTCACTGGGAATACTTAAGTGTAGAGTGACCTCACTTAAAATGTGGTTCACTGGGAATACTTAAGTGTAGAGTGACCTCACTTAAAATGTGGTTCACTGGGAATACTTAGGTGTAGAGTGACCTCACTTAAAATGTGGTTCACTGGGAATACTTAAGTGTAGAGTGACCTCACTTAAAATGTGGTTCACTGTATGGCTCCAATTAAAAGTGTTTTCAAGAGGAAGCACTGTACTTATAATGCCAATGGCTCCACCAACACCACTAGAAAAGTGATACCCATTTTCTGTCCCCAATACCAGCAAGACAACAATTACTGATATTCACAATAAAACTGAATTTCAGTCAGAAAACCTATAGCAAGCAATAGTAAAATTTCTGAACAACTTACAAATTGCTGACTGTACATAATCATGGTAACATATCACGATTTGACTTGCTCATCCCTACAAATCAATAACGAATGGCTTCAAAACATAACCACATCCCATTTTGTCACACTTTAGATACACTAGATAACAACCCAAGCATTTAAGAAAAAACATGCTTTACATCCTCCACCGAGACAAACTGCCCATATATCAAAAGATGCAAGCCCACTGGCATGACTGAATGGCGGAATTACTGTAGGATGTAAGAAAAATATGTTACTATATGTTCCAAATATACGGTGCAAAAATAATAACCAAAGAAATGTATGTACTACTAACCTCAAAAACATGGTGACAAGTAAAAATGTGATCATGATATATTCGATATATGCACTGAATTGGACAAGACTCATAATAATAATAATAATAATACAACATCCTACTTTAATCCTGGGGCAACAGTGGTATAGAGAGAAAGGGAAGTTTGGGATAATAAATCATTACAAGTAGTAAGTCAAGTGAGTAAGTGGCTCTATGAAATAAAAATATACAATTAACCAAAAGGTGTCATTATTTTTTATCTCTGGGTTTAAACAGTATGAACAACTGCAATATAGAGTAAAGATAGATGGGGATCAAATATGTACAATTTAATATGAACTGAATAAAAAGTTCTTGAAAGATAAAGGGGGAATGAAATGTTTTATGTATTGACTCCATGGTCTCATCCTGGAACTTGCCCCTTTGGTAGTAATAGCAAGTCAATGTGTGATGATGCTATATTCTATCTACTCATGGAAATACAAATGCAAAAACAAAACTTGAATGTCCCCATTGTAATTCTTGACCCCACAGCCCTACCCTAGGACTGAACCGTGTGGCAGGAGTGGTAGTAAAGGGGGATTATGTAATAATATTTTAAATATGAAGTGATTACAGAAATACCGATACGGGTCCCAATGACCCAAAGGTTCTACCCTGGACTACAGGAGCTGGAATGGTACTGTGATAAGAGAATTTGTGACGTTATATTCCATCTATGAGGTGAACTGGTACAGAAGTTATGGAAATGCAAGTGATGAAAAATATTACTCCATTACAATTATTGACTCTATGGTCATACCATGAAGCAAATCTTAGGGAAAGGAACAGTACTGAGAGAAGGAGTAGACTATTCTATTCCAAGTATGAAGCAAACTGGTCAAGGGGTTATACAAATTTAAGGGAAAAAATATAAAACATAACCATAAAGCTTTCATCAACACATGTCCCCATTAAAATTCTGGACTCTTTGACCCCCATCCAAATTCAGAAAACAGGGGAAGGGTGGCCCCAAGAGCAGGGGAGTTTTGTTAATATATTCTAAACATTAAGTGAATTGTTATGGAAAGATAATGAAAAATGTAAACCACAAACTGAGGGCTGTTCCATTTAAACATACACTGTTACCCAGGGAAGGCATTTTTTAAAAAAATATATGCCAGGGTACTTTGATTTCACAGAATTCATATTAAAATGAAGAAATCTCTAAATTGCATCTATGGATGAGTACCTCACTTTTCGTGCCATCCCTGGGTCCAATGTATGTTTTAATCGAACAGCCATGAAATAGAAATGCTGGATAAAAGCTTTAGCAAAAGTTGTCCACAAATATGTACTCACACACATACCAACTATACATTGCTATAATACTGGGTGAATAGTATTTTTTTAAAATCCAGAATATATTATCCACTTTCACTTTGCCATTCAGGTGCTCTAACAAATACTTATTTGGTCCAAAGCATGTCAACACCAGAGCAGCCCCTACATCTTGCTTCCATTTATGAGACAAAATTTTGTAGTTTAGGTCAATTTTTTCTAAAATATAGTTCTCCACAAATGTTGACACCACTGAAGCAAAAAAAAAAAAAAAAAAAAAAAAAGAGTTCAAACAGATTAACATGAGACAAGTATTCTCTCATTACCCGAGTTGACAAAGTCTCTCTGATTTGACTGAACTTGGGTAGGGTCAAAATGGCACACTGCAGAGATGCTTTTTCCCCATGCTCAGATCTCACCAGTAGTGATTTGTCATAAGATGATCTAGACCGCAAACCTAACGATCTTCGACCCTGGAACTTATCACCCCCACCCCCCATAACAACTTACCTCATCTGACAGCAGCTTTTGCATGGTTTCTATTTCCTCACCATTCTTTTGCCTGAAAATACGGAGCATTAGAGATGATTAGAAACTCTCAACTACAACAAATCATATGAGACATTTGCAAGACATCTGACACTGAGGAACACTCGGCAGGTTTGACTGGTCAATAAATAACCTGAGTGACCAATCACATCTGTTTTGTTCAATCAAAATATTGCCAAGGGTGGGATAGGGAACCCATATCTTTTGTAACAGAGTGGACAGAAATTGCTGCATTAACAATTCCTTGCAGTCCCTCTAAAAATATCAAGTGAAACAAAGTGAAAATGATACAAAGAGGAACTCCCAAGTCAAATTAGGGAGACGACTAAAGTCTCCACAGAACCTGATATGTACTTAAAATAATTTAAGTGAATTTCTAACACTATGCAGATCTGTCTGTCTGGACCAAGTGGTTATGAGTTCAAAAAAGATTTTTGTGACACTGTAGGTCAAAGGTGTTGTATGCTTCCAATAGAAATAAAGGTTCAAATTTATTTTTCCCTTGTAACAACACTTTTCGGGCACCAAATGTAAATTAACACTCAAAATGGCTATTTAAAATGTTTTATATCAAAACCAGAACTGGAGAATTTTTAAAAAATCTCATAATCTGATGGTGAATTTCTTGTCCTCAAATTTTAATTGAATCCCTGTCATGAGGAGACTATTTATCTGGGTAAATGCTCAAAGGCAATTAATGTGAATAGTTGCCCCATTCATCAGAGTCCATGCTAAAGGTCAAATCAGGTGAAATAGTTGCCCCAGTGCTTGAAGTTGCCCAAGTATGTAGAAAGAGAAATAGAAACCGATTTTGCCTTCTCTCAAGTTCATATCATCCCCTGCCCCCTTTCAGACCAATGAAAGCTTTTGCATTCCTTGTACAATATAAACTATCGATGATTCTTTTTGTTGTAAAAGCAACGTAAAACCATTTTAAATGTGATGTTTTCACACATTCTGGAACTTGTCTTTCATTGCAATCATCATTTATGCCTGTAATTAGGTTTCAGTCAACAAGATTCCCACTATAAGAAGTGTGTGCGTGTGATTTGGATTTTTAATGTAGCTTTAACAATTTTTCAGTCATATCGCTATGATGTCTGCAGTGTGGCAGTTTATAGTGATGTTTAGCACTGGGGCATTATGCCGCAGACATGTAGCATGATGTCCCATCCAGTCACATTATCCTGATACCAGGCTGACCAGTCCTTACACTAACCTATTAATGCTGAGCGCCAAGCGAGGCTGCTGTTAGTACCATTTTTGTAAGTCTTTGGTATGACTCGGCCAGGGATCCAACTCACAACCTCACACATCTGAGGCGGATGCTCTAACCACAAGGCCACCTGAGCGGTCCTACTACAAGAAGCTTGAAGCAATTGAGATTCCAGGCATTGATTGTCTGATTATGAGAGGTTTTGGTTGATTGCTAGTGAAGGAAACAGTATTTCATATTTCATCTTCAGAACATGTACCATGATATCTGTCACTCACTTTTAATAGCACATGTAACTCTTTTTTTGAGTTTACCATCTTTTGCATGAAAATAATCAAACTAAAAAAATATTATTTTTACCAAGTTTAATGAGTATTTCTTTTTATTATATATTTGTCTGAAAGATACAGTAAAATGTTTGTCTACTTTTTGGAGCATTCTAATAGCTGACCTGTCTTCACTAATTTCTCCCTATTTTAAATCAATTTGCCTGATTCTGGTGGGGGAAAAAGAAGTCACCCTAATGTTTTAGCCCAGCATGGCTCATGATCACATATTTTCAGTCTTTGATTCGTTAATGCTCAAGACCACTGGCCTGATCCAACTTGCAAATAATAAGACCACTGGCCTGATCCAACTTGCAAATAATAAGACCACTGGCCTGATCCAACTTGTAAATAACAAGACCACTGGCCTGATCCAACTTGTAAATAACAAGACCACTGGCCTGATCCAACTTGTAAATAATAAGACCACTGGCGTGATCCTACTTGTAAATAACAAGACCACTGGCCTGATCCAACTTGTAATTAAGACCAAAGGCCTGGTCCAACTTGTAATTAAGACCAAAGGCCTGGTCCAACTTGTAATTAAGACCAAAGGCCTGGTAAACTTGTAATTAAGACCAAAGGCCTGGTAAACTTGTAATTAAGATAAATGGCCTGGTAAACTTGTAAATACAAAGACCAAAGGTCTGGTCCAACATGTGGATACAAAAACCACAGGTCCAGTCCAATTTGTAAATAATATGTATGACTGTAGCAACAAAATTTCCATGGATCTTAGGGTTTTGCTGCTTTCCATGCACTGACATAACTGTCAGCACCTGACTGGAAAATTTGTAACAAACTTTGCCATGCAACATAAATGATGCTGAAGCAAAGAAAGTGATACTCATATCTCACCATACCTACATAGATGAGACAATACAAATCTAACACAGTGATCACATAAATTATAATTCTGTCCGTATTTTGCCTACAAGTCATGCTACAAATGATGTCTTTCATAAATTTAACACAAAACCTGAAAACTGTTGCAGCTGTTAGTCATGGCCACTATTGTATCAGGCCAAGAGAAATAGATGCCGTAGGATTTGTTGATTACAGACGAGACAAAAAAGACTAGTTTACATACAAAGCCTTGAGAAGAAACACAATTTAGACAATGTTGGGCCACAGTCTACTGTAAAGGAAATAAATCAACAGTGTTTTATCATACAGCAGATGATATCAGCTATCTTTGCAAAAGAAAAGAAACCAAATGGAAACTAACAGCATGCAAAATCAGTCAGACTCCGAACAAAAATGACTGACTAAAAGAAAGCAAATTCTGAACAGAGGGATTCTGCTGGCAAGTAGAAAAGGAAGATGTACAAAATGCTGCAGTATCTAACTGGGAAGGCCTGATGGAAAATTAAAAGATAAAACCAATCTAGGAAATTGAAGGTCAGAGTAGTGATTTCCAATTGAAAGAGAAAACATACTGTTCAAAACAGAGGGAATTGTTTCTTAGATCAATTACAGCTTCAAATTATTTTCGAAGATCACTCAGATCTGTTTTCATTTAAATAAGAATATCAAATAGATTTCACAAGTTTCAAATAAGAAATTAGAGGTATCGTGAATCTTATTAATTTTTCTTCACTACCAGTAAAAATCATCCATACTGATAAGATATCATATGACTGGGAGTAAAAACTTCCCATACATCCTAAGGTAAGGAAAAACAAAGTATCCATTAATTTTAATCTAAACTCGTGGATGTTCTTAACATCTTCAATTTTTATCTAACATCCATGGACATTCTTGCCATCCTAACCCTCTTCCTATTGTGTCTAACACAGACTTGGTCTTTTACTGTCCAATGTATACAAATGAATAAATGAAAGGACTTGCACAATACTTTCTTTTATTGTGATAATGGGACTAAAAATAAAAAAACTGAATGCCTTTTTCATTATCTGGTGGAACTGGCTTTATCTTAATGCATAAGGAAAAGATTTCCTTTTCTATGCCTTTCTTCTAAAAATTTTTTTATCCAACACTCTTTTCAACCATAATTTACTGGACAAATTGAAAAACTTAAACTAAAGGGAGAAATTATCCACCTGTTCAATGAAAATTATTGCACTATTTTGATGATGACCTGAAAGCTCTATATAATGTAGAAATATAATATATATAAACATGGATATTTTGAATCTTTTAGAATACTGATAAATTCTGCTTGCTGTTTACACGATTCTAGCTGGCAAAACAGCTATGAAGACTTGCTGTAGACCTATTCAAATTACATTAATTTACAGTTCAAAACTGAACAATGGTTTCACAAATAAAGCAAATTAAAATCCATCACCATCTAATAAGTCTGTCTTTCAAATAAAGCATCTAGCATTTTATTAGGTTCAAGCAACTGCAAAGCACTGCCTTGTCGCAAAAAGAAAGCTACCTCAAGAAAAACTGGATCTAGATTGAATGTAATTTTAAAGTTCACAGTTTATATTCTTACAGGATTTTTCAGTGCTCTCCCTTTGAGACTATATTTGCTGCACTTTGTCACTACTAAAACTTCTTGTTATACAGTACCTTGAAAATGTACCTTAAGGTGGACTTAACTCGTACATACAGATTTATGATACCATATCCTAAGATGGACTTAATTCATACTTACAGCTTTATGGTTCCATACCTTTAGATGGACCTAATACTATACATATTGGCTGATGTTACTATACTTAAGACGGACCTAATTCCATACATATAGGTTGATGTTATTGAACCTTAAAATTATATATATATATATATATATATATATATATATATATATATATATATATATATATATATATATATATATATATAAAAATCCTGATGCTATTGTACCTTAAAATTAACTTAATTCCTTACATATAGGTTTATGTTGCTGTTTACATTTTTATATGATGTACAATTTAAGTTCTATCAACCTGCAATATATACTTTTCATGGCCAACATGGTGGTGTTTGCTCATATTACCATGAAATTGGAGAATGTTCTTGTTGTGTGTTTAACACCATTTTTCAGCATATGAAAGCTATACATGGCAACCAGTATAACTGGTGGAGGAAGAACACGGGGAAAGTCCCCCATATGAGCCATAGGAAGTTACTGGCAAGCTTTCTCTCATACCCACATTTGCAAAACCCAAACTCAAACCATTAGGGATTGAGGTGAGATGGTAGTGATTGGTAATGGTGAGCACTTCAGACCACTTGGCCACCCGAGGCCCCGAATGTGGCGAATGCAACAAAAGTTCCCCTGATGGGTGACAATTTTAACCTTCAGTGTATCTAAAAAGCAACAGTTGGTTGCTTTTCATTGGCACTTTCAACAGTTTATTGACTGTATCATGTTGAAGAAATGAAAGCTAAGTGCCTTCACATGGACACAATGAAGCTGGCAATATGGGTTGGCCGGGGTGGGTATCAAACCTGTGACTCCTGCATTACAAGTCCAATGATCTACCAACAGTGCCATCTGCAAATCAAACATAATACCATCTTTATCCTCACAATGATGTAAACTTAATCATGAAGTTTTCTGTATCACCAAAGTAGTCTTGCGCGTTTTAAAAGAATGTGGTTTATATTGAAACAATAGTTCTGCAATGGGGCTGATTTCACTGGCCCAAAATAATAGCCAGGATTCCAAGATAAGACCGTTTCTTCTTCTAGCTGCTGATTGTTTAAACCATCTGGTGGCCATATTGGATGTCAGGTTGGCACCATTTTCCTTCAAGGCCAGCTCAACTTCATAAGAGTCCTTTTGTTCAAATGCCAAACTGACATCAACATCCATTCAAGGAGACTTACAATAAGATTTTTAAGTTGGCCATTGTGGTAGCCACACTGGATGCAAGTCCAGCACCATTTCCATTTGGACTAATTAGACATCATAATTAGCCCTAAGGTGAAGACCCCATGTCAACATGTCCAATCATCTAAGAGAATTACCTTCAACAAGAATTTCATGGAGGCCATATAGGATGCTAAAGCAGCATCATTTTAGTTTAGAATTAACTACACATAACAAACCTTCCAGTGAAAACCCCATCTCAATATGACTTTCCATTTAGGAGGCATAAAACCCCATCTCAATATGACTTTCCATTTAGGAGGCATAAAACCCCATCTCAATATGATTTTCCATTTAGGAGGCATAATACCCTATCTCAAGATGACTTTCCATTTAGGAGGCATACAACCCCATCTCAATATGATTTTCCATTTAGAAGGCATAATGATAACGAGATTTTCAATGTCTTCATCATTTTTATTTAGGACCATCCAGACATCATAAATAGCCTCAAGGTGAAGACCCAATATCAATACAACCCTCATCGAGGAGTAACTTCAAAAAAAAATTTCTAGATGGTCAGAGCAGCACAATTTGATTTAGTACCAAACAGACATCATAAAAAGTCCTTTAGTGACCATGGCAGTCATAGAGGATATCAGATCAGGACAACGGAACAACAAAGAAGTTATTCTGTGAAAACTTATGACTTTGCATTTAGGAGGATTATCAATAACAAGATTTTCAGGATGGCTGCCACTGCAGATGAACACCAGCTTCATTTTAAATTAACATCATAATTATAGGTGAAAACCCCACGTCAATGTGACTACCAATCTAGATGGAGTAGCTAAAACAAGATTTTCAAGATGGCCACCATAATGCCATACTGGAGGTCATATTAGGAATTTCATTTAGGACAACTATCATAGCAAGTCTTAATGAAAACCCCATGTTTATATGACCATCCATGTAGCTATGGTACCCATAACGTTTGCAAACTTTCTGCTGTGGTGGAAATATTGGATGTCCTACGGGGGCATCATTTTTAATGAGAACCACTATAACTTGGGTTGAATGTGTTTGTAATGTTTGATGGTAATCCTCCCTGTTGTTGACAAGGATCAGTGATGACAAACTTGTGCTAATGGATGATAGACAAGTTTGAAGTCTGACTCAATATTTCAAGGATTTTATGTATTTTTACCTCTATTTTCATTGGATATGCCTTTTAAATAAACATATTTATAATTTGTTTTAAGATTTTTACCATTTTGACGTTTAATCCACTCTATATAACCATGACTGTGATGATGTGCTGTTAAACTAGATACATACCTAGATACGGGTACATACATTGATGTGGAATTGAGCTATAATCAAATAACTGCATCAATGAATCAATTACATTACATTATGTTACTTGTATTATTACGGAAAAACTGCTTCAAGTTAAAATCATCCGTACACTTCTAGGACCAGTCTGCCATGACATACATTCAAATGATATAGATCTGCATGCAAATTAATGGAGGAACATGCAAAGGGGTAATAAAATTCAGTCACAATATTCAACATGCATGCCTAAAAGGAAATACTACCTGCAATATATATACATACATACATACATACACATGCACACACAATTAAGCCCGTCTGTTTGCTGTACACTACCAGAGATGCCAACCCCTACCCAACATTGAATAGTAATGAAAGCATTACAAAGTATGAACTTGTAAATAAAAATAGGAACAATATTTTTCATTCAATATGTATTTTAAGAATCAAACATTACTGGATAAAGGTGATATTTGGCTGAAATATTCTTCCAACTACTATGAAGCAATGAGGTTGATTGAGAAAAGATTGCAATAGCATGGCAATTGTCTAGTCTAGTGTTAATGTCCTACATATTTTTCAAAATCTGGGTCGTAGTATAATCCATGCATCACTATTCATTTAAATATCTTTTTTAAATTTTCTCAGATTTCCATGGAACAGCAACACAAGAAGGTTATTTATAGCCAAGGCAATTGGAGACAAGTTCTTTAACCATATACACCCATGGTGGCCTCTACAGACTGAACTGATATCATCTTGCAATACAAGTGCTTAGCTAGGCTTTCATAACAATATATATACAACCAGATAAGCATTTCAGTGATCTCTTCAAGATATTATTTGCCTATATAAACAACTGGACCAGAACAATGGAATCTGATATCTGTCATCATAATGACAGTCTGATGTACAAAATGAAAATAACTACACTCATACTGGAATGGATGGCATTTCTGCAGCACTAGTTATGCCTAAACAGAGTTATTCCCCTTGCTGCAACCACCTCCATTCTTAACTTAACCAATGATATTAGTAACATTTTCAGGAAACAAGTGGCAAAAATTGGGAATTCTGAATGATTTGGACAGATAGCATAGACTATCCCTTCTGCTTTCTCTTTCAATTGATTCATGCATCAAGAATCTGGTATAATGAAAGAGTTCTCCAATGACAGTCATAATTAAATCCAAGTTTTTTGCTTAATTATTTCTGAATTCAAAATTAGGGTCTATTTTATATACCTCTGAGGATCCTTGTGAAATTCCCTGCATATTCCATGTGACAAACAACTTTATCCTGCATTCAACTCTATATGGAATCCATAAAAAAATATCTGCTCTTTAAAAAAATGTATTTTTGATTTTGTATTTTTGATTCACCACCTCCTTCCCAAAATCATATGTAAAATTTCAAACCTTAATTGCTATTAAGATCTATACATCCCTTAAAACAATATACCAATTACAAGTTCTATTCTAGAAATGAAAATGTTTGGCATAAATTGTGTTTTACTTCAAGTATATTTGGAGTTCCAGGTACAAAGAGTCCATATTACCAATGGAAACGTTACCTGTTACTCTTACCCTCCTCCCTTAGGGGCTGCATCCTGTGTTACCATGATGTTACTGACTCATTCTCCAAATACATGATACCAAATATTGTTTACTCTCTCTCATTTAGTTCATGCTGAGTTCAGGTTACAAGGAAAACAGACAGACAGACAGACAGACAGACATGTGGACATGACCTATCACAGAATATCCGCAATAGTGCCAATCAAATGAAAAATATCAGTTGTAACAAAATTAAGTTTTTCGCAATGAACTTAGTCAAGTTCTAAAAATATAACACCGTCCAACCCCCCACAAATGCATACATCTGTATCTCGGATGGAATAAAGCAAAAAGGAATAAGTAATACTAAAATGCCGACTCCTACCTAGGTCATGAAGACTCGCTATATCATCATGCCTAATGAAAACTCACCATTTAAATAAACAAAAGACAAACAACAGAAGCACCCATTTAAGCAAGCAAAATGCAACTAAAATGCAATACAGGAACTAGAACAAAGAGAAAAACTGAAAAAATTCTCTTTCCATGCAGCACCTGTCTTGGTAAATTTTGTACACAGAAATAGCTTTTTGTGAAGCTGGTACTTACTATATATATTGGTCTGAGACTTTTAAATGACAATATTTGAATCACGAAACTCAAAGTAAATGTTGTGATGGCACCTGAAGGCATCCAAAAACCTAGCACTGAAAAAAGTCTTTAGGGTTGTGATTTTCAAATACAGGCTAAACAGCTTGTGTACAATGGGGTCCCAAAACATTGACTGCACTATTAGCAAGGACATCAGTTAAAAAGGATGTGTGTGGGGAGTGTTGAATTTTTAATGTAGCTTTAACAATTTTTCAGTCATATCACTATTATGTCTACTGTGTGGCAGTTTAACATGATGTCTAGCACTGGGGCATCATGCAGCAGACATGTAGCCTGATGTCACATCCAGTCACATTATCCTGGCACCAGGCTGACCAGTCCTAACACTAACCTCTTAATGTTGAGCGTCAAGCGAGGCAGCTGCTAGTACCAGTTTTATAAGTCTTTGGTATGACTCGGCTGGTGTTCGAACCCGTGACTTCTAACCACTAGCCCACCAGAGTGGTCCAAGTTAAAGAGGGACTTAAACAAAATTAAGGGTATGCCATCATAGCTGGACACTGAGAAAATGAGGGGGCTGTAAATGTAACTGTTTAATGGCTGAATATTTGTTTTATAATCACATTGTGAATTACTGTCAGGAAAACTTTGTATCTGATGGTATAAATTACTAAGCGGCTTGAACAACCACATGTATATGAAAACATTGTAGTATGTCACTGCTTTTTGTTATTTTTGATTCACAGCAATAATCCTTTTTTTAAAAACCAAGAGTGTGATCTGATGTGATTTGGATTTTTAATGTAGCTTTAAAAAAAATTCAGTCATATTGCTATGATGTCTGCAATGTGGCAGTTTATAGTGATGTCTAGCACGGAGACATCATGCCGCAGACATGTAGCATGATGTCCCACCCAGGCACATTATTCTGACACCAGGCTGCCAGTCCTAACACTAACCTCTTAATGCTGAGCACCAAGCGAGGCAGCTGTTAGTACCATTTTTGTAAGTCTTTGGTATGACTCAGGTGGGGATCGAACCCATGACCTAACGCATCCGAGGCAGACGCTCCAACCACAAGGCCACAGGAGTGGCAAAAAAGCCAAGAGACATTAATTTTGTGAAAAACACGGTCAAAGCTGAAACTTGATCTTTTTAAAAAAATTGCTCTCTTGGTAAGATATCAGTGCCATGATCTGATTTCAAGTAACGGTGAAGCTTCTCATTCTTGAGGAAATTTCTGATTGCCAAATCAGGAATTTTAAAATTTAAGTTTGCTACTAACTCTGGAAGCAGCCTCTCCATTATGAACTGAATCTGTTAACCAAAACTTTTTATTCACCAAGGTCTCCTGCTTGTTGTTGTTGTTGTAGGGTTTAATGCCATTTTTCAGCATAAGATGCGCTATACGTGGCAGCCAGTATAACTGGTGGAGGAAGAACCCTGGAAAACCATGTGAAGAACCACAGACCCACGAGAAGCTACTGGCAGGCTTTCTCATGTACCCTTGTTAGCTGAGTCTGAGACTCGAACCCACGCAGTCAGAGGTGAGATGGCAGTGATCTGGAACGGTGAATGCTTTAGACCACTTGGCCATTCGGGGCCCCTCTCCTGCTTGTCTGCCTTGCTATGTTTGATCACATTCATGAATGAGTAGGCTAATTTTAGGTAGTTTACTTACATAATAGCATTTATACCGTTGTTCACTAGATCAACTGAAATGAGTTGACCTGACACATAAACATGACTGCTAGCTATTAGTTATATAGGTTGAATCTGCATGCCTTTTAACTTATTTATTTCTCCCCCTTTATTTGATTTCATCTGATACAAAAGACAATGTGACAATGTGAAAATAAAAATGTGTGTGATTTGATTTTTAACTTAGCTTTAACACCTTTCAGTCATATCGTTATAATGTCTGCAATGTGGCAGTCTGTAGTGATGTCAAGCACTGGGTCATCATGCCACAGACATGTAGCGTGATGTCCCACCCACTCACATTATCCTGACACCCGGCCAACCAGTCCAAGCACTAATCTCTTAATTCTGAATGCCTAGCAAGGCAGATGTTTGTACAATTTTTATAAGTCTTTGGAATGACTCGGTCTGGGTTTCAACCGGCAACCTACCGCATCTGAGGCGGACACTCTAACTACAAGGCCACCAGAGCGGTTTTCATTGACTGAAATTTGGTCCAATATTGTCATAAACAGTGTACTGAGAAAGTTATTTGGAAAGAAAATTTAACAAAATACATGACTTTTTATTAACAGCTAGATTTTCATGATATTAAAATTTCCAGTTGCTTACTTGCCATTTCTGACATTAAAATGAGTGATATATCAAAATTTCATTTGTCAGTTTTGATCATAAATTTCATAATGTTCAGCAAACAGGGTCCAATTTTGGGGTTATTTTTACATTTGGAAAAATAGAATCATTGCCAGACCCCGTCTTACAAGCAGGTTCGCAAATTACTGAGTGGTGTGTGTGTGTATATATATATATATATATATATATATATATATATATATATATATATATATATATATATATATATATATATATATATATAATCAATAAAAAAGACCTGCAAGTATCAACTCATTATTCCACATGAAGGGACTTTAACAGGATATATGCATACTAGATGATTCCATATTTATTGTACAAGTTGTATGGGTTTATAATAAATGTTAGATGTGGCAAGTTTACTAAAAGACCACAGAAATGTGTGGAATTTACCTTCATAACTAACAAAGATTTTTATATTGGAAAACCATATCCTTCCCATTTTAATGCAAGTGTGTACATCACTTGTATCTTTATAAATCCTGAACATAAATGGTAATGCCACTAATCTTCTCAAGGCTTTGTAAAAAAGCATAACTAGATTATTAACCAAATAATAAATGATCCTTAATTACTGACTTTATGAATGTATAATGATAAATGATTAATGATTGATGGGAAAAATGAATTATGGATGAAGTGTACCGATATGTTCTTTGCTTTTTGTTTGAAAAATATACAGTCATCTCTTTTGTGAAATGTGATTCAAATGATGATACGTTTAATGATAGTACATAATGAACTAAAATAAATAACGAATTCACATTATCTTAAACTTTAAATATTGCCATAAATTGCATGGACTTAAGGTACAATTCATAAAATACTCCTGAATATGTTTCCATTTATATCACTTTTTGCTAAATACGTTTAAAATTAAAATTAATTTCCCAATACGGTACACATGATGCATGGATGAAAGATGAAGTTTTCTCATCTCAAGCTATCCAAAGAGAATATAATGAACAATACAATTGGATACTTTCAAAAGAATTAAAAAAGGCTCTGAAGTTATACTTGCAACACTAATCAAAATATGTACAAGTAGATAAAATCTTGTAACACAACTGATTACACAAAGTGTAAATTGTTTCCAATTTTTTTTAATTTAGATTTTCTGACATAGCTGTCTCTAAAATACATGGGATGTAGTTTCTTTTTTGGAAAATACTCTTAAACATCATCCCATTTTTTTAAAAACTTTGAATAGCTTGTGAATTAATGAAGAAAATTTGATGGCATTTTTGCAAGGTATATAAAAGGTGTCTTAGAAAAGGTGTTAATCAACCAATCAAACAGCAAACCAATTATAAAATCAAAGGTGTGCATGAGAACTTTATACTGGAAACTATTCCTTGTTCAAAAATATGAGAATTTTTCAAGATCTAAGAGAATTACTGTACTCAGTTAAAAATAGGATCCAAAGATAAAGTGCACAGCTTGAGATCTGCTGTTGTACAAGGCACTGGTAGATCTTTTATCAATGCAGTTTGTTAAGAGTAATCAGTAGAATAAACAACACAGACCCTGATCTGCCAGTTCATTATGTATGGCAAGATCAGGAACTATACTGTTTGCACTTGGACCTGACTTCTAACAGGGCATATATGGTAACTCTATAATCTGTCTCTATCAATACATATTTTTAAGAAGTTTCCAAATATAGTTCTCCACACCACAATATGAATAGAGAGCTTACATTATTATTAAATGTTTTAAGCTATTACTACAAAAATTATATGGCATTAAGGACTGGTCAAATTAATAATTCAGACTCCATGAAATAATTCAAATCTCTCATGGAATGGAAGATGATCTTCAAGTTTTTGAACATGCAAACAAAAACAATTTTATCAAGGAAGACAAGAAATGTGAAGGATTGATTTAACAGTGACAGTATGTAATAAAGAAGATATTAAGCTAACTTTATCCAACAACATCATTAAAAAAAACATTTTCCTTTTAAGTTTGACAGAAAGTTTTATTCATGGGCAAAGCTCTAGTTGTGGATAATTGATGATTACAAAGATTTACCTTCCAACTTATAAACTCTCTATTCAGGATGAAAATCAGTTCACTGCATAGATTTAAACACGTAAAGCTTCAAAGGATTACAGCACAACATTTACCTATCTAGTGCAAAATCTAGCAAGTCTTCATAGCTGACGCCTTCAGAATTGGTTTTGTAATTAGCAAGCATTAGGGGGGACGCTTCGGCATCCGTGCTAGCACTCCTATCCGAATAACTCCTGTCATCAAATACAACACTTTTTACCCAGAACGGATCACCATTATTGTAAAATCCTAGTTGCTCTAAATTCCACTTGACGTTCTGAAGCCCAAATTTCATTCCACGAGGGAACGTAGATGCTCCAGATGATCCCCCATCCCTAGAAAGGTTAAAATTCCGTTTGCTTATTTGTGGGCTGTCAGAGCCCTCAAAAACACTATCGTCTAGGGTGCATTCATCGTTATCATGCTCAATAGGAGGAGGAGGAGCAGGAGGAAGATCAGGGTATGAACCCTTATCAGAGTCATGCAGGGGACTGCAAGCGGAGTGATTGTCTGCAAGAGGGCTGCAAGCTATCACTGGGGATGCTGAGCTTTGGCAAGATTCAGACAAGGATGCAGTGGTAGTAATACAAGTAACAACAGACAGGTGACCTTCATTGCTATTATTGAGAACAAGTGGATATTTTCGCTCTCGAGTCTTTAAGGATTCTACTGCTGGCCTTCTTGGATTTTTGGGAGGAAGAGGAAGAAGGTTAGGAGTGTCCGTTTCAATTCTGTCATACACACTGAAACACCTTGGAGGAAGAGCTGGACCAGGCGAATTAGAATTCTTGCCTGGAAAGTTAGCATCTGCTTCTCTTTGAACACTGGCCAAGTGATCACTACCTGTGTCTACACTAAGAGAGTGATGAAAAGCTGGAGTGGAAGAGATATGAATTTTGGGATACTGTAGATTTGAAGATCTAGTACCTGATCCACCACGGCCACCACGTATTGGTATTGCACCTCCACGAAGCATTCGCAAGGGGTTGGTATCTACCTCATCATTATCATCTCCTAATGAACCCGAGGTTGCAAAACTCTTTCCTGGAATTCCTTGAGGAGCACGTAAATTTCTGTTTGGCGCTGCATCACCTTCTCCCACTAGACCTCTCTGATGTTCAATAGAGCGTCGTAATCTACTTTCCCGAGCTAATTTACTCATGATTTCTCGTGGCGATGGCTCCGAGAACTCTTCATCGAAAGTTCCAGATTTCTGTGATGCGTCTTTGGAAGTCTCTTGGGCACTGTCTGACCATTCAAATTCCATGCCTGAACAACTGGCATTTAAATTATCCTCTTTAGAATCAGGCAAATCAACTCGTAAAATATCAATTTGTTTTTTATCACTAACAGATTCCTCAGATAACTTAAAATCATCCTCATTGATTACTAAAGCTGTATCTAAAAATGATTTTTTTTCCTCTGTTGTTTCTTGGGCCCTCTTTACTTTTTCAGGGATGGGTGGAGGAGGTTGTCGCGGTGTGGGTTCCACTCGATTAATTTCAGGCCGAGGTTTAGGCACAGGTATTTCTGACCGTTTAGCCTCAAGTCGAGGGCGGGGAACTGGTCGATCAATTTTTCTGTCTGGGGTTACTTCTTTCTCACTAGAGTTTCTCCCAATATTGGATGGAGGGGATACAGAAGCTCTTTCAGAGGAAGACCTAGATATATTTTTGACTGGTGAAGATCTATCTGGTGTTCTCCGATCTGGAGATTGAGAGTTTCGATCAGGTGTTTGAGAACTACTAGATGCATTAGAGGATCTATCAAAATAGTTAAACCCCAACCCACTCCCAACACTATCCCTTTGTGATCCTCCAATCTCATTTTGGACAATGTCATTGGACCTTTGCCTATTTTTTGACACATCCTTGGCAGAACCATGAACGACTAACATATTATAGGCTTCTTGTGCCTCAGGTGGCACAGACTCATCAAGTTCACTGCGTGTAGCCATTTCTTCTGAGAACGTCCTTTTACGCTCGATTTTGGGGCTACGCTTGATTGACATTTTTATTTTTGACAGCAATCTTGGTGATTCCGAACCACTCTCTGAATCAGACACTTTATCCGATGTGGGAGATGAAGGTGATCCCTGCTTATCATTAACCATTTGTGACATGGAATTTTGTCTGTCGAGTTCATTAGCCAGAGCCATAGCATCATCGATCATTTTCTCTTCCGATGCTGACATCGGCTTTACTTTGGCCTGTTTCCTGGGTTCTGGCTTCATGTCACAACAAGACTCCTGAAAGAAAAGCTATATTAATCAATCAAGGTACATGGGTAAACCATAAAATTTTTAATAATTTAGAAAATCTCAAGTGGTGAAAACAATTATCATAATAAATGTGATCTACTTAACCATTTAACTTTGGCAGGTTAATGAAAGGCAACTTCATCACAATGCTGAAAACTACACCGTAGTGAATATTTATTTTCCTTGCTGAAAGTGCCTTGTAATCAATTTTCAAAAAGCAACTAATTTAAAAACTTTAAAGAAATTTTTATATGATCAGGTGAACAGGATGCTATGTATACCTGCAAATATTTGACAACCAGAATGTTTTTATCCAACATGGATGCCACTGCCAACAAAATATAACAGACAATAAAAAGCTTCGCTGAATGTGCATGGGAAAACTCAAACACAAGCCAACACTTTGTCAATTTCTGACAGAAAATGATGAAAAAATATCTTGATAAACTCAAACCGACTGCATTCTATCCATGATCCTTGGAAAACTATTGAGGAGAATCTAAATTATGAAAGATGCGTCATATCAACAAACACATGGACACATGTAACGCTGTGACTCCTTATGGTGTTACAGGAGTACACAAATCAAAATTTGGAAAGTGTTGGCTCTTTAGGAATGGCTGGCAGATTTGGCTGAATCCATCACCAAAGTTTCTATTATATGTTGGACAAGCTTAAATAGCAAAATACAAATAAGAAAGCCATTTTATTAAGAAAAATTCTTCTGGAAAATGTTAATCTAGAAGTATGCACTATGATGGCATACAACTTGCTTTGTTAAAGTAACATTTCTTTAAATGGATTTTTCAAATGTGTAAAATTATGGAACTCATTCTGCCTCAGGGCAATGAAGTATGAATTTAAGCAAAAATGCCTCAAAAAATATCCGCATAAATGTGTCACAAAATATCTGAACAGAATATCTGCAAAAATGTGTCAAAATATTTGCATAAATGTGTCACAAAATATCTGCATATATGTGCGATAAAATATTTACAATAAAAATTATTTCTTGTTCATCCTGGAGAAACGATCAAAAATAAATTGCATTGTGTACAGTGTTTATATTACTGCTATAATATCTGTACTGCAAATCTAAAGGAAATATGAGCAAACAAGTCTGAAAAAGAAGCCTTTTAAAGCAAGTCAGTTTTCATTGTAGTACAAGAGTAAGCAGATGGAAAACATGCCATGTTTTTGTATGCTACTTCACTATTTTGCTTCACTAGAGGTTGTATTTAGCCAAGTTAAAAAAAACTTGGAACAAGGAGGTTAATCTAGAGTGTGGATGGACAGAGAGAAAGACATGTATATAGACTCTAAAGTTATCAGTATAATGAGCCACCACCAAGACAAGCACAATAATAAACACAAAATACAAAATGTCAAATTTGCTGATAAACAGTTTTTTCTTCCTTTTTCAGTGATGATTTTTTGGGTATGAACCTTGTTCTGATGCGGACTTTTGCTTCCTTATATCTTTCTTTTCTTAACCATCTATTTGTATTATGCAGGTGATATGGAACATATCAGCATCAAAAGTGCATATAACAGTTTTAAACTATGTAGCCTACTGACATTAAATGATTGTCTATTTTTAGTAACATCAGCCATATTTGATGGCAAATTTAACCTGATTCGCATTATTGCTGTCAAATTTGGTCCAATTTTTAGGGGCAGATTTTGAGAAGCTGTTAAAATAATTTTCTATTTACAGTAACTGATCATAGCTTATCATGAATCAGCATCATTTGTAAACTTTTAAAAGCCATCTTCTCAGAAAGCTTCCTGTTAAATTTAACAAAATTCTGTATAGCATAATTGATAAATTATTGTTTAAACCTTTTTTAAAATCTCTTTTAGTAACCATGGCAATATTTCACAGTGAATTAAAATTATTTGTAAATGGTATAAAATTAAAAGGACTGCATGCAAGGATCTTCTCCATCAAATTATTTTCAGTGGTTTCTAAGGGATCCTTTAACTTCTCTTTTAGCAATGTGGTCACATTTGCTGGTAGATTGGTGTATTTTTCATACAATGGCTAGGCCACCATACCAGGATGTTGTTGTTGTTGGGTTTAACGCCATTTTTCAGCACATGATAGGCTATGCATGGCGGCCAGTATTAATGGTGGAGGAAGAACCCTGGAAAACCCCGGGAAGAACCACTGACCCACAAGAAGCTACTGGCAAGCTTTCTCACATACCCACATTGGCCAAATCCTAGACTTGAAGCCATGCAGACTGAGGTGAGATGGCAATGATCCGTAATGGAGAACGCTTTAGACCACTCGTCCACTCGCAACCCCCATGCCAGGATGCTTCTTGTCCAGTCTGGTCAAATTCTGTTCAGCAATATTTTTAACAAATGTGCTTGAAGGTTTTTGGCAACTTTGGCCAAATTTGATGGCAGCACAACATCATTTGTATAATAATTAACACTTTTATGCACAAATGCTGTCAAATTTAGTCAATATTGGTTCAGTGACCATTCAAAACATGTCCTAATGGTTTTTCTATTTTTAGTAATAGTTGCCATTTTTTAAGGTGGCTCAGTATCAGTTATAGCAAAATTATAGGTCTTCATGCCAAATACTTTCTTTAGATGAGAAAAAGTTGTAAAATTTCTATATTTAGCAATGGTAGCCATATTTGATGGTATATCAGCATAACTGGTCCAAATTTGAAAGACCTTCGTCTTATGATGCTTTTTATCAAAGCTGAGGAGAATTTAATGACTTGTTTCTGAAAAAGTTATTTAAAGTTTATTCAGTTTTTAGTAATGGAGACAACATTTTATAGTGGATCGATATTTTATAAAACTAAAAGGAATTTATGCTAAAATACATTCAGCTATATTTGGTGAAATGATGTTGAGTTGTCTTTGTATAGAAGTCGTTTAACACATTAACCCCTAGCGACAACTTTACGGGGCAGGAAGTAGTAGCCTACTGCCGAGCTCTGTAGCATCATGGTCATGCATGATACACTAAAGTGGGTGGTATTATAGAAAGGTAGACAGATGTAGCTCTACAATGATACCAAATAATCTGGAATATCTAGTCGCACTACAAAATACAGGTAGAAAAAACGCATTTTCTGGACCCGACCATTTTTTTTTTACCCAAAATTCGCCTGTGGTCGGAATCCGATTTTGTGTCCGGATTTTAGACTTTTTGGTCTCAGATCTAAGGCAAACCGGTATGAACTGCAAACAGACAGATGAGCCTTTGCAAAAAGTAGGATAAGATGGGCATTTGGAATAAAGAGTGGTCTCCATACAAAAATAATAGCTCCATTTAGCAAAATACAAGTGGTCTAAAGCGCTCACCATTACGGATCACTGCCATCTCACCTCTGTCTGCGTGGGTTCGAGTCGCTGGTTCGGCCTATGTGGGTATGTGAGAAAGCTTGCCAGTAGCTTCTCGAGGGTCAGTGGTTCATTCCGGGTTCTTCCTCCACCATTAATACTGGCTGCCATGCATAGCCTTTCTTGTGCTGAAAAATGGCGTTAAACCCCACAACAACAACAGCAAAATAAAATATAAAAAATAGTCCAACTTTTACCCTTCTGCTTATGCGCAAGTCAAATAGCCAACGAAAATCGATGTTTCTAACACAACTAGGCAGTATGTTATTTAAAGATGACTGGGGTTTGGTGTTTTCGAGTCTATTCAGAAATAGCTTACAAAATGTGTTTCCTACTCGATTTTCAGGCAAATATGACAAAAAACTCCAGGGGTTAATGTGTTAAAGGCTTCTGTTTTCAGAAACAGACTGATTTATACTGAAAAGCTAACATACCAGAATGCTCTCTGCAAAGTCTGGTTTGGTGGGGCTGTTTTTAAGAACAAGTTGAACATAGCAACTAATCATGGGTAATGCACTACACTACCTTAAGCTCACTTGAACTTATGGGCCTGGTGATATCAACATTTAAGCCAGACACTACCCACCTGCATAATTATTTTTTAACCAGGAGTCCCATGAAGGGTCTGGTGCTCGACTGGCTTAAAATAATTGCCAGGAATTAGAGAAAAGACCAATTCTTTCTTGCTAAGTGTTAAAACCATCTTTGATATTCCTCTGCAAAAACAAGATTTTCAAATTAGCTGCTGTGGTAGACATACTGGATGTCAGCTCTGCACCATTTTCATTTAGAACCAGCCAAGCATCATAAGAAGTCTTCTGGTGGAAAGCCTATGTTGATTTGACTTTCCATTCTGGGAAAGTAATGATAACCAAATTTTCAAGAGGGATGCCATGGTGGACATATTTTATATCAGACTGGCATCATTTCTATGTTGTAATAACTAGACATCATACGTCTTTAAGTGAAAGCATTAGTGTCAATACAAAATCATTTCAAATGCCATCTAGATTTGTGATAACAAGATTTTTAAGATGGCCAATATGACAGATCAGCACCATTATCATTTACATCCAAAAAAGACATCATAAGAAGTCTTGAAGTGAAAACCCCATACTGATATGACCCTTCCTTCAGGAGAAATAGTAATAACAAGATGTTCAAGATGGCCACAGTAACAGGCACATTGACTATCTGAATGGCACCATACAGACCAATTAGATTTCTTAAGAAGTTGTTTAGTAAAACAAACTGATGATATGACCATCTATTCAGGATGAGTATTGACAACAATATTTTCAAGATAGACAACACACCATCCCCCAAGCTCTTCTGGCCAATGAAGCTAAAAAAACACAATAAAAAGCAAGTCATGTCAAAACACTTGTTTGATAAATATTACATAAAATAATGGGGCAAAAAGTAATTAAGTACAGAAAAGTTACCTGCATAAAGTAGTCCTTCACAATAAAAAACAATTCCAGATCACCCTTCGCCCACTTGAAGATGTAGAATAGGCTGAACACATAAGAGTCAGCCAATGTGGGTATGTGAAAAAGCATGCCAGTAGCTTCCCACAAGTTGTTAGTTCTACCTGCGGTTTTCCCAGGTTCTTCCTCCACCAAATATACTGGCCACCATGTATATCCAATCAGGTGCTGACGAATGGCATTAAACAACACATGAGGTGCCTAATTTAGGCATGAGCTGTAGTGACTGAGTGATCAGGGTGCCAGCAACCAAAAGGATGCTGGTTCAAATCCTACTACAAGTACTGAACTTATCCAGGTCAGCCAATGTGAAGTGTTCACTTGCATGGCATTATATTTAAAATGTCTCAGGACTAACCAAACTACTTGTTGGGCTACAAAACACCAAACCAAAAAATGATTTCAGATCAATACATTTTTTTTAAATTAAGAGTATTTCATAGCAATACCGTTTTCTACAGAAATACCAACACTTCAAAAATTCTAAAATATCGCTAACACAAAGTTTTGGTTCCTCAAGTTCTTAATGTTACCAGTGAAAGAAAGGGATTTAAACTAAGATGTAGCCTGTTATAAACTAGGTATCTGATGATTGACATAAACTAGGTATCTGATGATTGACATAAACTAGGTATCTGATGATTGACATAAACTAGGTATCTGATGATTGACATAAACTAGGTATCTGATGATTGACATAAGAGGTCTTTTGGAGAAAACCCCCATGCTGAAATGCCATCCATAAAGAAGTAGTGAAAACAAGATTGTCAATATGGCTACCATAGTGGCCATATTGAAGGCCTGATCAGCATCTTTTTCATTTAGAACTAATCATTACAAGAAGAAGTCTTCTGGTGAAACCCAATGTTGAGATGACTTTCTCCAAAGGACTGCTGTGGCAGATATAATGAATGTCTGAGCTGTACCATTTTACTTTAGAACAACTAGACATCATAAGAAATCTTTTATTGAAAACCTGCTGCTGATATGACCATCTGTTAGGAGTGCTAAGTACAACACAATATTTTCAAGATTTCCAGATGTTCAAATAACAACATTTTCATTGAGGATGAACTTGGGATGAATGTGTGTATCAAGTTTTATGGCAATCCTCCATGAAATTTGAATAACACCAATAACTTGTGCTAAAGAACAGATGGACACGGGCAACAGGGCTTCCCATATGTTTTTTCAGGTCAAAGGATTGATGCTCTAAAGGATGAAATTGTTTTCAAGGAATCGAAGATAAAATCACTGTTCCTTTTAATTGCCCGGTATTGAAACCATCTCCAACATCCTTGGGTGATAATAACAATTTCAAAATGGCCATCATGTTGGACACATTGGATGTAAGATCAGATTTTTCATTTAGGACCAACCAGACATCTTAAAAGTCTTTCTGTGAAAATCCTATGTTGATATAACCATCCATTAGGGAGGAGAAGCAATGGCTGTTATTGAGGACTGTCATTGTGGTCATATTGGACACAAGACTGGCACATTTTCGATGGCTGTTATTGAGGATTGTCAATGTGGTCATATTGGACACAAGACTGGCACATTTTCGATGGCTGTTATTGAGGATTGTCACTGTGGTCATATTGGACACAAGACTGGCACATTTTCATCCAGGACCAACTAGGTATCTTATTTCAGTGAAAACCCCATGTCAATATAACCATCCATTCTGAAGAAGAAGCTATAACAAGCTTTTGAAGCTGGCTGCCATGGCGATGATACTGGATGCTACATCAGCATCATTTTCATACAGGACCAACCACAAAGTTTTCTGGTAAAATCCCCATGTTAACAAGATCATCCATTTGGGAGTTGTTGCAGTAACAAGATTTTCAAAATGATTGCAATGGTGACCAGATTGTTAAATTGGCATTATTGTAGCACTGACATTATAAGAGAAGCATTTTGGTGAAAACCATATAAATATGAATTTCCATTCAGGTGAAGTAGCAATAACAAATTTTCAAGATGACTGCAATGGTAGTAATATTAGATATCAGAATGGAACCATTTTCATGTAGAAGCAACAAGATCTCAGACTTTTGGTGCAAACCCCCATGTCACCATTACCATCCATCCAATATGGGATATTTCAAGATATTTCAAAAAAGGGCAGCAGGGGTATGGGGGGGGGGGGTGGGTTTAAATTGTATTGTAATGTTTAAAATCACTAACTTTGACCAAATATTCTTCTGAATTCAAAATGATAATGTGATCTCTTATCTTTCCACCAAAATCCATATAGCTATGTATATATAATAACTGACTGCCACATAAAGAAAACACCTTTACAATTTTATAGTACTCAAAATTATACTGTAAAGACAACTTGACAATTAAAACAATGCACCTGCTGTTGATCTCTACTTTTCATTAATGTCAAGAAACAGCAATATAAATATTTGAGCCTGTCAATGGTATTATCACGGTGTCTCTACTGCCATTAAAGAATGATCATTTTTTTATGTCATGTTTTGATTGGGATCAGGCAGCATGAGATGTCCATACATACGTTCTCTTATGTACATGATTTACAACCATATTCAAATGTTAAGCAATTGTCATAATAAGAATAAGTTATCTTCCTGTATGCAATTATAGATATACAAAGTAATTAAGACTTACTAATGTACATTGAATTTGATGAGAAAGACAAAAACATATGAGGACAAGAGAGGTGAAGTAATTTACATAGTCAGGATCTATCAGTATATTACACTGTCATGTTTCTAATTTAGTTTCCTGAGACTGTAGAAAATCACAGATGCAATTTTACTTTTAGATTGTGATCAGAATCAGACCACTGTATATTGCTTCCTTAAGAATGAAATTGCAGAATGGTACGGAATGATGATGAAATGATGATATTAAATCATTCGTAACTGCTGTATATGCCTTTTCCTTCTCCATTTCTTTTAGTCTCCATTTGATGGACTGCATTTTGGCATTAAACTTGCTAATCACTTAGTTTATTTTCAGTTTTAGCTATAGACACATGCGGAGGTTGTAACTTACCTTTATTTAATCCATGAGAGTAGCTGTAGCTTCTTGGATGAATGGACAATAATCTGCCAGTCATTTCGAATAACAAAATTTGAAAATAGCCAACCATCGACTGCAAAGACAGCTCAAGTTGGGACAGATCTTTTAATCACATCTACTGACTGGCACGTCAAAATGTTGACCAGTGAATACACACAGTTCCAATCAACCGAGACCTCCTTCCTTTACAAATCACTGCATGGTAATCAGCAGTGAATCGATACACTAGAGAGTGGATTAGCACATGGTAATAAGCAGTGACCCACTACAAAGAGTGGATTAGCACTTGGTAATAAGCAGTGACCTACTAAACAGAGTGGATTACCACATGGTAATCAGAAGTGACCCTTTAAAGATAAAGTAGTAGCAGCAGCAGCAGCAGCCGTAGTAGTAGTAGTAGTAGTAGTAGTAGTAGTAGTAGAATTAGAACAGCAAAACCTTAACCTTTGGGCACTGGTATAAACTGCTGCTTATGATCTTAATAAATGTAATTAAACTGTGAATGCAAGCAACTGTTTATGTTCATGAGAAAATCGAATGGGCATTACGCAACCATAAAAAGGGGCAACACTAGTTAGGGAGACATGGCCAAATTGAAAAATGAGAACAGCACAAAGAGAACCCAGCCTGCCATGGGAAAGATAAGGCAAGGTGTGGTAGAATCCTAAAATGGCTCGTGGAAGCACTATACCCTATATAATAAAAAGCAATGTTTGGGTTTAGCTAGAACTATACTGGAAATGTTTGTTATTGCAATGGACTATTGTGCTGAACACATTCTAAATTGCAAAACTCATAGACCAGCCCCTGCGCATTTGCTTTTATTGAAAAAAGTTTTCTTCCTTGTTCTCTTTTTAAAAATAAAAGTACAAAGTGTCAATACTTACTGCAGCACGTGGAGACTGAACAGGAATTGGTGGTGGTGGAAACTTCATGTCTTTAGGAGGTGAGATGGATAGATTTCTATCTGGACTGGTTCTAGACAGATTTTCTTTTGGGCTTGAACTTGATGCTTTGTTTTGGCTACTTTCAAACGCCGCCTCTTTTTCATTTAACGCTTTCAACACTTCATCCATAAAGGAGGGACCAAAGTCAAAAGATGACTGCAAAAACACAATTTAGTATATCACATTAGTGATATCTCTTAATTTTTATATTAACATACATTATGAATTCAAACAAGGCATGTCAATGTTTATAAGGTAGTGATGACATGAAATATTTTCAATTGTGTTCTTGTCATGTGAATTTCCCTTCTGATTTTCTTTTATTGGTTTTGCATGCTAACATCAAATCGAGTTCAACTGATGTGAAATATCTCCGGCAGCAATTGTTATTATGTCAAAATACCCAACTACAATGGAAACTATACTTTACAGACATCCAATCTGGAAAAATACCCATGCATTTTAACAAGGTTTGTTTTATAAACCTCCAAATATTTATTTGATTCTAACTAATGACTCCCAAGTAGTTAAAATAAAATTGCATTATAAGTGGCATTAAACTTTTTTCCAAATTAAGTGTGAAAATTAAATTTTATTTCGAATGGTTAACTGGTGCGCTTACCGAGATATCTGGCATCTTGAAATCTGACAAAAGGGAGTCATCGTCAATATCCTGGTACTGTCCATCATGTGTGCCAGTTCCCTCACTGTCTGTATGCAGCAGGGAGGTACTATCCAGTGACTCTTGGCTAATCCTGATTAAACAAGGTATAGCAAGTTATCTCCCTTTAACAAAGGACCTTTCATGTTGCATTTTTCAACAAAATTTGACAGCATAATTGTTCATTCTGTGGTAGCGGAGTACACTTTAGCACTTCATGCTAATCTTCATTTCTTTATTTTCAGTATTTGGCATTAGTGCTCAGGTCTATGATACTATAAAATCTTATAGGGCTCCAAATTCATTTAGATCTGAAAGTTTCCAACAGGATAGATTTCTTACATTAGCACAGACCATCAAGAAAATCCATAGAGTTATTCTCTCTAATCACTGCAAATCATAGTCCCTTAATTTGGAGACATGGACATAAGTTTATTAATCTTGCAATACATACATACACAAACAACATTTGGCAGATGGCATAAATAAGCCAGACTCATCAGTTTATTCAACTGATTTTGTGCAAATTAACAAGGAATTACCGTGTATTTTATATAAAAGTTGGTACTTAATCCTTCTAAAGAAAGGTAATTGCTGCTTTTTATCTGAATATTAATTGGCATCATCTTGTTAGATTAGGCTTTGGATAGACTCTAATAACGAAATCAAATCCTCTGGTAATAAAAGTCCATATCGCAAGGAAATAAAGTACTGTTTTTAGTCTAAAAATGCTCACACAACCTTGTGCTCAGTCAGTCAATGTGCAGATCATAAATTATCTGGTATGACCGTACTGTCCCATCATTTCACTTGATCTAAAGTGCAGACCATAAAGTGGGGAAAAAGAGCTTTGGATCACGTTCATCATGCCTGATTGTACGCTGCTGACTTTGTCAATGTAAATTAGTTTCGTCTCGTTCCACATGGAGTATTGTTGCAGTAGTTGAGCAAACCTTATTGGATGGTGTATTAATGTATTTGTATCAAAGTTTGTTATTAGATTTCATACACAACTGATTTTCTGGTGTACTTTACTCTTTTCATGGATGCATCCAAAGAAATGAATCTTGCATTCAAATTGCACATGTATTGACTGAAAACGTGACAATCCTACCAGATTTTACAGTCTAACAAAGAAAAAATGTCTGAGCAGGGAAGATATGTTCTCTGGCTCGAATCTATTTTATTTATTCAGAGCTTTGGAGATAATGATGCAAAGTGGATTTTTCAGCTTGTCTGCCCACAGCTACCAGGGTGTACTCTCATTTATGTATCAATCAAAATATGATTTAGAATCTGTGTAATTTCACTTAATTACCTGCCTGTAATTTCATGTAATTAGTTCCCAAGCATCTCACAGTAGCTCTATTCCTCAGGAATGGCAGAGTATACTGAATGATTTACTAAAGTGGTTATTTCTCAACAAATCTTACAAGCTGGCTCTGATAAGAGATGATAATTCATTTTATTCAGCTGGTCAGGCGTGTCCACTGCCCAGAAGTCAGGCTAATTTAGTGCACCTTCACTTGAGAAACTTTAAATTGTATGTAAAATTAATTTTTTTTATTTGTTTTTATTTAAATATAATGATTATACACGTTTCTCCAAGCATCAATGTTCATCAAGTCTTAAAGGGGCCACGGAAGCCCAAGCCTAGGTTCAAGCTTCAGCTCCACCGTCATGATTTGTCTGATGTTGATACCAGAATTACACTTATCATCCCTATATTTGGACGTTTGCTAAATCTGATGGATTTTCTCCCAAGAACTCCCAGCTATAGTACTAGCACTTGGAAATACAAGACTCACAAATAAATTAATATCGGAAAAACAAACTAGTTAGTTTAAATTCAAAAGAAAATGAGCTGATACTAAGATGTTCAATACACTGATGCCCAAAGTCAGTTATGAATACATTTTCTGAATAGAGTTTAAATTTTATTTAAAACACTTAATTTTTACCTCCAGTGTGTTTTGTTTATTGCTAAACAACATAATATTATCAAAGTATTATCAGTCAACTTCTGGTAAAATGAATGGTGACATAGTTAATGTTTCTGAATGATATATTACATATGTTTTATTAATGACAAATTTATTTCATATGGCATCTTCACACATAAACGATAGTACATCAAGTTATCCCCTTCAACTTTCCTGAATGATATTTTATATAAGTTTTATTCATGACAAATTTATTTCAAAAGGCATCTTAACATGTAAAAGACAACTAATGTAAATCTACAGGCTTTTTTAAATGAAAGTAACAGAATAATTATGGAAATTATCATCAATCAAGGCCTTGAATTGTGCATAAAAAAGCAGGCCTTTTCTAAGACAATGTTGGAATAAAAATTTTGAGATCGAGATTTCAGTTATTGCTTGCTTTACTGTCTCCACATCAGCATAATGTCTGCTGTACATTCTTAGCTTTTTTTGCAAGAGGATGAGAAGTGTTCGATTAACCTAATTACAATACATGAGTATCATGTTCTTTGCATTTGACTGAAAATATGACAATGGGATATTCAGCTAAATTGAATGCACCCCCAGATATCGTAACTTCATTGTATTCTGTGTTTCATCACTTGACTGTGATTAAGATACAAGAATGAATTTGTAAAAATTTACACCATTAAATCTGGACGATGAACCTATTATCCATAAAATGAAAGGACTGAAAATACTGACAGTTTGGAGGGTTGAAGTGATACCAATTTACGGAAAATCAAGAGTTATTGAGGCATTCGGTTGTACAATTCATCCAAATGACTTTTGCAACTGACATGCTCTATCAAGCCCTCCATTGCTAAATGTATGTGCACTGAACAAAATAACAGATGTAGAGATCTGACAACTTTATGCTCAAAATTTATTGGACATTCATAAACTTACCATGATCTGGAGAAGCCATTTGTCTTGTGAGCTCCGTTCATTCTCAAGTCGGACAAACTGTTAGAAAACATGTTACCAGTCTGATCTCTTTCAGGACTGTCCTTTGAATGGATGATGGAAGAGCTAACTCTGCTGCTCTCATTTAACCTGCCTGAAAAAGATTAACTCACTTAATGTCATCTCTCTCTCAACAGTACTTTTGGCTATTACAAGGCCATATGATTAACAAGTACCAGCGAGCTATCCTGTTCATATCTCCCCATTACAAATTTTGATTATAACATATGCCAACTCATGTGAATGTCCATCAGCAGATAATCAGATGCAAGCTCACCTCATCGAGGAGGTCATTCATAATTTACCTCACCTGTGATCATATCAAAGCTTACATAAATCCAGATATGCTGGCTGTATCTTATCTAAAGGGGGATGTCCCCACCTGTCACCAAAAAAAGGGAGGAATATTTTTTTAAAAATTAAAAAGAGGGGAGGGGAAGCCATAGTTCAATATCTCTGAACAGTTAAATGTTTCGCTTTCATCCTACTCCACTAGCTAAAGCTAGAGTGAAATCAAAATCCTGAAAAGATACCCCTCTAGTTGTAGAAGCATTCATCTGTTAATTGTTTCTGAGCTTAATCTGTTCCTCATCTGTGTATGAATCGTGTTCTGTGCTGAGAACCCCCTTTCAGTGTGCTATCTACTGGGGCATATGCATAGTATGCTTAGCCACTAAAGGTGTCAAATTTCAGGAAATTTCTACCAGGTGCCTCTTGATCCTAATGGTCAAAGGGAAATTGTATTAAATGTATACAAAACCTGAAGTTCATATTTTTTTCCATTCACAGTATCATAAATTTCACTACCAAATGTCATATGGTGCAAAGTCCAATAATTCATCCTCATTGTCTTATAAAGATCTGAAATCCTCCATCATTGTCTAATAATTCATTGTGGTCTATCTAATCATCATAAATATCATCTGACTCCCTTTACTGGGCCTCACTGACATGTGGATGCTTATTTAGAGACTGAGCTTGAGCTTTGTAAGTAACACTTTGATTCTACAATTTTTTGTGAAATCTATTTAACGTTGCAACTGAACAGATGACAGTTTGTGCAGCAAGATCAAAGAACCACCAGTGGTACAGTCGCAGAAGTAACCAGACGTGTAAAGAGTTGTCTGCCTGAGAAGACGTGTCAGGACAAGCAATAATGAGACCTCAACCAGTGATGCAACTTTTGTTGCGGCAGGCACTTTACGGGTTAACAGCTAAATAAAATTTGTATACTGTGCCTAGTATATTTTTATATGTGAGACTTCAAACTAATTTGGGGGAGTTCTTGTACATCAATGCTTTCCAGGAGTGTGAATTTGTACAAATTTTTCACAGTCTGCAGCATCTCTGTAAATCTGATAACAAATATGGCCTCTAGTGTGTATATAAGCTCAGCCAATCAGATGAAATATTAGTCATTAATGGATGTTTCTCATAAGAAGAAATGCAAGATCCTGTTGATACAAGTTTACGTATCAAATCTGATCAGAAATATGATCCAATAATTGTTCACAAGTTCAGCCAATTACATGCAAGATCACCTAATTAATATTTGTGAACATTGCTCATAATCAAATTCATTCAAGGTCTTGACATAAGCTTACAGACCAAAATGAAACCTGTAGAGTGCTCAAAAAACAATGGACAAACAAACATTGGACCAAAGGCCATGCCATAGCTCACTTGGCCTTTGTCCAGGTGAGCAATCAATAATCACCATTTCTATTCCAAAGAAAAATTATCATACTAACCTGTAGACATAACTTTTAAAGGCAATTTATCATAATTGTCCCCTATAAAGGACACGTCACCAAATACTGCGCCATCATAACCGATGTGACCGGTGTGCCGTAGATCATTCTGAGGACGACTAATCATGTCAGCCCTGAGCTTCCTTGAAGAAGTTCTCTTGGAGTCTGAAAATGAAAAAAACTTCATGAAACCACAAATCGTGTACAAGTATTAACTCAGCTTAAGTTTTACATAAATGGGACAATACTGGCATGACTTGCATGTTGAACAAGTACATAATAATGGATCAAATGGTGAAAAAATTTCATCATATAAGCTACAGTTATTGTAGTTGTAAAACAAATTAATCCATTCTATTATTTCAGTAAATTCTTTTATTATAGTAAATGTTATGGGGTTCAAGACCTACCTGAAAACATGTAACTGGCAGCACTCAACTTACAATACCACAAAGAAAATTTCTGCTTGCAATTGCAGCTGCAAATCAGAACAAGAGATCATCTACTCTGGTTATCAGTGCTATAAAGTCAGATACTACAGAGCTGTCCTGTTCAATACCTTCAACATTACAAACCTTGGTTACCAGGGAGATAGCAACCCATGCGCATGCTTATCAGGAATACTAGCATCAATTTCTTGGAATCTAGGCAGCATAAACCACTCGTTAAAACAAACAAACTTCTGTAGAATCATATTGCATCTTCACAATATTTTTTTACCCATTTACAATAATCTGATACACTGGATTCTTGTTATGTATATTCTGCTTTATACAAGGAGAAACCATACTGTGTACCAGTCTATAATACTGGTACTTAAGAACTTTTCTTCCAACCTGTGTTCACATAAAAAGTTCTTGTTCAAAATATAATTCCATACAATTCTAATCTTCAGGAATGTTGTAAATTCATGTGGAATTTTCACTAATAATTCTGCAAAATCCAAACTGGTTGGCATCTCTGTTACCAGTATTAATGATGCCAAAAGAATTTAACTAGCTTACCTTTCCGAGATATATTTGGCTTTGGAGGTGGTGAAACAGGGCTGCTTTTCGGCTCAATAAAAGGCACCACATTGGTTGGATCAAAAAAGCCATGCTTCCCGTTAATGGTTGCTCCTGTCCACAGACCTGATCTAGGTGGATTACTGGGGCTGGAATCACATGAAAGTATATATCAAGGGTCAAGGCTAATGGATTCAAATCTAGAGTCGAGGGAAAAGTATACATTGTACACAGTGTGTTGACTGGTGTTTTTTTTTTCAGCTGTCAAGTTTTTCTCAGAACAAGTCATTACAGATAGCTCTCACACAAAATGTACGCAAATGCAACTGTATTAATCATGTTATTTATGTTTCTCACATTACCTTCAAAATTTTACTTTAATTTCTTTTGTTTCCTACTTCATTTTGCGGTGCTTGTTACTATGTGGTTCACACAGTCCCTCAAGATTTTTTTCCAAGGACTTTTAAAAGAGTTTTTAGTGCTTCAAGAAAGTTTTAAATCAATATTTTTTATATGGAAATGAACATTTTCTACATGTTATGCAAACTGCATAGATAAGTAGAAAAGTAAAAGGAAAAGACATAACTGCACCATCACTACCAAGGGATGCTAATCCATCTGGTAAATATTGGTGTTGTGAATCTTTTTATCAACTCAATTTTATCCCATTTTAAGCATTTAAATATTTTTCGTTTTAGTTTATTCTTTTTGTATTCACACAGTAAATTCAATGAGCTTTTGGCCAATTTTAAAATGGTTTTCAGACTAATTCAAAGGCTTTTCAACGATAAAACTTTCTTCATGTTCAAGGCAATCCATTAAATTAGAGTTTTCAAGCTTGTATAAACCATGTACTATCAATCTAGTCAATTTTTTATTGAAAAGTTTCATGTCTGTACAAATGATTTCTCAAATGATAATGTAATATTTACTTTTTTATGCTGGTGCCTATTCAACCAAATCAGAAAGGCAACACATGAAATCTGCTCATTGTAGATCACATGCAATACAAAGCCAGCTTTAGTATTCACATTGCAGTAATCTTCGCTATTCATGCAAGTTACACTCAAGGAGCAAACGTGTCGCAGAACGTGGGCTAAACTAAAAACTTAACAAATACCAGTGACCAACTGTGGCCTGGCATGTCAGCTCGTGTGAACTATTTCCCAACAAGAAGAATAAAATAATAAACTATCATAAAAAATTCTGTTATGCAAATGCATTCATGTCAAGTTGAAAACAAATTTTGCAAAGGTCCATTGTACATTATATGGGTTGCATTTCCAAACAATCACCACTTACATGACACAAAAAATTTCTGCAAAATGTTTGAGATCAATACAGTGGAAAAGTTCTAACAAAATTGTACACTCACGTTTTATCAAGCACGATAATAATATCATATGCCTTGTAATAGAGGTAATCTTTTGGTACTGTAATCTCTGGAAAGTCTTTGACGGCTTTCACCTGTGTTGGCCTCATCTGAAAAGATAATGAAAAACACAATGACTTGGAAATTCTGAAGAAATATTCTACCTTAGCCTGCAATGCATGTCAAAACATTTGACATTTGTTTCTGGAGTTGCAAATCCATATTGTTGTTGTTGTTATAGGCTTTTAACACTAGTTTTCAGCACTAGATAGGCTATACATGGTGGCCAGTATCAGTGGTGGAGGGAAACCTGGGAATACCCTGAAAAGAACCCTGACCCACAAGAAGCTACTAGCAAGCATTCTCACATACCCACATTGGCTGAGTCAGAGACTTGAACCAATGCAGACAGATGAAATGGCAGTGACCTGTAACTTTAGACCCCAAATCCATATTTCAACAAGAGTATTATATATGACACATTATATGCCTGCCCCGTATCTAACAGTCTATATTTGTAGATAACTGAAATTGTCTTCCTTTAGTCATGGTGACCTTGACCTTTAGCTCAAAAATTAATAGGCTTCTTCCTTGTCCCAAGTTTCCTCCAGTGCTGTGATGAAGTAATGTTATTGTGCAAAAAACAATTTTTCTTCATTCAGTCAGTGACCTTGATTTATTTCTTACCCAAATGCATGTCTTTAACAAATTTTGTTATCATCATATGGTGGAGAACAAGAGTTACTGTGCAAAAATTTTCATTCTTTTAGTGACCTTGACCACTGAGGTTTTGACCCTGAAATCAATAGTATTCTTCCTTACTCTAAGTGCAAGCCTTCCACAGAATATGACAACTGTTGATGTTCAACAACTCTAGTGTGTGCGTGTGTGATTTGGATTTCTAACGTAGCTTTAACAATTTTTCAGTTATATCGCTATGATGTCTGCAGTGTGGCAGTTTTTAGTGATGTCTAGTACTAGAGCATCATGTCGCAGACATGTAGCATGATGTCCCACCCAATCACATTATCCTGACACCAGGCCAACCAGTCCTAACACTAACCTGTTAATGCTGAGTGCCAAGCGAGGAAGCTGTTAGTACCATTTTTGTAAGTCTTTGGCATGCCGTGGACAGAGATCGAACCCATGACCTCCCGCATCTGAGGCAGATGGTCTAACCACTAGGCCACCGGAGCAGTTCAATAACTCTAGTTGTTGTGTGGAAAAGAAATTGGTAACCAACAGATGGATAGATAGAAAAATAGAGACAGACATATCATATATGCTCCACCTTATGGTGGCTTTATAAAAGTGGATATCCATTTTAGATAAGCAGACCTGTATGGTGGGGCGGATGGGGTTGGTGTTTAAAAGCGTATCACACAAGAAAGGTTATATCAAGTGAAAGCAGTCTGAGTAAAGAGACTTGCCCTGAGACAATAGTGCTGTCAGGGTCTGGGCAGGATTCGATCTCAGGCTCATCTGGTTGAAAGTTCTGTACACTAATCTGTGAACCATGATGTCTTTATGAGAGCTTTACCAAATGCATCATGAAGTCACAATCTGCCACCTCATCCTTTACTGACACTACTCTGGTGGCCTAGTGGTTACAGCGTCTGCCTCGGATGCGGGAAGTCGTGGGTTCGATCCTTGACCGAGTCATACCAAAGACTTGCAAAAATGGTACTAACTTCTGCCTCGCTTGGTGCTTAGCATTAAGAGGTTAGTGTTAGGACTGGTCGGACATGTCTGTGGCATGATGCCCCAGTGCTAGACATCACTATAAACTGTTACACTGCAGACATCGTAGTGATATGACTGAAAAATTGTTAAAGCTACGTTAAAAATCCAAATCACAAACACAAACACATCCTTTACTGGCTAAACGTTTACTAACCCATCACATTTTTTACACCAAAAACATGTCTCTGTTTAAGGCTGAAGAAACTGAATTTTATTGTAAGAATTGAACAGTTTGAGGAAAAGTTAGGAAATGTTTTTACAACTGCTGCATAGTGAAAAATAGATGAACCAGACTTGACCTTGACAGATCATTGGCTTCTCACTTCTGGCTGTGTGGGTTCGAGTCTTGGTTTGGCCAATGTGGTTATGTGAGAAAGCTTGCCAGTAGCTTCCAATGGGTCAGTGGTTTTTCCTCCACCAAATATAATGGTCGCCATGTATAGCTTATTATTATCTGACAAATGGTGTTAAACCCAGAAAACCACAAACAGGATTCACACAGAAACCTATTTATAAAGGACACTGCTTATCAAAGAAACTTGTCATTTGCAGACAGAGGTCATGTATAGTTTTAAAATAAATTATATATTAGTCCTGTCAGCACATGCCCTTTATGTGAAAGTGTCTGTTATTAGGTAGGTTGCACTGTATTATCCCATAACCCAATACCTAATTTCCTTTCCCAAAAATTGCATAGGCCATATGCTCAAATCAAATTAAATTGTTTACTACACAAAAGTTACAAATGTATTACAATTTATACAGCTGTCAGCTTCTGTTTGTCAATGTCACAAAAAATAGCAAGAATGACGTCATTTGTCAGCAGCAATGACAACTTAATGATCAATTTTATTTTTGGTGCAAGCCAATCCCAAATTTTTTTGCAAGCCAGTAAATTTGAAAAAGGTCTCTGGACCCTTCTTTATCAACTGAATTTCTTAGAAAAAAGGTGGCAGCCTAATTAAATGTGTGCCCTCTTTTATGTCTGCTGTCTAGATTGAGAAATATTTCATTGTTTTACTTGGCAAAGCAATCTCATTTAGCTTGCTTGTACTGGCAACATGCCTTGTTATCACCAACTGAATGAAGATATATCTGTGACATCTCATAGGATGATTTTCATCTCCTAAATTATCAAATCATTAACAAATCAGACATTTTCCCCTGTCTAATAAATCCAACAGGGTCATTTGTTCAATATATATCCCTTAAGCAGAAATGTTCCCATAGAAGCAATATTTTACTACCTTCAGACTGACTGTAAATGCAAAGTTCTGAAAGGTAAATCAAGCTCTGAAATCTGTAAATCTAAATGCAACCACACCCTGCTAAGTTGACAGGGAGGGGCTGCTTTGACTTGACCCCTAGATCATGCATGCTGGCAGATGGCTGATATCCAACATAACATTTTCTGGGAATTGAAGATAGGTAGATTGTGCTGTGGGTTCTAATGATGTAAGCAGTTTTCACTGTTACATTTTATACACACAGAAAGTAAAAACTCCATAAGAACGTTTTAGCCCTTTAGTTTTTGTTGGTTATAATGTGGCATGTGGATTATGGTTGTGTCACAATTTATAAACTGAAATGATAAGAAGTCCACATGAACACTTTAGTCCTTCAACTGTCTCTATTGGTTTTCATGCTGAATGTTTATAATAGTCTTTCAATTTATACACTATAAACTGTTTATAATAGTATTTCAATTTATACACCGAAATGGTAAAAGTTCACATGAACACTTTAATCCTTCAAATGTCTCTGCTGGTTATCATGCTGAATGTTTATAATAGTGTTTCAATTTATACACTGAAATGGTAAAAAATTCACATGAACACTTCAGTCACTCGACTGTCTCTATTGGCTATCATGCTGAATTGCTGAATGTTTATAATAGTGTTTCAGTTTTTACACTGAAATGATAGTTTTTGTTGGTTATAATGTGGCATGTGGATTACGGTTGTGTCACAATTTATAAACTGAAATGATAAGAAGTCCACATGAAAACTTTAGTCCTTCGACTGTCTCTATTGGTTATCATGCTGAATGTTTATAATAGTGTTTCAATTTATACAATGAAATGGTAAAAAGTCCACATGAACACTAGTCCTTCAACTGTCTCTATTGGTTATCATGCTGAATGTTTATAATAGTGTTTCAATTTATACAATGAAATGGTAAAAAGTCCACATGAACACTAGTCCTTCAACTGTCTATACTGGTTATCATGCTGAGTGTTTATAATAGTGTTTCAATTTATACACAGAGAACATAAAAAGTCCACATGAACACTTTAGTCCTTGATTGCATCTCTTGATTATAACGCTGTTAAATTGGTTACAATTGTCTTTCTATTTATACACCAAGAAGGTAAAAAATAATCCTTTGTTTTGGTTGGTCATAATGATGCAAATAGGTTATAGTTCTGTTACAAAACTTGTACAATGATGAGGTAAAGTCCACAAGAAACTTGATTTTTTGCAAGCATTTTATTCATACAGATAGACCTTTGATTGTCATTTGGTGTTTTGCAAGCATAAGCATTTCATTCACACAGATGGACCTTTGATTGTCTCTGCTGGTATTTTGCAAGCACTTCATTTGCACGGATGGACCTTTGATTGTCTCTGTTGGTTTTATTGTCTCTGTTGGTTTTCTGCAAGCACTTCATTCACAAAGATGGTAAAAAGTCCACAAGGACACTTTAGCCCATTGTCTATCTTGGTTATAATGATGTAATTGGCTCTAGTTACTTTATACAACAGAGTTTCAATTGTCTCTGTTTATTACAATGCTGTAAGTAGGTTATAATTGTATTGTAATTTAGCCTTCTGATCTTCTCTGTTAATTATAAAATTCAAGTGACCACATTTGTGTTACACTGTATGCAAGTGGTATAAAGTCCATGAAGGCACTTTCGCCCAGTGATCCTCTCAACTCCTACATGAAAACAAGATGTAGAAAAGATGATGATGATAATGATGCTATAATACTGTTATAATGAGAATTCAATAAAACCGAGATAAAAATTCTAAATTAAATTTTTTTATTTTTCAACAACTTGCATCAGCTAAAGAGTTTTTAGCAATCCTGTTTTGTTCCCCCCCCCAAAAAAAAAATGTGCCCCTAATAGGAGTAAGGAAAGACTTGGTAGCTGATGTATAAAGTTGATTGGTGGGGATCTTGATAGTTTCTGGGTCATAATGTCACATAGCACTACCCCATCTTTATTATCATGTGCTTGGGATAGACCTAAAAATGAAAAGATGCTGTTAACATCATAACAAGATTACTCAGGAATCTCCATACCTTCCTTACTGATGGAAACTACCAAAAAGTACCAGCACCATAATGCAGTTTTAACCACCAGGAAAAAGTTGATTGTTTCTAGGTTCCCATGATTCCTCTAGCGAAAAGATCTCCCAATTATCTTTGTTATCCAAAATTAAAGTTGTTGGATGTATTTTATATAGATTTTCTTGGTTATCTAACATTTGTAAATAAAATTCTGTTTAGTTTAAAAATTTATATTTATCTACCTGTGGTAATCTGATGAAGATTTCACTGAAAGTGGGTCTTTTCTCTGGCTCCTGATCCCAACATGACAGCATCAGTTTGTAATATTCTCTAGAACACAAATCAGGCTTCTCCAATCTCTGACATTTAGGAACGTCTATTGCATCAAGTATCTAGAAAATAAATTAAACGACATGAATATGTATGTATGTGTGTGTGTGTGGGTATGCAAGCAAGCATTCATGTATGTATGTATGTATGTATGTATGTATGTATGTATATATGCATGCATGTATGTATGTATGTACGTATGTATTAATGTAAGTATGTATGCATGTATGTATTAATGTATGTATTTATGTATGTATGTATGCATGTATGTATGTATGTATGTATGTATGTTATCATGTATGTAAGTTATGTATGTATGTATGTATGTATGTATGTATGTATGTATGTATGCATGTATGTGGTTTAATGGCACATCAACACAATTCTGGCTTTACTATGTCCAGTTTGTTTAGGTACCCCAAATAAGACATACAAAGCAGATATAGGCAAATAAAAATGGGTAAAATCCTTAAAAATGTTTTTACATTAATCACACTTTTAAACAAAATCCCTGATTCCCTAGCTGGAATATTACCATAGGATGCCAACAAACACAAAAAGGTTGCCTCCATTAGTCAGCTGTTATGAAACGTTTATTCTAACACAAGACAAACGTCTTGAGAGCATTCTGAATATATGTAATATGAGAGAGAGAGAGAGAGAGAGAGAGAGAGAGAGAGAGAAGATAATTACTGACATGAATACTGCTAAGTCTAGCTTTTCATCTGAGCTTCTGCATCTCTCAAATGCAGGTATAAAATGAAGGATACATATATATAGACAGCTAGATGGTTGTTTTTGTGGTATTTTTCAGCACATAAAAGTGCCTTGCGAATAACAGAAATATTGGTGGGTTGATAGAAAAGTAGATACAAGGCACTTTTATTTTAAGAAGGAACTGACAGCACATGAATGTTATAGAGGTTACCAAACAAACAAAATAATGAAGAAAGTGGATTAAAGTTTGGTCAAGTCTAAACTAATCTAATCTCATCCTTTATAGTAATCAAGTTTTCTTAATCTACTTTTGTGCTAAAATGCAAGTCTAGCAGCTGGTTAGTAAATGGGTACATTTTATTTTGAATTTCCTGTCAATGAACTCTTTTTGATAAAGTATGCATGCATGCAGTGGCATTCACAAGATCTGATTTTGTATTATTACATGTAGCTGCATAACAAAATGGGCAAATAACCGTGACAAAAACCGTAAGAGCAGACTGATTTTTTGGTATGTGCATCTTAAATGGTTACTCAAACATTACAAAGTTTCATGGCAATCCACTGAAAACTGAAAACTATCCGTGTTCACAAAATTCTGTAGAATAAAGTAGTGGATTACTACAACAGGTTCCAAATACCACCCCACCCCCCACTGTAATATCACAGCAGCATGATGTTCTCTCAACAGGCCTAGCTTCAGATGACAACCATAACAATTCCAAAGTTTTCTGATTATCCACATGACTACATGCATACAGTTTAAGTGAAAAGGATCTGTAACTCTTACAAGGGCTGAGAAACAATGGAATTCTCATATTATGCGCATCATCAGCTATGACCATAATATTTATCAAATCACATGACAATGCATCAGAAACTGAGAGTCTAGGTTCATTTACAAAACTGTGAGTATGGAAAGATGGACAGATGGAGGGACACAAGGATTCCAATATTAAGTGGCAGCACTACAATAATCAGCAAAAGACCACAACTGTAAACTAAAATTAAAGACAAATATTTGGCTAGCAAGGAATAAAAGATTAATCTGGATTGCAAGCATTGCCACATATCATTACTATGGGCGAAATGGTTGGTTTCAAATATACACTGCTGAAATTCTGCTATATTTCTCCACCAAAATCCTGCTAAACCTTACAGAAATCCTGGTACAATGAAAATCCTGCTCTAGTGTGCCTCTAAAATCCAGATCATGTATTTAAAATTCCTGCTATTTAATCTGCAGAGTTCATGCTAAATACTGCATATTCTTTATAACTTTGCCAAACAAGATGGACGAAAACTGCTAAAGACCTTAATTTACTCTCTGCATTGCCAAAATTCAGCTGAAATTCAACTCCTTTTAATATTTCAAATAAAGACAGTTCCAGCAGGTTTTACCAGTGCGTGGTGCTACTTCTGGAATCTTCAATACAGTACTGAGTAGTAAGATCCTGTGCTATTGAAACCCTGTTGCATATGGCAGCAACACCCCCGCTAATTTACTACTACTGCAAGGATTACATCAGGTCTATGTTTCAAATTGTACAGTTGTCTCAACTGAGAAGCAAATAAAATATGATGCTGGTAATTAGAGAAAAAAACTGGCATTCAAATGTTTTTTTGTTTTATTTTTTTGTTTCGATTTCAGTGAAAACTTAAAGCATGTTTAATGAACAAGGATGGACAACCAGTGTCTGAAATCTGACCTAAGAGTAAAACTTAATCCCCCTTCATTAATGGCTGGAGTAATGTTAAAATTATGTGCTACAATTGTTGCAGTCAGTCATATAAACACTGCAATGACACCATTCTTTAGGACAAATAATTCACTGGAACAGAAGGCAGCTATTGGTAATGTGATGTGAAATTTCTGGGCAAAGGTTAAGCTATTTATGTTGGAAAACTATGCATAATAATTGAGGTTAATGTTGGCAGGGCAGCATTTCTGAGATATAATTACATAATAAAACTGATATAAACTGAAAAAGTCAAATGTTAAATCATTAAAACACTGTAACAATCCATTTAATATGTAATATATAATCACAGGATATCACTGATATAGAAAGCAGATGCCCCAGGCACAATTTACAATGTCAGGGATTACAGTTGATAGGGCAGAATGTTTGCCCTAATTAGCAATGTACCTTGCTTTTGTATAAAACACATCAAAATACAAGCAATATACCAGTAGACCCAGATTTACCATCAACACACCAGATACAATATGGACCCATATTTACCATCAAGAACACCCCCAGATACAATATAGGCCAAGCTTTACCATCAAGAACATGCCTGGATCCAACACAGACCCAGCTTTACCATCAAGAACACACACACCCAGATACAATATATACCCAGATGTATCATGAACACACACCAGATACAATATAGACCCAGATTTACCATCAAGAACACAACCCAGATACAATATTGACCCAGATTTACCATCAAGAACACCACCCAGATACAATACAGACCCTGATTTACCATCAATAACACAAACTCAAATACAAACAATGTAGAATCAGATTTACCATTAATAACACACACTCAAATACAAAATCAATACTGGCCCATACTTACCATCAACAAAAATACCCCCAGATACAAATAATGCAGACCAAGATTTACCATCAACAATACACACCCAGATACAAAGAATGCAGATCCTGACTTACCATCAATAACATGCACATTCAAGTACAAAAAGCAGTGTAGACACTGATTTACTATTATGTACAGTTTTTCACTAACAATCAACACAGGAGGCCAGCCCAAATTTTAGGATGTACAGGGTGTACTTATCATCTGACAAGATACTTGTCTGGCTATGTATGAATGTATATATGTAAAAGGTTTAAAGGCACATCAGCTCAATCCAGGTTATACAGTGCTGAGTAAGTTTAGGTATCCAAAGAAGACATACCCCAAATAATCAAAACTGATAAAATCCCTAAAGACAAAGTCCATTTTGTTGTCATATAAACCAGTCTTTAAAAACGACCAAGACCTTCCCAGCTAATCATCAAGGGGCATCCTAGGATGAAAATGCATCCTCCATTAGTCACCTCTTATGACATGCAGAAGCATGTATCAGCCCTATTATATATCTCTAGGCCTGTGTCCATCCATCTGCCATAATTCTGTAAAAGGTGGTAATTATCACTGGCTTATCATTCAATAAATATAGCAATACCCTACATGATCAATATCTTTACTGTTGATTCTACTCAGTAAGGTGGTAATTATCATTGGCTTATCATTCAATAAATATAGCAATACCCTACATGATCAATGTCTTTACTGTTGATTCTACTCAGTAAGGTGGTAATTATCACTGGCTTATCATTCAATAAATATAGCAATACCCTACATGATCAGGGTGTTTACTGTTGATTCCACTCAGTAAGGTGGTAATTATCATTGGCTTATCATTCAATAAATATAACAATACCCTACATGATCAGTGTGTTTACTGTTGATTCCACTCAGTAAGGTGGTAATTATCATTGGCTTATCATTCAATAAATATAGCAATACCCTACATGTTCAATGTCTTTACTGTTCAATCTACTCAGTAAGGTGGTAATTATCATTGGCTTATCATTCAATAAATATAGCAATATCCTATATGATCAATGTCTTTACTGTTGATTCTACTCAGTAAGGTGGTAATTATCATTGGCTTATCATTCAATAAATATAGCAATACCCTACATGATCAGGGTGTTTACTGTTGATTCTACTCAGTAAGGTGGTAATTATCATTGGCTTATTCAATAAATATAGCAATACCCTACATGATCAGAGTGTTTACTGTTGATTCTACTCAGTAAGGTGGTAATTATCATTGGCTTATCATTCAATAAATATAGCAATACCCTACATGATCAGGGTGTTTACTGTTGATTCTACTCAGTAAGGTGGTAATTATCATTGGCTTATCATTCAATAAATATAACAATACCCTACATGATCAGGGTGTTTACTGTTGATTCTACTCAGTAAGGTGGTAATTATCATTGGCTTATCATTCAATAAATATAGCAATAACCTACATGATCAATGTCTTTACTGTTGATTCTACTCAGTAAGGTGGTAATTATCACTGGCTTATCATTCAATAAATATAGCAATATCCTATATGATCTATGTCTTTTCTGTTGATTCTACTCAGTAAGGTGGTAATTATCATTGGCTTATCATTCAATAAATATAGCAATACCCTACATGATCAATGTCTTTACTGTTGATTCTACTCAGTAAGGTGGTAATTATCATTGGCTTATCATTCAATAAATATAGCAATACCCTACATGTTCAATGTCTTTACTGTTGATTCTACTCAGTAAGGTGGTAATTACAACTGGCTTATCATTCAATAAATATAGCAATATCCTATATGACCAATGTCTTTTCTGTTGATTCTACTCAGCAAGGTGGTAATTATCATTGGCTTATCATATAGCAATAACCTACATGATCAGGGTGTTTACTGTTGATTCTACTCAGTAAGGTGGTAATTATCATTGGCTTATCATTCAATAAATATAGCAATACCCCACATGATCAATGTCTTTACTGTTCATTCTACTCAGTAAGGTGGTAATTATCATTGGGATATCATTCAATAAATATAGCAATATCCTATATGATCAGGGTGTTTACTGTTGATTCTACTCAGTAAGGTGGTAATTATCATTGGCTTTTCATTCAATAAATATAGCAATACCCTACATGATCAATAGCTTTACTGTTGATTCTACTCAGTAAGGTGGTAATTATCATTGGCTTATTCAATAAATATTGCAATACCCTACATGATCAGAGTGTTTACTGTTGATTCTACTCAGTAAGGTGGTAATTATCATTGGCTTATCATTCAATAAATAAAGCAATACCCTACATGATCAGGGTGTTTACTGTTGATTCTACTCAGTAAGGTGGTAATTATCATTGGCTTATCATTCAATAAATATAGCAATACCCTACATGATCAGGGTGTTTACTGTTGATTCTACTCAGTAAGGTGGTAATTATCATTGGCTTATTCAATAAATATAGCAATACCCTACATGATCAGAGTGTTTACTGTTGATTCTACTCAGTAAGGTGGTAATTATCATTGGCTTATCATTCAATAAATATAGCAATACCCTACATGATCAGGGTGTTTACTGTTGATTCTACTCAGTAAGGTGGTAATTATCATTGGCTTATCATTCAATAAATATAACAATACCCTACATGATCAGGGTGTTTACTGTTGATTCTACTCAGTAAGGTGGTAATTATCATTGGCTTATCATTCAATAAATATAGCAATAACCTACATGATCAATGTCTTTACTGTTGATTCTACTCAGTAAGGTGGTAATTATCACTGGCTTATCATTCAATAAATATAGCAATATCCTATATGATCTATGTCTTTTCTGTTGATTCTACTCAGTAAGGTGGTAATTATCATTGGCTTATCATTCAATAAATATAGCAATACCCTACATGATCAATGTCTTTACTGTTGATTCTACTCAGTAAGGTGGTAATTATCATTGGCTTATCATTCAATAAATATAGCAATACCCTACATGTTCAATGTCTTTACTGTTGATTCTACTCAGTAAGGTGGTAATTACAACTGGCTTATCATTCAATAAATATAGCAATATCCTATATGACCAATGTCTTTTCTGTTGATTCTACTCAGCAAGGTGGTAATTATCATTGGCTTATCATATAGCAATAACCTACATGATCAGGGTGTTTACTGTTGATTCTACTCAGTAAGGTGGTAATTATCATTGGCTTATCATTCAATAAATATAGCAATACCCCACATGATCAATGTCTTTACTGTTCATTCTACTCAGTAAGGTGGTAATTATCATTGGGATATCATTCAATAAATATAGCAATATCCTATATGATCAGGGTGTTTACTGTTGATTCTACTCAGTAAGGTGGTAATTATCATTGGCTTTTCATTCAATAAATATAGCAATACCCTACATGATCAATAGCTTTACTGTTGATTCTACTCAGTAAGGTGGTAATTATCATTGGCTTATTCAATAAATATTGCAATACCCTACATGATCAGAGTGTTTACTGTTGATTCTACTCAGTAAGGTGGTAATTATCATTGGCTTATCATTCAATAAATAAAGCAATACCCTACATGATCAGGGTGTTTACTGTTGATTCCACTCAGTAAGGTGGTAATTATCATTGGCTTATCATTCAATAAATATAGCAATACCCTACATGATGAGGGTGTTTACTGTTTATTCTACTCAGTAAGGTGATAATTATCATTGGCTTATCATTCAATAAATATAGCAATACCCTACATGATCAATGTCTTTACTGTTGATTCTACTCAGTAAGGTGGTAATTATCACTGGCTTATCATTCAAGAAATATAGCAATATCCTATATGATCAATGTCTTTTCTGTTGATTCTACTCAGTAAGGTGGTAATTATCATAGGCTTATCATTCAATAAATATAGCAATACCCTACATGATCAGGGTGTTTACTGTTGATTCTACTCAGTAAGGTGGTAATTATCATTGGCTTATCATTCAATAAATATAGCAATACCCTACATGATGAGGGTGTTTACTGTTTATTCTTCTCAGTAAGGTGATAATTATCATTGGCTTATCATTCAATAAATATAGCAATACCCTACATGATCAGGGTGTTTACTGTTGATTCTACTCAGTAAGGTGGTAATTATCATTGGCTTATCATTCAATAAATATAGCAATACCCTACATGATCAATGTCTTTACTGTTGATTCTACTCAGTAAGGTGGCAATTATCACTGGCTTATCATTCAAGAAATATAGCAATATCCTATATGATCTATGTCTTTTCTGTTGATTCTACTCAGTAAGGTGGTAATTATCATAGGCTTATCATTCAATAAATACAGCAATACCCTACATGATCAGGGTGTTTACTGTTGATTCTACTCAGTAAGGTGGCAATTATCATTGGCTTATCATTGAATAAATATGGCAATACCCTACATGATCAGGGTCTTTACTGTTCACTCTGCTCAGATTTTATGTAATGACAGATAATTGGGGTCTTACTGTTAATTCTACTCAGTAATGCCTGATATAACTCTGATGTTATGTAATGCCCAAGATGATCAGTCTTTACTGTTGATTCTACTCAGTGATCCCCATGATGGTCAGAGTCTTTAATGTTGATTCTACTCAGTAATGTCCATGATGATCAGTCTTTATTGTTAATTCTACTCAGTAATGCCCATGACAATCAGGGTCTTTATTGTTAATTCTACTCAGTAATACTCGAGATGATCAGGGTCTTTATTGTTAATTCTACTCCGTAATGTCCATGATGATCAGGGTCTTTATTGTTAATTCTACTCAGTAATACTGGAGATGATCAGAGTAAGTTTACTGTTGATTCTACTCAGTAATGCCCGAGATGACCAGGGTCTTTACTGTTAATTCTACTCAGTAATGCCCATGATGATCAGGGTCTTTATTGTTAATTCTACTCAGTAACATCTAGGATGATCAGGGTCTTTATTGTTAATTCTACTCAGTAATGTCTAGGATGATCAGGGTCTTTGCTGTTAATTCTACTCAGTAATGTCTAGGATGATCAGGGTCTTTGCTGTTAATTCTACTCAGAAATGTCTAGGATGATCAGGGTCTTACTGTTGATTCTACTCAGTAATGTCCCAGATGATCAGGGTCTTTATTGTTAATTCTACTCAGTAATGTCTAGGATGATCAGTGTCTTTTCTGTCAATTCTACTCAGTAATGTCTAGGATGATCAAGGTTTTTACTGTTAATTCTATTCAGTAATGCCAGAGATGATCAGGGTCTTTATTGTTAATTCTACTCAGTAATGTCTAGGATGATCAAGGTCTTTACTGTTAATTCTATTCAGTAATGCCGGAGATAATCAGGGTCTTTATTGTTAATTCTACTCAGTAATGCCCATGATGATCAGGGTCTTTACTGTTAATTCTATTCAGTAATGCTGGAGATGATCAGGGTCTTTACTGTTAATTCTACTCAGTAATGTCTAGGATGATCAGGGTCTTTACTGTTAATTCTACTCAGTAATGCCCGAGATGATCAGAGTCTTTATTGTTAATTCTACTCAGTAATATCTAGGATGATCAGGGTCTTTACTGCTAATTCTACTCAGTAATATTCGAGATGTTCAGAGTAAGTTTATTGTTAATTCTACTCAATAATGCCGGAGATGATCAGGGTCTTTATTGTTGATTCTACTCAGTGATCCCCATGATGGTCAGAGTCTTTCCTGTTAATTCTACTCAGTAATGCCTGAGATGCTCAGAGTAAGTTTACTGTTGATTCTACACAGTAATGCCTGAGATGATCCGTCTTTATTGTTAATTCTACTCAGTAATGTCTAGGATGATCAGGGTCTTTACTGATAATTCTACTCAGTAATGTCTAGGATGATCAGTCTTTATTGTTAATTCTACTCAGTAATGTCTAGGATGATCAGGGTCTTACTGTTAATTCTACTCAGTAATGCCTGAGATGATCAGGGTCTTGATTGTTAATTCTACTCAGTAATGTCTAGGATGATCAGGGTCTTTGCTGTTAATTCTACTCAGTAATGCCCATGATGATCAGGGTCTTTATTGTTAATTCTACTCAGTAACATCTAGGATGATTAGGGTCTTACTGTTGATTCTACTCAGTAATGTCCCAGATGATCAGGGTCTTTATTGTTAATTCTACTCAGTAATGTCTAGGATGATTAGGGTCTTACTGTTAATTCTACTCAGTAATGTCTAGGATGATCAGGGTCTTACTATTGATTCTACTCAGTAATGTCCCAGATGATCAGGGTCTTTATTGTCAATTCTACTCAGTAATGTCCCAGATGATCAGGGTCTTTATTGTTAATTCTACTCAGTAATGTCTAGGATGATCAGGGTCTTTACTGTTAATTCTACTCAGTAACATCTAGGATGATCAGGGTCTTACTGTTGATTCTACTCAGTAATGTCCCAGATGATCAGGGTCTTTATTGTTAATTCTACTCAGTAATGTCTAGGATGATTAGGGTCTTACTGTTAATTCTACTCAGAAATGTCTAGGATGATCAGGGTCTTACTGTTGATTCTATTCAGTAATGTCCCAGATGATCAGGGTCTTTATTGTCAATTCTACTCAGTAATGTCCCAGATGATCAGGGTCTTTATTGTTAATTCTACTCAGTAATGTCCCAGATGATCAACGTCTTTATTGTTAATTCTACTCAGTAATGTCTAGGATGATTAGGGTTTTACTGTTAATTCTACTCAGTAATGTCTAGGATGATCAGGGTCTTACTGTTGATTCTACTCAGTAATGTCCCAGATGATCAGGGTCTTTATTGTCAATTCTACTCAGTAATGTCCCAGATGATCAGGGTCTTTATTGTTAATTCTACTCAGTAATGTCTAGGATGATCAGGGTCTTTACTGTTAATTCTACTCAGTAATGTCTAGGATGATCAGGGTCTTACTGTTAATTCTATTCAGTAATGCCAAAGATTACCAGGGTCTTTACTGTTAATTCTACTCATTAATGTCTAGGATGATCAGGGTCTTCTTTACTGTTAATTCTACTCAGTAATGTCCCAGATGATCAGGGTCTTACTGGTAATTCTACTCAGTAATTTCTAGGATGATCAGTCAGCAGCAAGTTGTCATTCTGGATAGCAGACGATTTTGTATGTGTGGGACAACTGAATGCAAATTTGGAAACTTGGATTAAAATGCAGTTTCGTTTTAAGGTATATATTTTCATCTTTTATATAATTTGCTTATTTGTATGATTCTAACATATATAGTAAATAGGATTTTCTGGGTTAAAAGTTCAAAAAGGTCAACCACATTTTCATATGCGTTTAAGGTAGAAATGTGGGATATTTCTGTACACTTTATGAATATCACTTTCTATAATTAAAGGAAGATCATTCTTTCTTGATACAAATTGGTTTTTCAACTAGAACCAACACGAGATCCACTGTTTACCGGAATGTCGTATCGTTGCGCACCTGACGTGCAGAATTGCCCAACATGGTGGTATATATTATATATATAGTCCCCCCGAAAAATGAGCACCATATTCTAATTTGTCTCATATAAATGAACAAAGCATGCTCTATTTAATTTTATCCCACAGACATTTGAAAATTTGTTATATTGTACTCTAATTTTGTCCACCAGACTTAACACAGGAACTTAGTCAACAATATTTTCCTCGTATGTGTCATCACTGAAGGGGGGGGGGGTATTATAAACTGCTGATAGGACACAAGTATTGATATTATGCTGTACATTATGACACCATCCAACTTGCTTGTTATAATCTGTTTGTGTTAAAATAAATTATACATTAAGCTTAGACACAAATGTATTCATTTGACTATTTGTATTTTTCATCCGAAATAAAAACAATGGGTAACTGCTGTCATTTATAAATCAAGAGTTCATGACAAACAGATTACTGTAGTTTTATACTGTCTGATATTTTTAGCAGACACATCATTTTGTTACAGCCGACCTACGACAGAATAACTGTTCTCATTAGAAATCTGACAGCATACAGACAGTAACCTACTGACCAAGTCTGTCATCATTTCCACTTGGATGAAGAGGGGAACAAATAGTCATTACCGTTAACATATGCAGACACATAAAACAAAAACAACATACCTGTAAACTCACAAAGTTGTTTTTCTTCTTGTTGCTTTGGGTTTACATAGGGTTGTTTTGGGGTCACACTGATTTCATATTCCTTTTAAAGTTCTGACTCACTCTTGGTCTGTCTTTTCTTGATCCATGTTTTCAATTTAAGAAAGATACCTCTAAAATTTTCCAGTCATTTAAAAATCACAAGTTGCTTAAAAAAGGCCCATTTCAGTTGACGTCTTGCACAATTATTTGTTGTATATACAACTTCTGTAAACAATTACCTTTATTAATAGAAAATTTGTCATATTCAGTGGCAATAAATAGAACATTATAAATGTACGTTTATAATATATGTACTCTTTAAATAGCAAGAGCACAGAACTTTCTTTTCAAGAAATTTCTCACATGAATAAGGTCTGTCCATAATATAGGTTTAAAAAAATCAAATGTAGCTTTTTAAAGCTTTTTTTTGTTTTATATTTATCAATGTATCTAATATCATAGCCCATACATGGGCAAGAAATAGACACAATACAGTGTATTATATCGTAATGTTATGACAACACCTAGGGTTGCAAGTATGAAATACAATGTTCATTGAGGGGAACACATCAAAGCACACAGTGTGCAAAGTAAATGTGCATCTTATACCCAAAGAAATTAGTAAAGGTGCACATTATATACAGGTAAACATGGTAAACATACAATTCTAAACCTGTCAGAAGAAATATCTTGCAAACATCAACAAATATTAAGCATTTCACAAATAAAGAATGGCCAACATTTTATAAGTCAAACTTAGTTATTTAAAATAGATGCAATAAAAAACCTCCATGAGAAAGATAAAATAACTGCAGTAAAACTGAAGTAATATAAAACCCCTGTGAGAAAGATAAAATAAATGCATGGTAGCTATCCCCCTTTATCATTTCTCTATATCAAACAATACACATTAACTCTGGTAATGTCTATGCAACTGACTGTAAGCTTCAAATGAGGAAACTGTTAAAATGCCTGATTTTCATGTGTATCCTTAGGAAATATCAGTTAGTTGCGTTATCTCACTTTCACCACACAGATATATCAATATGCATACCTGGGGTGCTTTTTATGTAAAATATGGTACTTCAACAGAATGACTTGATCATATGAACAAGCTTCTCATCACTGAACTACCGTATATATTCTTGTACAAGTCAGATCCAACTGCATACAACATGGACTAAAACCTACCATTGAATAATGCATGGGCACGTATGGGTCTATGCAGTTTGTTAGGAGTAATCAATAGAACAAACAACACAGACCCTGATCTGCAAGGGCATTATGTGACAGCAAATAACACAGACCCTGATCTGCAAGGGCATTATGTAACAGAAAACAACACAGACCCTGATCTGCAAGGGCAATATATGACAGCAAACACCACAGACCCTGATCTACAAGGGCATTATGTGACAGCAAACAACACAGACCCTGATCTGCAAGGACATTATGTAACAGAAAACAACAAAGACCCTGACCTGCAAGGGCATTATGTGACAGCAGATTAGTGTCTTTGCAGCTGGACCAGACTTTATAAGTTATTTCTATATGTATGTATGTAATATATATATATATATATATATATATATATATATATATATATATATATATATATATATATATATGATTTTGTGTTCTACTTAAAGAACAATGGCAAGTATTTTGCAAAAATTTACACCAGTCAGGAAATAAAGGGTGAATTCAATGGCAGCAGAGTTCTAACCACAGCAGATGAGATAACAAAAATATAAGTTGTGATTTTCAATTCATTCTTCATCATGAATACATTATTGCATTAATTAATGTAAACAAACTGCCAAATAAGTTGATGCCTCACATGCAACTATAATCAACCAACCCATAAAGCCTGTTTAGAGCATGTGTCACACTGTCCAAGTATCACTACCCTATTGTTTTTACCAGACCTACAACTGGTTCTACCATATATATATATATATATATATATATATATATATATATATATATATATATATATATATATATAAAATATATAAATATATTTTAAAAATCTAATAAAAAACAAATGCAATTATCTCAACTCATTACATGCCAACAATCTGAGGAAAGTGAGCATTAGTGTCAAATGATTTTGGGAGGGAATTTAGCTTTTAAAGACTTTTTTGTTGCGTTGCAAAGTTTTTACATTATAGAGACATATGTGGGGGTATATTCTTAAACTATGGAGACTTGAGTGTGGGTATATCCTCATATTATAGAGACCTGGGTGTGGGATTATTCTTACATTATGGAGACTTCAGTGTGGGTATATTCTCACATTATGGAGACTTGAGTGTGGGTATATTCTTACATTATGGAGATTTGAGTGTGGGTATATTCTTACATTATGGAGACTTCAGTGTGGGTATATTCTCACATTATGGAGACTTGAGTGTGGGTATATTCTTACATTATGGAGACTTCAGTGTGGGTATATTCTCACATTATGGAGACTTGAGTGTGGGTATATTCTTACACTATGGAGATTTAAGTGTGGGTATATTCTTACATTATGGAGACTTGGGATTGGAACTATTCTTACATTATGGATACATGAATTGTCAGTATATTCACACATTATGGAGACCTGAGTGTGGTATATTTACACTATGGAGACCTGAGTGTAGGTATATTTTTACACTATGGAGACTTGAGTGTGGGTATATTCTTACACTATGGAGATTTAAGTGTGGGTATACTCTTACATTATGGAGATTTTTGAGTGTGGGTATATTCTCACATTATGGAGACCTGAGTGTGGGTATACTCTTACATTATGGAGACTTGAGTGTGGGTATATTCTCACATTATGGAGATTTAAGTGTGGGTATACTCTTACATTATGGAGACCTGAGCGTGGGTATATTCTTACATTATGGAGACTTGAGTGTGGGTATATTCTCACATTATGCAGACTTGAGTGTGGGTATATTCTTACACTATGGAGATTTAAGTGTGGGTATACTCTTACATTATGGAGACTTGAGTGTGTGTATATTCTCACATTATGGAGACCTGAGTGTGGGTATATTCTTACACTATGGAGACTCAAGTGTGGCTATATTCTTACAGTATGTAGACTTGAGTGTGGGTATATTCTTACACTATGGAGATTTAAGTGTGGGTATACTCTTACATTATGGAGACTTGGAATTGGAACTAATCTTACATTATGGTTACTTGAGTTTGGGTATATTCTATCATGATGGAGACTTGAGTGTGGGTATATTCTTAAATTATGGAGACTTGAGTGTGGGTATATTCTCACATTAAAGAGACCTGTGTGTGGGATTATTCTTAAATTATGGAGACTTGAGTGTGGGTATATCCTCACATTAAAGAGACCTGTGTGTGGGATTATTCTTAAATTATGGAGACTTGAGTATGGGTATATTCTCACATTATGGAGACTTGAGTGTGGGTATATTCTTACATTATGGAGACTTGAGTGTGGGTATATTCTCACATTATGGAGACTTGAGTGTGGGTATATTCTTACACTATGGAGACTTGAGTGTGGGTATATTCTCACATTATGGAGACTTGAGTGTGGGTATATTCTTACACTATGGAGACTTGAGTGTGGGTATATTCTCACATTATGGAGACTTGAGTGTGGGTATATTCTTACATTATGGAGACCTGGGTGTGGGTCTATTTTGTGCAAGCTGAACACAGATAACATATTCCAAAGGATGATATTACTTGGAATTAAGTAAAGCAGACAATCAAAACAGACAAGAAGGACATTCAGAGAGTAAACATTACAGCAGTCAACTCTAATTAAGACTGGTTTGCAAACATCTCATTCCAAATTCTTTACTAATCCTAATGAAATGAACAAAATTGCAATACACAACATTTTTTCCCCATCAGGTTGACAATTGTTGCATTTTGTTTTTAACACAACCTTGATCTAATAAGAGTGAACAGACACATGGTGATGTACTGAATTGCTGATTAGACTGAGAGCTGTGGAGATAGCATCTGGTCTACACAACATCAAAGAATTTTATTTTTCACACTGATCTTATTGAGGATACAGGAATGAATTTGATTAAATACATTTCTGTACTTGGTGTCCAGAATCAACGCAAATTACAGAAATCCTGAAAATCTTCTGCAACATACATTTACCTAAAGACAAAAAATAAATTCAAATATGCTTTACTGTATATGAGCCAACATATATCAATCTTGATTAGCTGAATAGCCAGTTATAAAATAGGTCACTGTGACCTCCTTTTTCTTCATACAAATACAAAGCACGTCATTAGTATGCAATATTTTTCAATAGTTTTGCAAAAGAAGATCTGTTACAAACTTAGTATGGCTTGATTCTGTAATGGATACATGGAAAAATGGACCACTAAAACAAAAATATTGTATTAAAACATTCAGCCCCAATCCCGACTGTAAGCGTGATGAGGCTGTACCCTATTTCCAAGCTCTGCAGCATCAAGGTCATTTAAGATACACCAAAGTGGATGGTATTACAAAAAAGCAGGCATATAGCTCTACAATCATACCAAATAATGTGGATGTTGTAGTTGCACTACAAAGTATAGAGGGAAAAACCTAATTTTTTGGACCTGTTTTATTTCACCCAAAATTTGCTCGTGGTCGGAATCCGTTTTTTGTCTGGATTTTAGACCTTTTGGCCTCAGATCTAAGGCAGACTGGTATGAACTGCACACAGACAGGTGAACCTCTGCAAAATCTAGGATAAGGTGGGCATTTAGAACAAAGAGTAGTCTCCATACGAAAATGATGGGTCCATTTAGCAGAAGAAAATAAGAAAAAAGAAAAAAAAGAACTCCAACTTTTACCCTTCTGCTCATGCGCAAGCAAAATAACCAATGGAAAATGATGTTTCTAATACTACTAGGCATTAGGCTAATGGAAAATCTGTTGATGTATTAGGATGTATTCAGAAATAGCCCCCAAAATGTCCTTCGTACTTGCATTTCAGGCGAAAATGACAACAACCTCCAGGGCTGAATGAGTTAAGGATTTCTAAAATCAATAACACTTGAAAATGTATTGCTTTACTGTTTGCCAAAAAGTGTATGCACAATTTGCAAAAGCACATATGTCTGTCATATATGTAACTGAACAAGGGTAAATGAACCATACAAACTTCCCCTATCCTGCATGAAGTCAAGTCAGAGGTTCTTCAAAAATAGGAAACTGTGACCTGCTTAGCCCAGAGTGCAAAATCATGCACATGCAAGCACTTGGAGTGTTTCATCAGCAGTATCTAAACAAGCCTGGAAGTCATAGGCAACATAAGTCTTTGATAAATAAAATGCATGTCACTCTGACCTACTTAACCTGGAGTTAAGCCTCACTTAAACAAACCCTTGCCTGTTCAACAGTCATTACAACCCTATGTTGTAATCTGTAGCAAACAATAATCTTTAATGACTGCAATGTAAGTCAATGTTGCCTACTTTTGAGTGGAGTTCAGACAACCCCTTACATGTGGACTGGTTATATTTACCAAGGGCTGGAAGTTGTGAGAAAACAAAAGTTTTGATGAACTGAATGTACATTACTGCAATCTTCTTCCTCTGGAGTACATACCACTGATTACTTCCATAGACTGGTGAGCATTGCCTAGTGTGTTACATCACAGGCATACTAGAAAGGAGGGCACTGTAACAAGAATGACATGCAGACAAGAAAATACCTGTTGACCAGTCATCCCTGCCCAGGGTTGGAAACCATATGTAAACATTTCCCAAACTGTAACTGCATATGCCCATACATCACTGGCTGATGTGAACTTCAGGTAATTTATACATTCTGGTGCACACCTGTAGAACAAGGTTTGAATTCATATTACAAAAGAGTTTAATAAAATAGGTTTAACATTGCATTATTTTTACAAGTTAATGAGAATGAGAATAATCATTAGAAACATGTATTTAATTAGTTTTTACTGTCATTTGCCTTCACTCACATGTCAAGATATCAGACCACAAATGTGTTCTCCCCCCCCCCCCCAGACCGTTTATCTGTGAAACCCTCATTAACCCCAAAACCTCTAAATACTGAAAATTTCATTTGATCCCAAGGGCTTTTACTTGTGAAAGGCTTCACTGTAAATGGGACGTTTCTAAGCATGATCATTATTACCTGCATCAAAATGAAAGAAAACTATGAAATTATGATGAAAGAGAACATTAGCAGAACACACACACACACACACACACACACACATATATATATATATATATATATATATATATATATATATATATATATATATATATATATATATATACTTACCAGGCTATTGGTAGCTTCAGGTTTATACTAAAATTACTTTGGTAGTAGTCTTTTCCTACGCCAAGGGCTCTGGACAGACCAAAATCACTGATTTTTACCTGAAAGTATAAAATAAAACATGATCATTGCCATCATTACCAACTTTATTTTGGTATGTCCACTCCCAATATAAAATGATGGGGAAAGAGTTAATGGTAATATCCAATCAGATCTATGCAGTTTAGTCCTTCTTATTACAATGTTTGACTATCATACTTGTGTGCAGAAAAGGTCAAATGTCTTGGTCACCAGGATCATATTTGCTCACATTCCTTTGATGTGATTTGGGACCTTGTTATAAATTTACAATTATTACAAACCGCTCCGGTGGCCTAGTGGTTAGAGCATCTCCCTCGGATGCGGGAGGTCGTGGGTTCGATCCCCAGCTGAGTCATACCAAAGACTTACAAAAATGGTACTAACAGCTGCCTCGCTTGGCGCTCAGCATTAACAGGTTAGTGTCAGGTGTCAGGATAATGTGACTGGGTGGGACATCATGCTACATGTCTGCAGCATGATGCCCCAGTGCTAGACGTCACTATAAACTGTCACAATGCAGACATCGTAGCGATATGACTGAAAAATTGTTAAAGCTACGTTAAAAATCCAAATCACAATTATTGCTAAGAATGGAGAACTGGACTGTATCTGTTTCTTTTCATTTTCATTCATTTCTTTTTTTTCTGCTACCAAACAAAAAGGCGAGCTACAAGCAAAACTGGACTTGTTCCCTAACATGTTCACAAGCCTGACTAGTGTATAGGTCAAACCCTGATGACAACATAAGATGGCAATTGAGATTAGCTTCCCTGCTAACAAGATCATTCTTTTTTTCATTATAGAATTGAAACACTGATACAAAAACAGTAATTATCCACATAAAAATGTCAAACCCCTGGCACTGATTAACTAGAAATCCCTGGTACAGCAGTAAATAACAAATACTATATTGCACAATCTCACTTTAGTCAGCTTTGGGACTGAACAAATTTGGCTATTTTAATAGAGTGACTGTTTTAATAGAGTGTCTTTTTAATAGAATGGCTGTTATAGCAAGGTAAAATATAGAAGGAAAATGACTGGATATTATTGGCCACAATAAAGTATAATTGAACATTTTTGTTCTGTAAGGTACAGCTTACTCAATTTCTCACACGATATTAACAACAGTAAGAAAATCGTTCATTCCTTTCTGTGATAGTAACTGCATATTTACAAGGAATAAAGAAAAATTTTAATGGATTCAACAAAAGATAAAAAGAAAGCAAGCAAAAATTCCATATTCATCTCTGATATGACATACAAGTTACTAACATACTGCTACCAATTAACCTGGGGGGGAGGGGGGGAATTTGCACTGTGATATTCACTGTTAGTTCTAACAGCAGATTCTTTGTTTACAATAGCCCCCATCTACAGGGCTTCTTTTAAAGTATACTATAAATTATTAAATCTGTTTTGTGTAGGGTATTTCGATATTAGATCTAACATAGACTACTGTTCAGCATGTTGCACACACTCCTTAATCCCCCATCTATTTTCTCTATTCCAGATCTCCTGCTGTTTGTAAGTGCAAGATAAGAGGCCATGCTTAGAATATATCTAATATCCAGCTTGGCTTTATCTTTTATATCACACAAGTCACATATAGGGCTATCATATTTCCAGATTCCACTTTTCAAGCCCCAAGCTATCAGGAGTTAGGCATCTGGTCTTAGATAAAATAGCTTTAAACTCTCTTTTTAAAATGGTTTCTGTATGTGTTTCTCTATATTTGTGTATGAAACAGACAGACAGACAGTCTGTTGAGTACAGTGTGACCCTGCTATAACATGGTAGTTGGGCCATAGAATCTGACCGTGTTATATACCGAACCGTGTTATAAGCAACCAGGTCAGTATGCTAAAGAAAACTATGCACGTACCCAAAAAAAACTGCGGGGTGGGTGGGGTGTTAGGTAATAAATGAGGGTGCAAAAATATGTGCTTCACTGGCTCATTACCATCTTAAATCGATGCATATTAAATGAGTACGCCTGTAGTGAAAACAGAAGGCATATATAACATTTACTTTATTCAGAGAACCATGCATCGGTACATATATGTATATAATGTTCATATTGTCTAATATATAGCATGAATAGAGTATCAACACTGTGTACTCACCTGCAAATCTCATCACATATATTGAATCACCAATACAAGTAATTCCATCGAAAATATGCACACACACAAATATTCAATAATTTTGTCACAGGTTATCTTGGTCTGAATTCAGTGGGGAAAACAGTACAATCACATAACGAATGAAGAAGCACATTTACTTTTCAGTACGTCCCAAGTCAGTAAAAGTTAGTTTGCATTTTAAGCTGCCATTGGTAGCATTCGTAAGCATATAGGAAACTTTCACAGCACAGTAGATGTGTTCCAGTCATGTTGAAAAATGAAACAATCCATCAGATTCCAGTGCTTTTATTTAAGATTTTTACTGACTTCCTTTGAAGAAAGGTAAATTGTTTTTATTAAAGATTGTAGTCGGCTTTCTTTGATGAAGGGTGAATGCATTATTGACATCACCAATAAAGGACAGCTTTGGAGAACCAAACAAATGCCTGTTTCTTATTGTGGCAGCAACATCAAGTAATTGTATTGCATGATTGAGACTTACTTTATTTTTCCATTTGCTAAGTACGTTTTCATAACATTAGGTGCTTCAAAGGTAATCTGTTGGCTTTGAAATTTCAGCAAGCTATTTTATCTGGGTACATTTTTTAAAAAAGAATTCTCGGTCATTTGGTCAACTGTAAATACTGTTTCTCCCTGCCTATTGAATAGATCAACAAGTAAGATCTTGTAGTGTTTTTTTTTTTTTTTTACATTTGTGGTAGCAGAGTGATGCTGCCTTCCATGCATGGAGCAGAAATTTAAAAAAGGGTCAACAGACAATAGAGATGCACATGTTCTGGTTTGATGACGGGGATTATTACAGAAAAATGTGTTCTAAAGGATTTAATTCTGAGTGAAAAGAAGAGGAATTTTACTTACAATCCACATACAAATGTCAGTCTCTGTAAATATATTCATTACTAGCAAGCGGCCGAAATTCACGCGAAAGATAGATCATGAAAAAATGCCTCGTTTGAAGGATCTCCACTACCAGAAAAGTCAACAACAAAAAGTGGATATCTCATAACATAGTACTCATGCCAGATGTCAACATAAGCGGATTATGATCTAACAATGCACTATTAAGATGTTTTGTCAATACAAAGAATTTGTTTATGTAACAACAGATAAATTTCAGTGCGTTTTATATCAAGTTTGCGGCTTCCTTTCATGGGGCCTCTGAATTTTCTCCACTCCAAACCAATGGTTGTATATACAAGCTTAAACAGCCAACAATGTTGCCAATTAAAAAAATAATAATCGCCAAATGGTACATTTTGCCGCTAATAAGGAGAGAAAAAAAATCACAATTTGTGACATTGGCAAAGCCCTGCACGATCCCTGAATAAACTTTTTACACTTTATTTTTCGTACATTTAAGTAGAAAAAACTATTTTTGTGTAAGAGAAAAATACATATAAAATTTCAGGAGTCACACCATGATCATCTTGTATTACTCATATGCGATCACTTCCCCAAAATGATAATAAATCTTTAACGTTTTTTTTGTTCACTTAAGAAAGATTTTTTTTTGTGTATGAGGAAAATACATGTATATGAATTTTTGGGAGCCACACCACAACTTTGTTTTATCCAAATTCGTGTTCTAATAGAGTGTGCTATAGCAGGGTCACAATGTGTGAAAGTCAGAGAAAAATGCATTTAATTACAGATAGAGAATAAGAATACCACAAGTGGTACATGATACATCAAACTCATGACCTTTATATCACCTTGACCTTGAAGCTAGGGATTTGACAATTGTATGACAAGGTGTGAACACAGGTCAAGTTTCATCAAAATATATGGAGGGAATAAAAAGTAACACACGGAATAAGGAACAAGGTCATTGAATTACATTATCTAATGTTGTGACCTTGACCTTAAGGCAGGGGTTACTGTCAAAATATCTTCAGTCGATTCAACACAAAGGATAGAAGTTACCTAATTTCAGTTTTCCCAGCCACAAGTCTGACCTTCAGACAAAAGTTGTAATAAAATATCTTTAGTAGTTCAAAAGTTACAAGGACAATTATTCAAATCAAAGAATGAAAATTTGCTCTCTGTGACAATGACTTTGAAGGATATGGTATGGCTATGATACAAAACATACCATCTAGTAGTTATGATATATACTGGACAACATTTTATGAATACCTCTCCAAATGTTATAAAGTTCTGAACCAGACAAGCAAATATTAACTGTCAGATACAAGGCATAATATGTCCAACACAAGACAGATGTATTAGGACAGACAAACATACACAAAGAGAATTTATCATCGTGACCTGTTTAAAATGTGCACCAGCATCTGAAGGCACATCGTGCAGTGGCAGACACTGTTTGCTGTTATCTTGAGTCCCAGAATGCAGTGCTGATAATCTTAGGTTACATCTGCTGGCCAATTATCTAATGGCACATATTTTTTTGCCCACATCTGCTGGCCCATTATGTAATGGCACATACTGTTTGCCCACATCTGCTGGCCCATTATGTAAGGGCAGATACTGTTTGCCCACATATTCTGGCCCATTATGTAATGGCAGATATTGTTTGCCCACATCTACTGGCCCATTATGTAATGGCACATATTGTTTGCCCACATCTGCTGGCCCATTATGTCATGGCAGATACTGATTGCCCACATCTGCTGGCCCATTATGTAAGGGCAGATACTGTTTGCCCACATCTGCTGGCCCATTATGTAATGGCACATATTGTTTGCCCACATCTGCTGGCCCATTATGTAATGGCAGATACTATCTGACCACTTCTGCTGGCCCAATATGCAAATGGCAGATAATGTTTGCTAGCACATGAGGGCACATTGTGCAATGGCAGACACTGTTCGCCCTGATTTGCTGGCCTATTAGGCAATGATAGTCACTGTTTGCTCACATCTGTTGACCCATTATAAAATGGCAAATAATGTTTACCATCATCTGGTGGCTCCTTATGTAATGACAGACACTGCCCTGATCTGAAGGCTCATTCACAATGGCTGATATGGGTCTACACTGTTTCCTGTGATGTGCACATTGTTCTTCATCAAATGTGGTACCTGAATATTGCCAGGCTATGTAGTCTCATTCAGACAGACATTCTCTCATACAAGATACATGCAAAAGTTTATTTCACTAATTCTAGAATAACACGAAATTAAAACTCATGAAATAATCATTGTTAATGCTTTGAGATACATGTCCAAGTTTACATCCATGAAACTCTGTCCCAATGAAAAGAAATTTTGGATTCAAATCAACAAACTTTCAGTTCCACAAAATTTAAAGATTCTATGTTACGCTTATCTTTGAACTTCCACTTAAAATAGGAGAACCGTCTCACCAGTGTTTATGTGCCAATGCATTCCACCTCCAAATTTTAACACATACTTTTGACACTGACATTGACATTAAAGTAAGAAAAGTGACCCCTATGTCTCACCATGATTGTACAGATGAAAAACAATGGTTCTTATCTGTTTTCAAGTTAAATCAATTTGCATTTTATCAATAGCACTCAGAATATGTGAAATCTGAATATCTGACTTTCCTGATCCATTAATATTTTATCAAAACCAAGAGATAGTAATTTTACCCATGGCAAGCTACCAGATCCACCCTTAATTTATCTGGGTCCTGGTCTCCATCTGAATAAATTTTCAGCCCTGTTCATCTGAATGCTATTATTTCAATCAACAAGTTCAAATTTCCTCAAGAAATTAATGGAAATTGCAAAATACTAGTTAATAAAATAAGAAGGAAAATCTGGGAAGTCGGGACTACTCATTACAGAACTAAATTTTCAAGGTTTGTTTCTGTTTCTAAACATATGCAGGAAATATATATAACACACTCATTTTTTGCATGATAACTCCTGCTACACTCTTAATTTTTAAGGCGTTTTCAGAAATCTAAGCCTAAGTCCTAATTCAGTGTAAATGTCATTAATATGACAACAGAAAATTAAAATTGTTCAAGTCTTCCAGAATTCCCAATTTTATCCAGTGAATCCAATTAATTTCATTTCCAAAATACTACAATATTTTCCTGACCAGGCAGGTCTATTCATATAAATGACTATACCTTTGTTTTACTAAAGACAAGAATGTTTCTGGCTGCCAGATCTCTGTGAATGAGACGCTTGCTCTCCAGGTAACTCATTCCATCACATATCTGCTGAGCAAAATCACAGAGGCGGGGAATTGGAAAGTCCAGACGTAATGACGTCTCTTTCAGACACTCCAAAAGTGACCTCATGGGTGCTAACTCGGTTACCTGCAAGTAAAATTTGAAATTAATATTACCTTGCCTATGAACAGCACTGCAGACCATGGCGTTGAACCTTCCAACTGATAACTAAAACAAATTCCATATATTCTTGTATCAACTTTTCATGGTTCGCTATAGAAATGCCAACCATTAAGCATTCTCATCAGGAATGATATCGTCAAATTTGGGGAAATCTAGGCAGCCTATTCAAAATGGGTAACATTTTTTTTTAAAGTAACAAACTTCTTTTCAAGCATATTGAGCCTTCCTATGAACCAATGTATTCCTACCTCTACACAGTCAGTAAAATGAAGGTCCAAAGATAATAATAATAATAATAATAATAATAATAATAATGATTTTATTTAAACACAGTTAGTTGCATAGAACTTTGTGGCCCTCTGTGTATTTACATACACGTACACAGTAGTACATGCAATAACCAAAAAAAACCAAAGCGTTGACAATAAGCTACGTGTATAGATGGACAGAAGAAACATGATGTGTTTTTTAAGAACATGCTTTTACTAGGTACAATGTATTTATGCAGTTTGAGAAATAGTTAAAAAAACAAAGTGGAAGGGTTGAGAATTTATGTTTTAAGTAGTAAAGTTATGTTTTAAGTATGTATTTGTTAAACTAAACCGTTTCCACTTTTCATCATTGAATTAGATTATTTATATTTGTACTTTCCCCAATTTCCTTTGGAATTAATATCCGAAATATTGAATACTTTACTTAAATAAACAGCTCTTCTTTTGGTTTTGAGATGGAAAGATGGTTAGCTAAAACTGTCTTAAATTGGGAGTGTTGCCTTGTTTTATAGCAGAAATAGTTCCTTGTGGTATAGTGGGGCAAGTGGTACATCAATTCCTCCAATTTTAGTGCCATGAATTCCCTCAATGTACTGACAAATAATAACCATAAACATTTTCACATACAGATATTTCTTTTCTTTTTTTCACTCTGTCACATTTAATTCATCTATTTAGATGAAATCAGCTGGTATATTGTTATTTATAATTATTATTTACATCAAATACTATATTCCATGTATCATTCTCAGCATTTTCCCTCTACTTATGTCTGACTAAAAAAAAAAATCCTGTTGTAAATGTTAGCCCACATTATTTTTATTTTCTGGAATTTTTTTGTGAATAGAATTTAAAATGCATAATTTTCACTAAATATTAGTCATAATAGTGCAAAGTCCAGAATGCTTGGCATTTCTGTTGATAAAATCACATCATGCAACTAAAGTATTTAAAATATTAATTGAATTGATTTTTTGCAAAGATATGAATGGTAAATGGATCTGATTTCATTACAAAGTTGACAAATCAAGCAAGCATTAAAGTCAAAACCCTTACATGCCAATCTATTAGATAATATGGCATAGCCAGATTACTTTAATCCACTTACCAGAACTCCAACACTGTAACATTTTCTAAATATCTTTTAAATTATTCATTGCTGAATATATGAAAAGAAAACTCCCAAAAGGGTTATATGGCCAGGTTTTCAGGCTTAGTTTTGTCTAAGTGTGGTGAAACTCGACATGACATGTACACTGATCAAGTTACATGACTAATACTATCTCAGAACACAAAATCTAATGCTGACTGCTTAAATGTGAAATATAGGTTAGAGTTTCCCGGTTTTGTATAAATTTTGTATTCTCCTCATGACATATCTATGCAACAAGTTAACATGACTGCTTTAATGTCTGACAAAGAGAGCTAAAAATAAAACCTAATGTTGCCTGCTGAAGGCATCAAAATAACAAGTTCTATGACAATGCAAGAAAATAATGTTTGAAAAAATAAGTTAGTTCAAACAATAACCATACTGGCACATAGATGAATAGTTGTTGTTATTGTTGTGGGTTTAACAACATTTTTCAACACACAATAGGCTTTACAAGCCAGCTGGTATAACTGGTGCAGGAAGAACCCAGGTAAAACCCCAGTAAGAACCACCGACCCAAAGGAAGCTACTTGCAAATTTTCTCCCATACCCACATTGGCAGTGCAAATGGCTTGAACCCACATGGATAGAGGTGAGAAGACCGTGGACAGATGAACAGAAAGACAGACATCCTCAATCAATGGGTAGGATTTGCTTTAAAACCTGGTTAAAATTTTCTTGATCATCAACAGCAAAAGTTCTGAAAAGTTTTCCAATCAGCTAATTTTTAAATGCATTAAATTCAAAATAAATGAGAAATTGTTAATAAAAAATACTTTCTTGTCACTTCTAGAACGTAATTAATTTTTTTGAACAGCTATTAATAACTTTAATATACAAGCACCTACCAGCATGAGAGCGTTGTCTTTGTCTAGCACAACTCCATACATCCTTGCTATATTCTCATGTTCTATACTTTGCATTAATCCTGCTTCTTTCAAAAACTCGGATGTCCCATTATGCATTTTCTCCTTACTCAGGCACTTGATGGCAACTTGTACCTGAAAAGCCAAAAAAAGATGGCACTTGATTCAATGGTAATATCAAAGTGTTGGTCATTTTGATTATATGGAACAAACAAGAAAGCAAACACATAGGGCACCAATTAATGGACACGTACTCATGTACAGATGTGTGCAGTCAAAATTACATTTACATACACATACACACATATGCACACACACACATTCACAGTAAAACTCTGGCAACTTCAACATCAGTAACTATAATACAAGACATATTCAGTCCTGGATTGAAAGCTTTATTTCATAACCCACAGAATCTCTAGAAACAGCAAACAACTCGAACAAAAAATGAGAACTTATTGCAATTCAAGTTTTTAAAGTTTTACTTTTTATATTTACTTTGCTTTATTTATGAAAAAAAGTTTTCCATTTGTTGGAAACCTTGATAAAATAGACACAGCACCTGACTACATTGCAAAATTAACTGAAACAACTGTTTTCATTGGTCACCTGACTACATTGCAAAATTAACTGAAACAACTGTTTTCATTGGTCAATCATCAAAGTCATTAAGCCCCGACACAGTAACTTTCACAATCTCTGTTCTGGTGTTGTCCTATGCTTTTGTCTCAGTACCATGTGATAATGATGACTGACATATCACACAAACCTGACATGACACCAGCATCATAGTTCACTTGTGTCCTTTGTGGAAATTTGTGATTTAATTTAATTTGTGTGGTTTGTTTAGAATAACAAGAGTTCCTTGACTGACTTTTGCTCTAATGACCAGGATGCAGGAGGCTGTGGGTTTGATCCCCAGCCGAGTCATACCAAAGACTTGTAAAAATGGTACTAACAGCTACCTTGTTTCGTAGTCAGCATTAAGAGGTTATTGTTAGGAATGGTTGTCAGGATAATGAAACAGGGTGGGACATCATGCTACATGTCTGTGGCATGATGCCCCGGTAATAGACATCACTAGAAACTGCAACATTGCAGACATCATAGCGATATGACTGAAAAATTATCAAAGCTACCTTAAAAATCCAAATCACGCTCATGCCTTGGCCTCCCATGATGCACACACACACACACTCTCTCTCTCACACACTATAATGACCAAGAAGATTTGGAGGAGTGTGATGATAAGTTTTTCTTTGCTATCTGGAGCAATTGCTACTTGGAATAATTTCATCTAATGACTGAAATCACCTAAAAATGTTCCTGAAAAACCTCAAAAATGGCAGCTGTGGTGACATGTTGGAAGGGCAAATTGGCTTCTTTGACATTTAGGAGCTGCAAGACCTCTGAATGAAACTATGCACCAAGTTTCATGACTTTCCTTCAATTAGTCTGTAAGGACTGGCGATAGCTAATAATTGCTAACAGAATGCCTGGCTAAATATGAATGCCACTGCATGAGCTATTGTGGACTTTAACCAGGGAGCTAAAAAGATTCTCAAGATGGTCACTGTATGGCACTGAGTCAGTCATTAAATTAGCAAAACGTTTATTTTTGTTACCACAATGGGAATATACTGCACTTTTCATACATGACCCACTAAATTACACGTATATCAGTAAGAATCTGGGGACCATATGACCATCCAGTCAGATGTGACAATAACAAGAATCTAGGGACCATATGACCATCCAGTCAGATATGGCAATAACCAGATTCTCAAGACTGCCACCATGGTTACCATGTTGCAGGACCTGAAAATTTCACTTTTTGCTCACTGGCTCACTCAGGACCAATAGGACCCTACATTGGCCAGGTATGAATTAACCATGGACCAGTCCAAGAGGCAAGTTCAAATATTTACCACAGTGCATTACCATAAAAAAAGACATTTAAAATAACAAAACTAATGAAAACTCAAAATTCAGACAACTAACATTTTAAAAAAATTAAATCATGTGATCATGCCTTCTGTTGATGGATCATCTTTGAATCTCAATGCTGTAGTTAGCTGAAACTTCAAGTCTAGATGTTCTCAAAATAAAAGATATCAAACATCCAAATAAAATAGAACACATTTAATATTTAAAGCTTATTCAGTGAAACAGATGGGGAAAGCAACCATAAAGTCAATTTGAAAGAAGTCAGTAGCCCCAAAAACAACAATTAACTTGACAGATAATCCAGTTTCCTCTGACCTATACCACCATATATCAGATATTTTTACATTTTTGTTGTCAAAATATCTAAAATGGGGTGGAAAAGGTCAGTGAAAAGCCAAACCACTTGACAGACTGCTCAACCTCAGATAAACTTTCCCTTGGCCCTCAGTGTGTTGAATGCTGTGCTTTCTCAGAAAATTAGCGGGGGCAGAATGGTTTCATCAAAAACAAAAATCAACTAGTTCTGGTCCCTTTGACATAGTGAATAACTTGTTTGGCACTCAGCTTAATAAAGACTCAGACAATCAGGGTCTTGACAATGGTGTTTATTTACTACAAATAACCTGTCTCTGGCAAATAAGATACTCTTTGCTTGTTTTACATTATATCAGTGGGTCAGTTATAAAATTGGAATCGCCTTTGAAGGATTGGCTGACATTGGATATTCAGTACATGTTAGCAAAACATAAGCAACCTTTTGTCACTATACTCAACTCATGGCCAAGTCATTTTCCATTGATCCACTGATCAACCCATGGCCAAGTCATTTTCCATTGGTCATTGATCAACTCATGGTCAAGTGATTTTCCATTGATCAACTCATGGCCAATTCATTTTCCATTGATCCACTAATCAACTCATGACCAAGTCATTTTCCATTGATCCGTTGATCAACTCATGGCCAAGTCATTTTCCATTGATCTGGGAAAGTCAGATCAAGTTTATTTTTAATCAGTTTGCATACTTTCTGGACCTGGGATATTTAAGGTCCAAGCAATGAAATACATCTTTTTGAAGATGATAAGTTCTTTGGTTGATTTTTGCCTTCTGCCATAATTAAACACACTGAAGTTAGAACATACAGTAATCTGATACTATTGATATTTAGTTTCAGCCATGGTTGAGAATAGACAAATGTGTGTGTGTGTGTGAGAGAGAGATCTGGACTTTTAATGCACCTTTAACAATTGTTCAGTCATATTGATACGATGACTGCAGTGTGGCAGTTTATAGTGATGTCTAACATGCAGCATCATGTCATATCTAGTCACATTATCCTGGCACCAGGCAAACAAGTCCTAACACTAACCTCTTAATGCTGAGCGCCAAGCGAGGAAGCTGTTAGTACCATTTTTGTAAATCTTTGGTATGACTTGGGCCAACGTTCGAACCCATGACCTCCCACATCTGAGGCACATTTTGGATTATAAAACATGCATTTTCAAAACTGAATATGTTTCACTTTCAAGACTCTCCAAAACATATATGTCAGAAAAGATGATCATGTACAAAACCACAAAATACGAAACAAATTTGACTATATTCCCATAAATTGGCATTTAAAGCCATTTCAATGTACAGAATACAAATCCTAACTTTACTTTGCTGACCTGACATGAAGTGGAAACAACATAATGAGCATAAATTATTGTTTCCTTTCACGTTTAATTCTAAATAATTCTAGAGCAATATATGTGCATGTTATACAAACATTTTCTATCATAGTATAGAGAAAAAAATTTACAATAAATGCAAAATATTAGATTCTTATCTTGTAACAAGAAAAGTTTAACCCTGAATTTTAATGTGTGCCAATAAAATCTCAAACAAGATTTTTCGACCAGCATAAACTCCATTAAGACGATTCGTTTAAAAAATTCCATCATTTAAAGATATTTACAAAAGGATTGATTTAAATTTTGACAAAAGACCTTCAAAATTATATACTGTTGTATACACAAGAAGTGAATTTTCTGTAGAATCAACTTGTCTTCTTGTAGTTCAAAAACCAGTCCCAAAACCTGTATTGATTCATGGGCTCTTATCATTTCTTAATATATAATAAAAGGGATGAAAATTTCCCATTTCTCTTGCATTCCACATAAGATCTGAAACCAATGCTTCAAGCTATATGTCACTGTGTAATAGTTGCACTCCAAAGTTCAGCTAAGAGATTCAAAAATTTTCTAATCCGGGTTTCTGCCGAATATTCCAACCCCATTTTTCACATTTGGACATTTTGGATGGAGTGTGGGTTCAGAGCAATAACATATATAAAATTTGGAATCTGCCACCACCGTAAGATAGCTTATCAGCAGGCCTAGCAAATTTAAACTAGGTTATATTGACTTATAAATGCATGAAATCGATAGGAAAATTATTTATTTTCTCAAAAATGGCAAGTATTATAATCATTATGTCTTTAGTCCGCTGACAGACTAGATGAAACTCAGCATAGATGAAACCTGACCCGGTACTCACCATTTGCGTTAACAGTCACATGACTTCACAAATCTCAAACAATGACATCTGAAGTTCAATAGTCACATGATATCAACAACAAACTCCTTTTTAATGTTGTTGTACAAAATTTATATTAAATGAAAGTCTGATACCTATTTGTAAAAACCAGAAAGAACATAATTCTCAACATATTTATTTCGAGAACAACTACAAGAAACTTGGCCAGTCTGATTCATCAAGCAGAGTAGTCTGGTTCCTGCTTTGTATGCTCCATGTGTGAGGGAGAGCACATCAATGTGGTAGTCATGTGATAAATAAAACTCCGAAGTTGGTCTCAGAATAAATATAGAGAATTTTGTGCTCTTTCATTTTTGTATTTTTATTACAACCAGTATATGACTTTCATTTAATATTTTTTTCTACAATATTTGAAAAAGACGGTTGTGAGATTCTGTGTGCTCATATGACATGCTATCGAAATCACTAGTACCAGCTAAAATTTCATCAACGCATTAGTTTCATCGTCTTTCAGCGGATTAAAGACATAACGATTTTCATACTCTCACAATTTATGAGAAAATAAATAATTTTCATATTGATTTCATGCAGGTATAACTCGATTTAACAACGTTTGCTAGTCCATCCGCTAAGCCACTATGCTTTAATGCCACCATGTTTGGCCTCTTGTGATGCTAGACTGGTTTTCATACCTTCCATATAAAAAAAATGCGGATATCGAGCTGTCTCTGAAACAAAAGGTCTACTAGATGAATCTAGAGTTTAATGGATCATGGAAAATAGAAAATGGATCAGATATTGATATTAGTCCGGTTTCAACACCAGATGTAAGTGATTTTGAACTGGATGAGGAGGAAGACATAGTCCCACTTGCACAATGGAGTGATGACTTTGCCATGTTCGAGATCAATGATTTCAATTCTCGTGTTGGTTCAACAATCGAGCTTGGACCACTAAGCAACGAGCAAGATTTTTTCCTCAGGTTTTTTCCTGACTGTCTGGTGGAAAAGCTTGTGAAAGAAGCAAACGATTATGTCAAGAATATAGGGGATCAAAAACAAGACCTGCAATGGTATGAAACCAGCATCACGTAGATGTGGGCATATCATGGAATATACATCGTCACGAGTATTATGCAGATACTCAAATATTCCATTGCCAGGATGACATCTGTATATTTAGGGATCCCAGGAATACCAGAAATCATAACAAGAGAAAGGTTTGAAAAAATAGGGAAATATTTCCATGCCAGCGACACAAGCATCAACCCACCCAGAGGCCAACCAGGACATGACAAGGTTTTCCATATAAGACCTTTATACGACACAGTTTTGCATAAATTCCTGGAAAATTATGACCCTCCCAAAATCAAGTCAATTGATGAAGGCATGATTGCTTATAAAGAAAGACTGTCATTTAAGCAATATCTGGTAGCCAAACCCACAAAATTTGGCATTAAATTCTGGGAAAGAGCCCATCCCCAAGCCGGCTACGTCTACAATGTTCAAGTGTATGTTCGAAAGCCTAATGAACAGAAAGGGAGAGTGACAGAAGAAGGATTAGGATCTAGAGTGGTGAAAGACCTTACCAGAAAAATAATAAACAAAACACATCACATATACATGGCCAATTTCTTTTCAAATCCCTAATTATTTGAAGATTTATGTCAAGATGGACTCTTCTTTTGTGGTACCGCCTGAGTAAATAGGAAAGGAATGCCAGAATCTTTATAAAAATACAGTGGTTTAAAAAGCCAGGAGGATATGAAAATTGAGCAGAAAGAGACTCTGGTCTGTGTCGCATGGAACAACAAGAAAATTGTCCGTATCTTATTTAACAACATGGATCCCACACAACTATCCAGTGTAACTCAAAGAAAAAAAACTGGCCGACGAAAAGAACTTGCTCAAAAGTCGTAGATGAGTATTCAAAAAACGAAGGGGGATGGATTTTGCAGACCAAAATAGAATGCAATACATGGTTGCTGACTTTCAGGGAAGTAGGAAAAGAAAAGCTGTCCAATGTTGATACTGAAGGTTTAAGACAGTGGCCAGGACGGTTCCCAAAATGTGGAAGATACAACATGTGTGTTAGGGAAGGGAGGAGACTTAAAGTTTTCATAGGATGCAAACAATGCCAAGTACATTTGTGTGTGGATAATGACTGTTTTGAGAGGTACCACTCTCAACCTTTTAATCAGTGTGGACTTCATTCATGTTTTTATGTGTACATGTGTAAATATTGGATTTATTTTGTGTGATTCAAAACAGTTTACATGACTGGGATTTCTTGTATGATGGGATGTAGTAGATGTAGTAAACAAAGTGGAAATATATGAATAACAGACACTATACAAGGTAAGCTGTTTTTTATTTCAATGAAATCCTCCAAAAACTAATGAAATAATGAATATAAATGTAACCATGTTTTCATTGTCAGTTTCTGTAGTCAGCCTTGATGATGCTCTAGTATTCAGCCTAGCAACCAGCCTCAGTAGTCTCAGTAACTGATATGATAGCACTCAGCAGTAGTGAAACAGCTCCAGTAGCTAAAGGGTTAATGGACCCATTATTTTCATATCGAGACCACTTTTTATTCCAAATGCCCATCTTATCCTACTTTTTGCAAGGTTCATCTGTCTGTTTGCAGTTCATACCAGTCTGCCTTTGATCTGAGACCAAAAAGTCTAAAATCCTTACACAAAATCGGATTCCGACCGCAGGTGAATTCTGGGTGGAAAAAAAAATCAGTTCCAAAAATTGAGGTTTTTACCTTGGAATTTTGTAGTGCAATTAGAACTTCCAGATTATTTGGTATCATTGTAGAGCTACGTCTGTCTACCTTTCCATAATACCACCCAATTTAGCATATCACACATGACTTGATGCTACAGAGCTCGGCAGTAGGCTACTACCTCCTGTCACGTTAACTCAACACCAGGGTTAATGTGTTAACGCTGAGCACCTAACTAGGCAGCTGTCAGTACTATTTTATAATCTTTGGTATAACTCAGATGGAGTTTGAACCCACGGCCTCCCGTATCCAAGGCGGATGCTCTAACCATTAGGGCACTGGAGCAGCCTCATAAATATGAATAAACCTGCTTAACCAATCCAAGACTGAGTGGTCTAAAGTGCTCTCCATTACGGATCATTGCCATCTGACCTCTGTCTGCATGGGTCTGAGTCTAGGATTTGGCCAATGTGGGTATGTGAGAAAACTTGCCAGTTGCTTCTCATGGGTTGGTGGTTCTTCCTCCACCATTAATACTGGCCACCATGCATAGCCTATTGTGTGCTGAAAAATGGCGTTAAATTCCACAACAACAACAAATCCTTGTAAGATGAAGAAAAATTTCTCTTCCAAACAATGTTACTTTGATTAATAAGAAATCACCAGAATTTATGTATAAGAGTTCATTTACCTTACTGATTCATGACTTTTTTTTATATATGTTCATGAGAAATTTGGAAATCTTATTGCAGGCAGCTACAAGTGAAAAGAGCATAAATGACTTGCACCCATGGTTTGTGGTAATGCTTTCTCCCATATAGTTATGCTTTTATCCAATTCTCCAGTTAAATCTACCTTAACTATCACCAACATCATAAGCAATTAACTTAAAAGAAAGAATACAAACTCACCTTCTCACCATCTTCAGTGGTCCATACACCTTGTTGCACCACACCAAATTCTCCCTCCCCCAAGCTCTTACTGATATGGATCGAGTTAAGGGAGATAATTTGTTTTCCTGGGAGGCGGATGTACGATTGGGGTCGTGTCCTATGTTCTGGAGGTGAGGGGCTCAATGACCGTGAGGAACCATCAAGATGCGTTTTGGTCAGGATTGCCTGAAAATAATGTGTTTGACAATAAGCAAAAATCTATGCAGAATACCTAATGTAAATCACATAGTGATCTCCCTCATTATAATGTAGTTGGGGGTCATAACCGCTGACCATGTTATCTACTGAACTGCATTAAACTGATAACTGCAATAGGTCTGGAACTATCATATATTGAGAATAGTGTACTATATCAAAATGCAGTATAGTGGGCACTATCAATTTATTTTAAATATAAGTTTCGCTTTCTTTCCGTTCAACCCATATTGAAATATATCTATATTATTTTGGTCACTGGGTCCATATTAGTTATACCTTATGGTCACTGAGTCCATATTAGCACCACATTATACATGTATCTGGAATCATATTATAATAGTGGAGAGCTGTATTTTCATAAGAGGCATACCTTCAGGTATGTTTAGTGGGTCCATATTAGTACTGTATTATATCTGGAATTGTATTATAATAGTGGAGAGCTGTATTTCATTTTAGGCAGATGCTAAGATATGCTAATCTTCTTAATAATAATCCTAACAATCCTCTATCCATAAAATCTCAACCTACCCTCGATATAAAGGACATCTGTTCGTAGTGGCTAATACTAACTCCCTAATGTGATCACAGTACAGACATGTGACTATCATGCCTCAAAGCTTTCACCATATCTGTGTGAAAGGATGTAGGTACTATCTACAGAAACCTGGATTTATGCAAATCATTTTCTTATTATACCAAACATTCACCAGCAGAATTTGCTTCAGAACTAAATGATGCTGTCTTTGAAAACTAGAATTTCTAAACTGGACCATCTGTAACTAACATAGTATCAAAATAGTATAACAGAATAAAAATATATTATTAAAAACTAGCATAATTTATACTAGTATAGTATAGTATGAAAGCAGTATTAAATATACTAATTTTTGCAAAATAATATTTACAAAATATAAACCAAAAAAATTAAAATTACATTATTTTTTTTGTCAATGATCATTGTTTTTCTTATAGTCAATGTGCACTACAATGATAACAAAACACAATTCCCCTTAAGTAAATGATGACCTATTGGTATAACAGAATTTCCAGAAATTTAAGATACAACCATAAATGATTTCTTTTTAATTTCTTACTGCTGATGCCAAATCTGATATTTCTAATCAATAACAAGATTTTAAAATGCACCATTGTGGCAGTGTTACTGGATAAAAGATTGGTACCAATTTAATGTAGTCCGGACACAATAAATCTTTTGGTAAAAACATGTGAATATAACCATGCATTTTATGGGGTAGCATTAACAAGATTTTCAAGATCAATGCCATGGTGGCCATATTAGATGTTAGACTGGCTCCATTTTTATTCACAACCAACTAACATCATAAGCCTTTGGGAAAAATACCCATGTTGATATGACCATCCACCTGTGAGTGGCAATAACAGGATTTTCAAAATGGCCTCCATCAATTGGTCGCCATACTGTAGGCTACATCAAGCACATTGTCATTCAAAACCAATTAGATATAAAGTTTCTTTCGGTGAAAACACCATAGCAAAAACAAACTTTTCAAGCTAACAGCCATGGTGGCTATACTGGATTTCTGATTTGGCACTACATTCATTTAGGACTAAGTAATCATCACAAATTAGTCATCACAGGTTTTTCTGAGAAAAGACCATATGATCATCCATTCACTTGGTGGAAAAACTACATTTTCAAGATGGCACCCATGAGTTTTTACTTGGGATGAGCCAGACATCATAAGAGGTCTTTGGGTGAAAACCCCATGCTAATTTGATTTTCTGTTCAGGAAGTGTACCAATAACAAGATTTTCAAGATGGCTGCCATGATAGTCATATTGGATGTCAGAATTGGCATTTTCATTCAGGACTAACTAGAGATAATGAAGAATCTCTAATATGACAATCCATTCAGAAGGAATAACAATATTTTCATGGTGACTGATGGGTCAGTCACACTGGATGTCTGAGCAGTAGCATTTCCATTTGAGATCAGCACAAGCATGACATGAATGTGTGTGTGTGTGTGTGTGTGTGTGTGTGTGTGTGTGTGTGTGTGTGTGTGTGTGTGTGTGTGTGTGTGTGTGTGTGTGTGTGTGTGTGTGTGTGTGTGTGCACGCACGTGCGCATGTGTGTGTGTGTAAAGTTTCTTGGCAATTCTACATGTAGTTTAGGGGGAATAGTCGTAACAAACTTGTGCTAGTAGACAAATGGATGATTGAGAACAGGCCATCCCACAAGCTAAAAACAACAAAATATTACTAAAATACTCGAGATAAATCTCCAGTGTTTACCCCTCAATAATACTGCATGAATATGAAACTAAATTTGGAACTTTTAAACTCATGCACAACACAAATGCAATAAAAAACAAAGAGGAAAAACCTAACTTTTGGTTTCACATAAACCATGTATTAGGTGAATTAACTTCTTCAGTACACCAGATGCAAAAACATAAGCCTCATTTAGGCTTTTGTTATTATCAAAACCAAAACTATATAGGGATAACTTAAACTAAGGCATCCTGTCCTGAATAAACCCAAGACAGATAAATAAAGGGCACCTCAAGTCTTTCTGGCAATAAGCCCATATTTGTGGCTGCAATGTGTCAATCCAATCAACATGATACCAGTCTCTCTACATAAAATCGGCACAGAGTTCCAAATAATAGACCCAACTGAACATGGATCTCTCAATGCATGCTTTGGACAGAAAAGAAAATTTTATTGCAGCTCTGCCATCTTAATTCTGATCCATGTCTCTGGAAGACATGGTGGCTCAGTGGTCAGCATGCTGGATCAAAACCACAAAGGTGTGGGTTTGAGTCCAGCCAAAACCAGGCAAGGTTGACTTACATTGTGTGTCTCTTTACTCTTTATTTCATTAACATGGTATAACTTCAATGTGCCCTACAACCAATCCTAAACATCACCAACCACATTTTCATTCTACCTCTCTTAAATAACAGAGGTAGCTGTCTTCCAGTGAATCATTCAAAATAAAGTTGATCTTCATTGTACAGAAACTTGACATGTTATTAAAAATAAATTTTTGGACAGTAAACAAGTCGGGTTTTTTTCTCTCATTAAAACTGGGCTAAGCCACTCAATCTATACCACTTTACTTTATGTCCTTGTCGACCATTACTATCATATTCAACCCACACAGAGTACGGAGAATACCAAACAGCACATAGATCTACTGTCAACCATTACTATCATATTCAACCTACACAGAATACCAAACAGCACTGACATAGATCTACTGTCAACCATTACTATCATATTCAACCCACACAGAGTACAGAGAATACCAAACAGCACAGACAAGGATTTACTGCCAACCATTACTATCATATCCAACCCACATAGAGTACAGAGAATACCAAACAGCACAGACCAGGATTTACTGTCAACCATTACTATCATATTCAACTACATAGAGTACATAGAATACCAAACAGCACAGACATAGATCTACTGTCAACCATTGCTATCATATTCAACCTACATAGAATACCAAACAGCACAGACATAGATCTACTGTCAACCATTGCTATCATATTCAACCTACATAGAGTACAGAGAATACCAAACAACACAGACATAGATCTACTGTCAACCATTACTATCATATTCAACTACAGAGAGTACAGAGAATACCAAACAGCACAGGCATAGATCTACTGTCAACCATTACTATCATATTCAACTACAGAGAGTACAGAGAATACCAAACAGCACAGACATAGATCTACTGTCAACCATTACTATCATATTCAACCTACATAGAGTACAGAGAATACCAAACAGCACAGATATATATTTACTGTCAATGATTACTATCATATTCAACCTAATAGAGTATAGAGAATACCAAACAGCACAGGCATAGATCTACTGTCAACAATTACTATCATATTCAACTACATAGAGTACATAGAATACCAAACAGCACAGATATATATATACTGTCAACGATTACTATCATATTCAACCTAATAGAGTATAGAGAATACCAAACAGCACAGGCATAGATCTACTGTCAACCATTACTATCATATTCAACCCACATAGAGTACAGAGAATACCAAACAGCACAGGCATAGACCTACTGTCAACCATTACTATCATATTCAACCCACATAGAGTACAGAGAATACCAAACAGCACAGGCATAGATCTACTGTCAACCATTATTATCATATTCAACCCACATAGAGTACAGAGAATACCAAACAGCACAGGCATAGATCTACTGTCAACCATTATTATCATATTCAACTACATAGAGTACAGAGAATACCAAACAGCACAGGCATAGATCTACTGTCAACCATTATTATCATATTCAACCCACATAGAGTACAGAGAATACCAAACAGCACAGGCACAGATCTTCTGTCAGCCATTATTATCATATTCAACCCACATAGAGTACAGAGAATACCAAACAGCACAGGCATAGATCTACTGTCAACCATTATTATCATATTCAACCCACATAAAGTACAGAGAATACCAAAGAGCACAGACGTAGATCTACTTTCAATCATTACTATCATATTCAACCCACACAGAGTACAGAGAATACCAAACAGCACAGACGTAGATCTACTGTCACAAACAGCAAATCACAGTATGTTTACGCTAATTACAGTATCAAGCAATAATATAAATAATATAAGAGTGAAATTTTCTACTTTGATGAATGAAAATGTTTGGGTGTAAAAAAGTAATGCAGCTACATCAAGAAAACATAACAGTTGTATGCTGTACATTATCAATAGATAATGACTATCAGAAATGATCTGTCCTTGTTGCAATAACCATGTACTCATACATTTTACCAACAGCTTACACTACATCATTGGAAAGTTAAGCACTGCATGCTTAATTTAGACAAATAATTTACATGTTACTGTAACATATTAAATATCCTTTCTTGTCAATACCTTCTGAATTGCTTTTACTTTCATTCCTTTTCATTTTTGGTTAAATAAGAGGTAACATTTAAAAGTTATTAACAGGCACTGAATATTTCTTTAATTAAACATGAATATCATTAAGTCGTAATGATATGATAACATGCCAAATTGTTATTATATTCCCTGTAAGGCACATGAATTACCATACCAACTTTGTATTGGATCCAACTGCAAACTGCATAGATCCAGATCTGCTGTTGCACAAGAGGATAACAGATTTGGGTCAATACAGTTTGTTAGGAGTAATTAGAAGAACAAACAACACAGTCACTGATCTGCTGGTGCATTAAGTGGATACAGATCAGGTTGTTGCTTGCAGTTAGTGTGTGTGATTTGGATTTTTAATGAAGCTTTAAAAAAAATCTGTCATATTGCTATGATGTCTTTAGTGTGGCATTTTATAGTGATTATCAAGCACTCCTGGGGCATCATGCTACAGACATGTAGCATCATGTCCCATCCAGTCACATTATCCTGACATCAGGCTGACCAGTCCTAACACTAATCTCTTAATGCTGAGCACCTAGCGAGGCAGCTGTTGCTACCATCTTTACAAGTCTTTGGTATGACTCAGCCGGGGTTCAAACCCATGACCTCCCCCATCTGAGCAGTCAAACCCAACTTATAAGCAAGCCTTATGGTATTAATTCACTTTTAATGTTTTATCGTGTAAATATTTAGAATGAAACTTCTCTAATTATCACAAGCAAATGCCTTTGAGAAACATAATCGCTTAAATTAAAGCAAGACTAATGAGGACAAATGGAAACTGTTGACACTATATTTGTATAAATGCAAATACAAACTTTATCAAGAAACCTACTTATTATTTTCGAAAGAATATAAAATCAGTTCCTGTTGAATGATAATATAATCACGATGTAATCGTTAAGCAATCTTGAATATGTGGTATTTTGGACTGTAATTGATACAATAATTATTTCCTGTAATACAAAAAATACCAAATTAGAAGTACCTGTGATTACTGATTAAATTAGCATTAAATGATGATCATAATGACTGATTACAAATACCCATGGTCTGGTTCCCAAAAAACACAGAAAGAAAAAAAATTATAGCCCAAATTTTCAGTTGGTACCATAATTATGTCAATAGTCACAAAACATTTATTTACAATGGATGTAGAAGGATGAAGTAGCAGCCTTCATAGTTTGGAAAATTTAGTAACCATTTCAGAGAGTATTGGTAATGAAAGGCTGATCTGACAACCACTGATGGTAACAGCTGAATCACCAGTATGAGATAAATTATAGTAAAACCAGTGCTGTAAAGAGAGTGTATTCTTCATACACACTAACACTCCAAATTCACTATGGTTTCTGTTATTTATCATTAAAGTGGTTTTACTGCCCCATGTCTGTATTCATATGATATATAGGCAAACATAAGCACTACCCAAAATACAGAATTTTATACACCAGCTGATATGTTTGGGAGAGATAATGGCAACCTGTACTTAATTTCCTCAATCTGTATCTAAAAACACATTTATCAAATAAAAAAGTATGTTTATGTTTCAAGTTTATTGGAATAAGTGTTTGTTTAGCATGTGAAAATGTAGAAAGAATCTGAAGTGTGATTTTCTGGATCAGACAATTCTGTCACTGTGCTCTCTATTTATAATAATGTTCATGGTGGGAAATAAGGCAACTTGCACTATATGTGAGGACTTATATTGAGGAATGTTCCAAGCAGACTGTATCCTATAAAAAAAAAAAAACACCACCAATCAAGTAGGAAATATAATGTTGTGAAATGAGCTATAATTGGTTCTCATTATCCATGAAATGCAATAAAGGGAAATAATTCAAGTGACAATGATGAAACAAAATTCAACCTATTTGTGTTATATATGACTTGATATAATAGGGGATGTGGTATAATGAGGGATTTTAATGAGAGAGGACACAGATAAATGGTAAATATGTTGCTAAAAGTCAAAAAAGGGAAATCCTTGCAGTAAAACATAAAAACTTTTTCTAAAGTCCAAGACCTCAGATGAAACAAATCACAAAAGTTATCCCAAAGTAAACTGTTTGCCTCTTTTAATTGCCTCTATTTCATGCATGAGGACAAGTTGTTATGTATATCTGATTTAATATATATTTATTTCAATTTAACTGTTTGTCAGTTTTAAATTTTATATATTTTTCATTACATGCTATTGTCATGTAAATTTATTCACTGGAGATGATACTTTTCCCAGAAAATAGTTTGACCTTGACCGTTTTAGTAAACACCAGGTGTTGATCTAGGTCCTGACCTTGATTCAAAATTAGTAGCAACCATGTAAATAAGTTCTATTTTTATTTTAAAATGATAGGTTTTCATCAGGGCCACACTGGGTGTATGTGATCTTTCCCAAGTACATAATTTCTACGAGGTTCTGGAACATGATCATGTGACCCCCTTTTTACGTTTTAGAATATGATATAACAGTTTGGTCTCACTAGACCGCATCCCATTTGAGTACCGCTCAGTGAGGCGCTGACATTTTTTTTCTTCTCATTAGGGCGCAAAAACATTTCACTAGAGCGCATTCACAATAGGGTGTGGAGAAAAAATTAAGTTCAACAAGATTGAATTGCCATCATGTTTGATGTTATATATATATATATATATATATATATATATATATATATATATATATATATATATATATATATATATATATATATTATAATATGTACAAACATCATCCAAACATCTGGCGTCTACTTACAGCAATTCGTGACGAGCAGGCAAGTTCCGCCATTACACAACTGCAAATTACTGCAGGACAAGAAGTGGTACGTCCAAACAAGAAATATTTGGACATTGAAAAACGCATTCAGAGACTGACGGTAATGTACAACGATGGAAGCATTGATGCTATTGAACTGATAGCTGGTATCAGCCATATTCTGAATCAACCCATTTAAATTAAATATAAAGTTACAGTTAACAAATGTGTTTTTCATTGTTTGCGCTCTAGTGATACTAGTTCTTCACTCTACTGGGATGCGCCCTAATAAGATTGGCTCTAGTAGGACAAAAATATTTTTTGCGTTCTAGTGTGATAAGCTCTACTGGTCTGCGCTCTAATGAGACGTTACCGATATAACCTTTGTTTTGGAGAGATATTCTCAGTGTTAGCTGGGCTCTTACAATGGAAGTTGCATGTTGTGCTGTTGTACTAATACAAGAACTCTACTCCAAACTGAACTAAACTACATAACTGACCAACTAATTGGTAACCACTTAACTTGGATCAAACTTTATATTTCAAATTTCCTATTAACATTCACTGACTAACAGATTATGACTTATGGCTAAAATTAAAGATTTCTATTGGGAGGAGTTACTATACTTCTCAACTCCATATGTGTCCTGTACCATCTGTATACCCCCCAGGTAGCCTGACCACCTGGGGAATGTGACCTTATGATCTGTAAGCCCGGATCACTTAGAGCTCCACTTGACATTTCAAACATTCTGCCTAGTACAGATCTCTAAAGTTAACACTTACCTACAGGCTTTTAACAGATAAGGTACAGATGTAACACCTTGTTATCTAACGCTACTTTTATATTATGGTAGATATTGTACCTATTTACCAACATCTGAAATACAGATTTAAGTCTTTTGTATGCCTTTGCAAGAAACTGCTGCATTAATTACATTTAATGTTTTCAAAATTATCATCTTTCCATTTTCTTCTAAACTTTTTTTTTTAAATTTAATAACTGAACTTGTGGCTATTTTAATTATTATGTGCACATAACTTTCTACAAAATACACTCCATTGTACACCCATGAAGCATCAGAGTAAAACTGAGCTAAATGCCAATACAAACAGAAATGCAATCCAATAATTTAAGGTATGTGTAACCAATGCTTTACAAATAATGCAATGAAGTAAGGGAAACTAAAGTAACTTTCCAAACACATGCACATGTATTACTGAACTGCTGTATGAATCCTGTTCTGGGCCTGTTGACATTGAAAATGAAACTACAATTTAAATTCTAAATCACAGCATTAAATTTCAAACAGAAAGCACATGTATGTCATCAAAGTTTAGCAGTAAACGAGAACAAACCAAGGCTATGAAAACTGAAAACTCCATGAAAATTCTAAATTTACTCGCAGTATAGTTACATAATTCTAAATTCATTCAGGGTATAAAGAATTCTAAATTTATACAGAGTAAAGAGAATTCTACATTTATTCAGAGTATAGTAAGAGAATTCTAAAAACTTTTAACTTCAGCTTAAATTTTGTACTGAAAATATTTTCGAAATATAGTGGCAAGTCTGTTTAGACTGCAATTAGGTGATATTTGTTGTTCCATAAGGAAAGCAAACTTTTAGAAAATAAATTCCAGAGTCATCCAAACCTACCCCATGTTTGTCTGATCATCCAGTTACAAAAAGTTAAGACCTCATGCAAACCTGCCTGCCTTGCAAAGACCATCACTGTAAGTTAGACCAATATTCAGTATAGTGTAATAAAACATCATGTACCGCTATTGTCAACATGGAAAACATGCATTTAAAAAGATTAGATGTGTTAATGGATGTTTGCAACGTTCCATTTGGCCTTAATGATCTCCAGTTTTATTTTATAAGCTGTAGTCAAACAGCTCATGGAGATCAACAGCTAGATCTCTCATCTCCACATCATCTGTTTTTTTTTCGTTCACGTTGTAGCAGCAATTATATCCCCTGCCATAACGTGGAGATGGGTCCTGCTAAATACTGCTAAACCTGACAAAGCCATAATGTGGAGATCACACAAAGCTAAGCAAAAGTCTGAACCAATTTCCTGGAAATGACAAGTAAAACATGACAGCATGGGCTATGATTTTCTAGTGCATCATGTAATGATAGGTCTGGGTCAGTGCTGCATGCAATTGTTATAAAAGTGCAAATGCACTATATAACTGAGCTATGATGTGGACATTGGTGATGTGAACTATATTTTTCCTACCAGTTTCAGTTTATGCAGCTTTCCTTGTGGGCACTCTTTCTTATAGAATTTTTTAAGCCGTCGCATCTCCGGCTTGGTCATACCAATGCTGATCAGGTCATCTTCTTCCACATACTTGAGCTGTGGAATCGTTGCAATCTTCAGCTCATTTTTTATGGCATTGTAGTAATGATCAAGTTCTGCCTCCTGAAGAAACTCACGTAAATCCCTCACTGTCCCCATGATGGTCTCGTCTGGTATATCTCCTGCAAAAAATCAAACAATAAGTCTCTATAGTTACATTATCTTATTTAGTTAAGGTTCCAACAAATGAAAGTATAATTACTTAACTTCTTGGAACAGGACAAGAAAATGAGAAACTACATGCTGCCACCCCCACCCCATTTCCTACTGCCCAATGCTACAACTAACATAAATAATTCTTCCAATCTTTGATCAGAATGTAATAAATACCTTTGTTCTTTCTTCTTCTGCTTTTTAAGCTCCAAATTCGCATAAATAAATCCATGGAAACAAACACAATATCAGCAAGTTTAAGTATGGGTTTCAGTCTCAACTATACAGACATCATAATTACTCTAGTTGCTTCCAACTAGCATTAACAATAATTACTCAACAGTGAATACTGAAATATATCACTTTCTGAATTACAAAGTAATGCTTGATTTTCACATCTACAATAGCAAAAACTCTATTGGCCATGGCAGTCGTTGTCTATGTAATTTTCAATGATATAATGGCCTTTCTGTCATTAGCAAACAGCATTTTTCAATGATGTAAAGGCCTTGCCTATACACAAGGTAAAAATCATTTCTGGCTTATATTCACTCTCAAAGTGATGAAACACAATCACACTGGACAAGTTGGGTAGTGCTTTTAGTGGTATAGTTATAGCTGTTGGCTAAACAATAGGTGTCAATAATGCACATGTGTGTTGAGGTGAATAGGAAACCCAGCTGTTTATTCAACTGGGGGGAGGCTACCTTTTCAGCCAAAAACCTGGTATTATTCAATCACAATCTGATTTGGGATTAGCAGTTATAAAAGGGCTAATTAACAAGTCCTGCTAGTTGAAAATACAAACTAAGACCACAAAGAAGCTTACAGTTAGGTTCAATTGTCCCAATTTTTTCTTGACATAAAACAAAATTACACAACTGAAAATGCCTCAAAACATAGAGTTCATTAAAATCTTGTGTTAAATAATAATTTAGATGTACTAACTTTCAGTGTCATAACAGTGTCTCATCTACCATCATCACTACGAATCCCCCATATGTGACTAAACACATCTTGAACATGGGTTCTTCTGCAGTTGTCATAGTGACTGGATGAGTGATACCTATATCTCGACATCTGCTATCAGCATCTAGGATGTGCAATTGCAAGATTTATGCTAATTTTGAAGTCTATATACCAACCATGCACAACAATTATGCATATTTTTCATTCCTAAACATATTTATCTGTTACATCCCTCCATTTCGAAATTCCTCCCATTACTTTTCAAATGGAATGGATAACTCCCATCTTGAGTTTTATAATAGACACGTGTTTCCATTTACCCTCATTCTGTGCATCTGAGACCCCCAATTTGTTTTATAATGACTCCCACCCCCACCCCACCGGTTCAGACAGAAGGGGATTTTTGACTCTCAATCTTGCAGTCCATAGGGTAAATACTGCCAGATATTAATTGCTCTTTTATTTGTACTATACCTTTTATTGCTTATTCCTGGGACTTCTTCATCTAATTCCCATTAAAACCATTGTTAGAAACAGTAGCATCTATGATAATGGAATATCAAAAATACTGCCTGGTGTGGTAACATGTGCAAAATCTATGGTCAAAATGAGGGGGACTTGTTGCAAGTGCTCCAGGGAAGCCAGTTGTTTAATTTCTTTACAAACAGATAACAGTTTTTGTTTTTTCTGTAAGCCTTAGCTAAATTAGGTGATTCAACATTTATTTTATGGCCAGCATAAGGAATAGACCAACCTATTTTACACTAATTTACACTCATTGCCCTGTTCTAATACCAGAGGCTATGCCTTGGGCAATAGAACATCTGATGGTCTGCTTCTTCCTTAGCCATGACATCACCGTATATCGTGCATGACTGACATGATTGCTGAACTGTAACACAGCTCTGCAGTTTGTTTATTGTTGTTGTTGTAGGGTTTAATGCCATTTTTCAGTACAATTTAGGCTATACATTGCCGCCAGTATAATTGGTGGAGGAAGAACCCTGGAAAACCCCAGGAAGAACCACCGACCACGAGAAGCTACTGGCAGGTTTTCTCACGTACCAACGTTATGCAGTTTGTTTAAAGGGATGCACAAGAATGCACTCAAAGTCAGAATTTTCATATCCATCCAGTCTAAGAATTTTTAGGGGAATATCATCCAGTTGCAAATCCATGGGAAAACTTTGTAAATAAAACTTTAGACATCACAAGTTGTGAAAAAAGGAAACATTGATAACCCAATTATGAAATATAGCAGAAAATATGTCATTTTTGATTCTGTTAGTGCTAGAATTATCAATAATAATACCATTCCATTATCAACTGGTTTGTACTCAAATTATTTACAAACAGAATTTCACCCAACAAGTGGGTTTTTTCCCCACTCTACTGTTTTTACAAATTAAATATTAATTGACATTTATATGACTCACTGTTTCAAATGTGTAACATCTAACTGATAGATTATAATGCTTTTGTTTATCTTGTCCTGAATGAGTCCTGGATGGATCATAATAACATTTTTTTTAAAAACCTATTGTTGCAAGTATATTTTTTAAATTTCGGCCTATGCTTCACATATTTGTCTAAACATATAATGTGCTGACACACTTGGATCCAATCTAGTTAATAACCATACTGAATGAGGCACTAATACAATGTCTTTAGTACAAACCCTGGGGCAATTATCTAATACAATATCTTTAGTACAAACCCTGGGGCAATCATTTTAGTAATAGCGCTTTTGACAAGTACAGGAGATAAGCTTTCTCACCTCTTTGGTATCAAGCTTTGAGGCTATGCAGTGTTTAAATAACTGAGAAAACACAAGGACCAAACAAGCTAACTTGGTGACTGATTATCTAAGGAAGAAACAATGTGAAAACATGACACAGTCAAGATTTAACTAAGCCAAGTTGACAACAGCTTTAATGATTGTCCAAGAAACAGTCCTTCAACTACAGCTAGTGACCTTTGAAAATTTTACTTCAATATTTGTCAGTTTTATGAATAAACAAAGAAAATGTTACATAAAATACAAATGACATCAGAGATATCTTGTGATTTATGTCCAGTAGCTCAAAGAATATGGCAATCAAAACCTTTGATCTGGTATGTATGTATGTATGTATGTATGTATGTATGTATGCTTAACTGCAGATCAGCACAATCATGACTATAGTACTAAATAATTCTAAGTATTCCACCCAAAGGCATACAAAGTAAAGACTAAGGCACAAAAGGAAAAGTCCCTTAAAATACAGGTAAAATTTCCTGATAAAATGCACTTTTTTTAATAAGTCAAAGACTGTCTTTGTCTGGAACTTTATCACCGAATGTATCACAGAGCAAAATATTTCTGCAATTTATCACTTTGGATTCCTTGTACAAAAAGAGTGGGAACAAAGATGTCCCAACAGATATCTACTGTGGTTTTTTTTTTTTTAAGAAGCCTATATGACACAGCAACACACTTAAGGCTACATCCTACTAAGGGGGCATTCACCTGTTGTTATGTACATTTGAGGGAGTGACATATGTAAGATGAAGTTGTTTGCATTTAAAACATGAACAAAGAAGAGGATGTTGACATACCTCTATGCTACATTAATGTAATGTGGATGATATTTCTTTGGATATTGTACTTTTGGAAATTGTACATGATCTAAGCACAATGATAACTAAATGACTGCTCCCTTGTGCTAAAAAAAATCAGCCTGAATTAGTCTAAAGTACACTATCCATAGCAGCTATTAAAATAGGGAAAATGAATTTTGCCAGACTAGACAATACCAGCTTCTGAAAGTGCAATGAATAAATTACCTCATAAATAAAATGTAAAAAAAAGTTATCGGTTCTTTTTTTATTACAATTTACCTCTGAAGTTCAGGAAGTGAAAATGACCAAGCGGAGCTAGCACTATTTTGAAAGGTGCACATCTGGAGTAAGGCCAAACTGTATACTCTATAACCCATATTACACCCATCAATCGTACACCAAAATAAAGGGAATTAAAGGTTCTTTGAACATTACCTAAGATGTACAAGGTATGTTTTAAATAGCAAGTATAAGTAGTGAGGAAAGCAAGGGAAATTCTTTTTCTTTAAAATTCTAACCCTATGCAAAATGTAAAACTGTAGAGCGCCACCTAACAAGCCCTGCCAAACACCCACCAGTTACCAATCCATGCTAATTCAATGGTAAGTGCTGAACCCATACTCTTCTGGTCACAAGCCCTTAACCACTAAGCCTCAGCCTACAAAATGATCATGAATAATTCATGAACTGGCATGAACTGTTCTTGAATGGTTCATGAACCATTTATGAAAGTTCATCAAAAGGTTCATGAACTATTCATGAATGTGCATGAATTGAAAATGGTCAGTTCATGAAATTATGAATTCATAAACTGTTCGTGAACCAACACTTCACAAACTGTTCTTGAACAGTTCATGAAATATTCATCAACTGAATTCATGAACAGTTCACAAACTGGGTCATCATCATTTATGAACAAATGCATGAACAAATTCATGAACTATGATGAACAAAGTTTCTCATGAACGATTCATGACTTCATGAACAGTTCCTATAAAAAAATCTGATTATCTGACAGACTCACAAATACTTATTTCATCCTGAATCATAAAATAACCTTAGATGTGTTTTTTTTTAAAACAGTATAAAATGCAACATATTATCTTAAAAACTGTATTTAATTTCAGATAAACTTCTAATATGCAACAAAGAACATGTAAACTGAAAAGCAATATTCTTTTTTTTTTAGTCTTAGCAACACTTCTGTATGCTTTGCAATTTTTATTTGAAAGTTTTTTCAAGAGATATTGGGGTTGGTGTGTTCAATCAACTGTTCAAGCATATTTCATCGTCAAGGGGCTGTCTTTCCACTGGGGTTTCACCTGACTAATGACCAATCTTTTGTTTGTGGGGAAAAGGAGGCTCAGCTGCTGAAATCTCACATGTATATTAACCAATCATATCATGTCTTCTTTTACAGTCATCCAATCAGGATAATTGTTGTTTCCATATTTCAGTTTTTTGGCAAATTGGCAACCAGTGACTAAGTCATTATAGAACATGCAGTTTATGACAGTAATGGTCAAAAACGTTAGAACAAAGTCATTGAAAGATTTTTGATAACAAATACATCTTGTTCATGCTGGCCAGAAAATATTTTCCCATATTAATCCAGAACTACTCAGGTCAAGTACACAAGTATTGAATAAAAGATCTCTATGAACATTTATACAGTATCATAACATTTAAAAAAAGAAGAAAAAATTATTCACCTTTATTTATATTTCACTAATATTGTTAGAGGTTTGTATGATGAATTTTCATGAACATTTTATGAATATAATGATACAGAAATTTCATATACATATTTAAGATATATCTTGGTGGTTCATCAACGTACTTGAATTGTTCATGAACCATGTTCATGACATTTCAGGAACTTCAAAGATATAATAATAGTTCATAAAAGTTCTTAAGTGTGTTCATGAACTTAGTTGAAAAACTTTCATGAATAATTTGTTCATGAACTCAAATGATGAACTGATCCTGTTTTGGTAGGGAACACCATGGCTCCAAAACTGACAGAATGATTCTTAAAACTGCTTTAAACTAATCAGCTTAACTGGATTCACTCCTTAAACAATAATGCAAATAATTTTTACCCTTATGTATACTTCCTGTCCTCTTCATTTTGTTGTCAGAATCTATTCCAATAAGAATGGAAAAGTTCCTCTTTCTGTTTTCTCTTACCAGTCTACATCCCATACTCCATCAACTCTCCAACATTAATACATGAAATGAGGATAGTGAGACCATCCTACTCAAGGAGGTAAATCCTTGAAAATGTAGGCACTACACAATACCTGGTGGCGTCATCCCAACGAAAGCGAAATAAAACATGCTGCACAACCGCAATTGAAAACTGACCCATTATGACAAGAAGGTAAAGTAATAAACATCCATGAATTATGATCACACAACATTTGCTCCTTCCTCTACCTGTACTATTATATACCATAAAGGTGTTTCACAGGTAATGATCAAATGTGTCATATTAAAGTGTAAACCTGTGACAAGTGCAATTTGACATTAGGCTATCCCACACCTACCCTCTGATAAAGTATAAATGGCATGTACAAAATACATGACTCACTCTGAACTAGATAACCTGGCACACATGTATATGCACATTGAAGTAAACAGTGAATTAACTTTCACTTGTCACACTGGTGTACAATGTATATGATCCTATTAACAGGGTTTTTTCATAATTATTTTTTAAAATTTACTAATGGTGTAGGGTTTACCTGCTATGGCAGTTAAACTATGCATACTAGTGGTACAGCAAAAGTTGTAGAATTGTAGACACAGACTAAAGTATGTTGCCATTACAAAAAAATAAGGTACATGAAGCAGGTATATCCTTACCATAATATATGTGGCAAATTTGATCTTTGCTGGATTTACATTTGTTGCATTCTTTTACACATGATTCTTGAAGCATTGTTTGTTTTTATTTCTGAATCTGATGAAGTCGGGGGGGGGGGGGGGCAAAGCATGTTGTCATGTCTGTAATTAGGGATGCACAGATGTTCTATGTTTATCTATATTAATTAATCTTTCAAACAGTCACCTGACCTGTTTCATGCACACAAAAATTTGGTGTTACATTTTTCATTAAACATGCATGAGTAAAAGTCAGCAATATCACCATTATTAATACTTTGCCTTTTCTTCTCCTCTTCTAAAACCTTTAAATACTTCATTGCAGAAATTAGAGGTAATCCCAAGACCTACAGTATTCCTATCAATGATTATCAATGATTCAAATGACCAAATATTGAAGAAAAAACAACTGCACTGGTTTCACTTACATAACTGTTGCACTAACACTTTTATTTATCAACAGCCATCATGATTAACCTACCTAGATACATGTATGTATGTAGGAAAAATGGTCTTTAACCTGAATATAACATTCTAAAGCAGTGATATGACAAGATAACGACTTCCTAGTTTAATAATAGGATTGTCATGTGATAGGTGTGTTAGAGTTATTGAAGCCATTTTAATTACAGCACAACTATTATCAACAGGAAGCATAGTATCGTGATCTAGATGTGATGAGGCTGCGAAATCTGATCTAACTGTAGTATACTTACTATTATCTTGGCAGTGTCAAATGGGTAATTATTCTAACAAATGTATTAAAAGTATAAAGTAGGTATATTTGTACTGGGCATGCATCTCATTAGGGGAACTACAGCATCTAAGTTGGTAAAGCATCAGATTCCTAACTGATGGGTAGCAGGTCTGATACCCGCTCAAGCCAGTCTAAGTTGGCTGCCTGTATGTGTTATTGGGAAAGACAATGCTTAAATCTCTTTGGCATGATGTACTTAATGATACGTCAAAAATGCCATGAAAAACCACCAACCATCTGGATAATTTAAAGTTTATTAAGTATTTTATCTGAGGTACGCATAATTTTTGCCTTGTGAGATCATCTGATACGAGTTGTTGTTGTTTAGGGTTTGACTCCATTCTCAGCGCAACATGGGCTATACATGGTGACCAATATAACTGGTGGAGGAAAACCCAAGTAGGAAGAACTGGCAAGCTTTCCTCACATACCCACACTGGCCGAGCCCTAGACTCAAACCCACATGGACAGAGGTGAGATGGCAGTGATTGGTAAAGGCAATCACTTTAGACCACTCAGCTACCTGTGGCCCCCATCTAAAGAGCATTGGACTCATAATTCAAGGGTTATGTGTTTGATACCCACACAGATCAGCCTGACACAACAATATCTGTGATAATGTTTATTCAGGACATTTTGTGTCAACTTTTTCATGGGTCCCATCTTAATAATATTGGGTTCTGTAAAACAATGTCTTGTCCTATTTTTTTTTACTTATGCATTTGCATAAAAACTTAAACACTGACTTCTACAGGAACATTAACACTGAGTTGACACAGACATCAACATTGATATGTTCTGTAGTTTATTCAGAAAAAGGTGAGACAAATGTGTTCGTCGTTATGGATATAATTAATGAGATAAAAATGTGGACAATTTTGAAAATTACAATGAAAATTGTGAAGTCTGTAGACCATGCTTACATTATACATGTACCTTCATCTTTTGGAATAAACTGACCTGCCTCTATCTAAGAGAATGATAGGAACTGTTGTTCAGCGAGATTGGGACAGGTTGGGGTAATATTCAAAATATCCCCATACTCGAGACTAAAGTGTGGGGATAATAAATTTATGAAAAAGAATAAAACAAGGAAACTACAACCAGTCTAATAGGATCATTGAAGCACATTATATAATGAACAGCAGTCTACATGGATCAGATCACCAATTCATTTCCTATGAAACTTAATACTAAAACATATATGTGGAAAAGTAAAATTAATTTTTTAATTGGATTGGCGTACAAACACATGCTTTCATTCATTGGAGAACTTTGTCAGCCTTGAAAAACAAAATGCTTTTTGCAGTGCATACTGCTAAACACGGGGCTCCCTGGTCTGCAGTCTGCACCTAATAACATAGACTCGCATCAAGAGTCCATATCCTATTTTGTCAGTAGGAAATTGAATACACATCATAAGATATGCATTATAAAGGTTACTTTACAATGAGGACCACATCATAAGAGGACAAGCAATATATTATGAGGACCACATTAAAAGAGGACAAGCAATATATTACGAGGACCACATTAAAAGAGGACAAGCAATATATTACAAGGACCACATTAAAACAGGACAAGCAATATATTACAAGGACCACATTAAAAGAGGACAAGCAGCAGACAGATTACAATGAGGACCACATTACAAGAGAATGAGCAGTATACAGGATGCTTCGTAATTAGGACCATGCTGTGAAAAGGATATGCAAAATACAGGTTACTTTACAATGAGGACCAATTATTATAAGAGGATAAAAAGTATACAGAGGGCTTTACAATGAGGACCAATTATTATAAGAGGATAAAAAGTATACAAAGGGCTTTACAATGACGACAAACTGCCAACAATTGTGAAAAATAATTTTTGCTGGCATAGCTTTTTGGGGAGTGTGAAACAGGCAACCTAACAACATAGCATACAGGCACATGCCAGTACACATTATGACTAATTTCTCACAAAGAGATCCAAAATAGCACTGGATTTTGTTCATAAAGAGTGATTTGCATATGTTGTCAGGTCTTTTCTTGTCTCCCAAGTCCTTTACTTCACACTGAATGTATGAAGCTAAATTGATACTGAGTTTCTTTAACAAACGAATTCAGAATTATAGAGTGCTCCTTAAAACTTAATTAACCTTGAAAAAAGTTGTCACTTGGATCAAATGACATGCTGAATTTTATCTCATTTATCAACCTTAATAACCTGCATTTAAAACCTTGAAAACTGCCATTGAATCTTTTCAGCACTGGCACAATCAAATTCAGTTTCATCTACAGGACAATAAGCTTTATAATGTGAATTCAATCATGGAACCTTCCAGACTGCATATTCTGTCATTACAGTGTATATTAAAGTTCAAGTTGGGTAACCAAAATTTCTGTACAATGGTATACCAAGGCATGTGTATTTCTATACATACCATGATATTTCCCATGGTATACCAGAATAATATATAGTTTAAAAAATATATGACAAATACAACTATTTTATATAAAGGTAATAACAAGAAAATGTATTTTGTCATAGAAATGGAAAATATGCTTTTAACATAATTAAGTCTGCAACGCGATTACTAATGCAACTTTCAATACATTACTTATCTGGCAGAAACTGCCAACATAACAGGTATAATGAAAAAGTACCATGATATGTACTACTGGAACAAAATATACATGGTAAACTGCTACACTGGTAATACCATGTGCAGTTTACAGTCCAAACTAATCTGACAACTAGATGGATTTCATAAAATTTGTAAGCATATAATCTGATAATCGTCTATCTGGGTATGCATGTCCTCTTTAAATTCTCTCACTTCTCGTAATTGTATTAAGTATTTTTGTATGTGCCAATCCTAGGCTTTTAAATATTTTTGTAGTTTAAGACACACAACAGTTACAAGATTGGTCAGCATAGCATACAGTACAAATCCGATAAAGCATGCTTTGAGTTTGTTCCTAAATATAATGAAAATAAAGAAAAAGTGAAAATTAATAAATAACTAAATGATTAGATGTCATCAATTTGCACAGCTCATGCACTTTCTAGACTGTAAGGCTAAACAAAACGGTATGCAATAAAAGCACTTTCTCTGCAGTCTGCATAGAGCCATTCACCATCTTTTAAATCTGTTAGGTTTTTATGATTTATTTAGGTTTTCTTCAGTTTTTTTTAAGGCTTTTATTACAGTCCAAAGGTCTAAATTAAATTTTAGGTTTTTCAAGGATACTAAGGTCCACTTCCAACCCTGTAGTAGTTTTCCTAATTTAAGTCTGATGACTATTTAAGTTTTACTAACACCAGTCTGCATTTGTGGGAAGGACTAGTAAAGACCACTCCCTTGGCCTAGTGGTTAGAGCATCTGCCTTGGATGCGGGAGGTCATGGGTTCGATCCCCAGCCAAGTCACATCAAAGTCTTATAAAAATGGTATGCATGTTTATTTGCACAAGGCACATAACCATCATAATTTACATGTTCACGACATGTGGTAATAATAAAGACTAAAATTCTCATAGAGATCATGTGATGTGATGTGATTTTGATTTTTAATGTAGCTTTAACAATTTTTCAGTCATATCGCTACGATGTCTGCAATGTGGCAGTTTATAGTGGTCTAGCACTGGGGCATCATGCTGCAGACATGTAGCATGATGCCCTATCCAGTCACATCATATTGACACCCGACCGACCAGTCCTAGCACTAACCTCTTAATGCTGAACACCAAGTGAGGCAGCTGTTAGTACCATTTTTTAAGTCTCTGGTATGACTTGGCCAGGGATTGAACCCACGACCTCACGCATCTGAGGCAGACACTATAACCACTAGGCCACTGGAGCGGTTCACAGAGATCAACTAAGATCAACATCAATCAATTTTAGTTTTGTGTTTCAGCTGAACAAACATTCCACACAATGGAAAGCTTGATGTCGATCTCGGTGTCTCCTATGTTGATAGTCGGCAAATTTGTCTTTTGTTTTGCAACAGCAGTACAGGTCACTTAATCATTAAAACCCTGAAACTGGCTTATGATAATTTAACAGGGAATTTTAACCAGTAACTATACCAGTTTAACATGGATATATACGGTACAAAAATGCCAGGTGTTCACTCATGTTTCTTTGATGGGAATGGAGCACAGCATATGGAGTTACCACATTCGTAGTGATCAGTCTTGAAATTGGAATTAATTGTGGACGATTTTATTGTTGTGGTTTACCTTTTTGTTCTGGTTTATTTTTTTATTTTTGTATTATTGTAGAGATAAAAATAATCATTAATTTACGTGAATAATGTTTAAACGTAACATTCTATTTAGTGAAGTAAATACTTTATACTAAAATAATTATTTCGTCACAACAATAATTCACAGGTGATACAACTGAACATGTAGGACTTTTCAGGTTTAGAAGAAATGAAAATCGAAAATCAAAGACATAATGTAATAATCAGGAGTTCTCTACAAAAATCTGAAGATACTATGAAATCAGGAGATAGGCGTGGAGCAACCCCCAAAATTGGGAGTTTTTTTTCTTTCTTCTCCCAGCATGAAAGTTGACAAGTATGGTGTAATGTCACTTACATCAAAGCAAACTACAACTCAACTTTTATGGTATTAGCATAATTTTCGAAGCATTATTTCCAAAACTTTATAAGAAAACAGAAAATTAAAAAAATTACTTTTCAAACAAGTTTATACCACTTCTTTTTAATAATAAAGCACACCTACCTCGAGATAAGTATACATGTAATTTTTTAAAATACATGTTTGCCTAAATAAATGTATTTAGAAATTACCTCGTGCATCTAGAGATGTCTTGGAGTTGGCTGATACATGGGTCATGCACTTTTTAGTGTTTATACCTGTTCACTTTTGGGGGTCAGCTTATATGCAAACAGGCTAATATGCAAGTATATACGGTATTTTAATGCAGGGAATCATTCTAATTCTTAATAGCATTCAATTAATCCCTTGAAATCAAACTGGGTTCATTTTTTTGCATAACTCTCTTGAAATTAATAGGACCATAGCTATTCAGTGTACGTAAACGAAACTATTCAAGCAGCGTGTGCATCTATCTGATGGGTCATCAACACATTCAATCACTGACCAAGGGATAGCTCATTCAATCCTTTAAAAGATAGGTGTGCAATGAATCTTTTCATCATATGTTACCTGATATATGTGATGATAATGTTTTTTACTTAATTTTTGCATATAACGTACAGGATAATGATCACTAATGGCATATTGGGAAACTACAACTTCTATAATATCATCAGCATTGATAGTACAGATGTGTTCAATTAGCGTTTCAGATACCTGATATTGTAGTTGGGACATGAACTAGTTTTGTATAATTCAGTGATTTCAGAGGGTTATTAGCTGCCATACAAATCATAACTAAAGTCATCTACTGAACTGATTTTGTATTTTATATACAGTTTGTTTATACACAGTTTCAAGCTTACTTTTTAATATAGAGCATAACGGAATGACTCTGATCATGCATCACTTATAGTGGCAGCAGATCTGGGTCTCTGCAGTTTGTTAGGAGTAATCAGTAAAACAAACAACCACAGACCCTATTCTGCCAGTGTTTATACAATGACAGATCAATGTCTATGTTGTTTTCAGTTGGGCTCAACGTTTAAGCAAGTGTTTACAGTATTGAAAAAATCAAATGCTATTGATCATTCAACATCATTTATCATGTTGCTATGGTCTATGTAACAGCGAGTCAGTATGAAGACAGATGGTGTATTTTAAGAGAAAAATGACCTGGAAAGTTGATCACATTCACAACTGAATGTCAACACGATTACCAATTTTACGATATATTTGTTTCAGTGTACATCTAAGTACATATCTATTGCATGATGTTTAGGATGCATGACATGTAATTTTCAATGTAAGTCAATAAAATATATTTAAATTTGGTTACTAAATAAAAAAATCTGCCAGTCTCTTTATTCATGGCAGCCATATTGTCCTCCTTGCTGACCTTTTTGCCACATTGGTCAAGGTTTCTACACATTACAGCACGTGGGCAGGGCATAGTTTATAGGGTTAATTGTCTTGGCATGATATATCCTTTCATGCTGTTGTGCCATAAAAAAGTTATAAAAAAGACAAATTTGGAATCAACTGGTCATGAAGATAAGTCTTTCTGTGATAACCACATGTCCACATAACCATCCATTCAGGAGGAGCAGCAATAACAGGGATTTCCAATTGGCCACCATGGTGGCCATATCTGATATCAAATCAGCACCATTAAGACTAACTTTAAGACACCATACTGAAAGCCAGAATGGCGCCATTTTCATTCTGGACCAACCAAACATCACAAGGTTGTCTGGTGAATATGCCATATCGATCTGACCATTCATTCAGAAGAACAGTTATAACAAAATTTTCAAGATGACACAATGGTTGCCATATTGGACATCAGGCCAGCACCAATTTCATTTTGGACCAACTAACCTTGATAAGAACTCTTCTGGTGAAAAACCCACATTGATAATACTTTTATTTTGAAGGAATAGCAGTAAGATTTTCCAGGCGGCCAAGGTGGCCATATTAAAGGCATAAAATTATCACCATTTTCATTTAGGACAAACTACATTGCACAATCAGTCTTCTGACAAAAGCCCCATGTCGACATGACTTTTTATTTATTGTGACAACCATATAACAATATATCCAAGTAGTCAGAATAAGCAGTAATAACAAGATTTTGATTTTCAAGATAGCTCAAAAGGTGGTCATACCGAAGTTCAGACTGGCATCATTTTCATTTTGATAAATTAAACATATGAAGTCATTTGCTGAAAACAACATGTCAATATGAACATTCATCCACCAGAAGCAGAATTCAAATAATGATATTTTAAAACTGGCTTCCAATGTGGACATTACAGATGTCTGATTGAAGTCATATTTATTTTGGACAAACTAGACACCATGAAATGTATTTAGGTGAAACCCATGCTGATATGACATTCTTTTCAGAAAGAAAAGTAATAACATGGTTTTCAAGATGGCTGCCTTGCTGGTCATATTTAATGTCAGATTGGCACTATTTTTATTTCAGACACCATAAGTCTCCTGGTCATGCTATGGTCAATAAGCAGCCATAAGATTCAAAATTCTGTGTAAGGCATCCCTTAATTGATAAAATCTTCAAGAATAGTCAGATCATGAAGTATCAGTTGACATTGATCTCAGAAGTGAACAGTTCAGGTAGATCATGAGGTTTGAAGTAGACCTTTGAACTGACCAGACCAGGTTGATGTCAACTGCCAGAATATTTCACATGCCATTCGATTTGTGTAGTGACTGTGTGTGTGTGATTTGGATTCTTAAAATACCTTTAACAATTTTCCAGTCATATCCCTATAATATCTGCAGTGTGACAGTTTACTAATGTCGTCTGGCACTGGGGTATCATGCCGCAGACATGAGCATAATGTCCCACCCAATCACATTATCCTGACACCAGGCTGACCAGTCCTAACACTAACTTCTTAATGCTAAGCGCAAGTGAGGAAGCTGTTAGAATCATTTTTATAAGTCTTTAGTATGACTTGGCTAGGGGTCAAACCTGCAACCTCCCACATCCAAGGCAGATGCTCTCTAACCAATTATGTCACCAGAGAAGTCGATTTGGGTGGAGGATTTTAAACTTATTGTATTACCAAAGCAGCCTTAAGTATACAATTGTGACCCACATCAGGAGGTTCTCTGCCAAATGGCAAACCAGTGCAAGGTGGTCGGGTGGGGTGGAAGTGCCCAATATAAAGACCAAGGAGCACCTGGTACTGAACAGTGAAGAAGGATCTTAAAGAGTTCGAACTCAGATTGCACACTGTCTGACACAAGGCACCAAACTCATATCTACAGCAATGACACCTTGAGCAGCAGGATAATGGCAGTGACTGCTGTAATGGAATCCATGATATACCTGCTGTATAAATGGGGCCAGGTTATAGTAAGGTGTCTTCAACTGAGCAACCACTGTACTTCCATTCAGACAACAACGATCAGTTGTTGTGCATATCTGACTGTGTACAAAGCATATCTAGTAATTTTAAAAAAATCCCAAAATATTTTACCTTTGACCTGATCAGACAGTAAATTGACCATTATTTTCTACTTCATTTGGTTCTAGTTTGGCTTGGTGTTTTATAACACAACACAACTAGGTCTCTCACAGATATCAAATACAAAAATTTAAAGATGGCCTGTCATAAAAGGACAGCATGGTAAATTAAGAAAAAAATATCACATTTCTGATGAACAATAAATCAAGATCAAATCAGTCCTTCCCATATTTCAGTGGCAAAAGACAAATTTATGGCCTCGGTCATTGGTGACCTAGCTTTAAGTCCACTACAAAAGGTCTAATGACAATACCTGGATGGCAACAGACATGAATACTATCACTGTTCCAGCTAATCTTGGCAAGGTAGACATGACCTGAAGATTTATAATTGGTAATAATGATGGGGTTACCAAGAAGAACCAAGAAAAGATAGTTAAAATCTCATTCTTACATAGCACTGAATCTAAAGTAAGCCAATCCCTATTCAAAACTTTTGTATCCCCAGGGCCCACACTTTAGTATCAGGTGTGGAGGTATTGTGATACCCTCCATCATTATGTAAATCATTAATTTCTTTTCTGACCAATACATTTTAAAACCAAATTTAGTATGCGACCCGCACTTAAGCTGACCTACTGGTAAGGTTAAATTTGAATTTTATCTACACACTTCAGTGTCTGGGATATTGTAACACCTTTTTATTCATCCATCTGACTTTCCACTGCCATCAAAATTTGACTGAGTTATGGGCTCTATTTTATTAAGCTGTGGGCCCTATTTCATTTAGAGTTTTTTACCTTGTTTGATTCAGAGTTAAGGACATTGTTTGATGGAGTTTTGAACCCTATTTGCTTTAGAGTTATGATTCCTATTTTGGCTGAGTTGACCCAGTTTGAGTTATAGACCCTGACTGATGAAGAGTTATAGACCCTGACTGATGCAGAGTTATAGACCCTAACTGATGTAGAGTTATAGGCCCTGTTTGATTTAGTAGATGGCTTTAATACATCATATGAATTTCATTACCACTAAACACATACTTTGGAAGGACTGCATGGAATTTTTTTTGAAAAACATTTGATAGATAAAACTTCAGTCAAAGTAATATTTAATACAACCCAATAACAAGATCCTTAACTTTGGTCAAGAATGCCAATTTTGGTTCCATAGCCCTCTAGTAGTGTCTGTGAAATCCTGTCTATATGCAGATCCATGTCTGCACCTTTTGCGGAAAGTAAAAGCAAATGTCTTATTATTGATTACCGAGATAACGACAACAATGACCCTGACCTGCTGGCAGATTATGTGACAGCAGATCTGGGATTACATAATTTTCTGTTAACTTGATTTATAAGCAGGTACATACAACACTTAATGTGGCGACAGCTTAATCTAAAATTTTCTTGTATCTAGATTCTCAACGATAATTAGCTTTTGAATATTTATATCGTTTAATTTTGTTGGATCAGCTTTGTTTGAATAAAGTTTTGGGAAAGATAAAGATATTTTTGTTCTTTTCAAAGCAAGCACAGCACACTGGTTCCAACTCCATCAATCTCATTAAAAGCAAGATCTACTTTTAAAAGATCCAATGGCCCATTAGTTAAAGGTCATTTCCAATTTAATTATAGCTCTTGTAACCAAAAAAACACAATTTGGAACAAGTCTTTTCCAAACAATAACTCTCCTTCATATGAAATTCAGTATTTAATCTGATATGCTACACAAAATAAATGAATAGGTAATTTCAAAGGTCAATGAACATGAACTTTTTAATGGTGCATGTTGTATCTGCACTGTATATCCTCATTTTAATCAGATGGCCCCATCCTCTTTTAATGATCCCCCCACACGAGTCATCCCCCACCCCTGATATATGGCCACCTCAACCTACACAACAATAGTACATGCTTGTTATTTTTTTATCCCCCTTGAGAGGCACCTCACTTGCAAGGCCATTTTTATTATGCATAAATAGTGGCTTCACAGTAGGAGGTGGAGTAGAACTGAAAGTATGTCTCATATGCCCAGACTATATCTACATAGAAATTGCTGATATAGATCTAGGGAAAGTACCACCAAAACTTCATTGTATCATTGTGCTTTGTTTACAATGTGACTTTTTCATTTTCATCTCATCCCCTGAGAAAGTGATTGCTGACATTAAGATTACAACTCTCATGTTCATGATGCTGTGATGGTAATGTACAACCAACTTGTCTTGCAGCATTCTTTTACACACACACACACACACACATATATGTGTGTGTGTAAATGTGTCTGTGTGTGTGTTACTTTTTGTTTATTTTAATATATGAATCTAGCTTGCTCTCATTACATGCAATTTAATCTTCATCAATGTCAACATTATATAGTTTTCATTCCATCTGTCTTCTTTTTCTTTTGGCCCTAGTTTAGCTTTAAACTGCACAGTGATGAAAACCAAAGTGGGCCGAGTGAGCCAGGCTCGAGTTAATACCAATTAGACATAACCTAGTTTTCTTACCATCGAAAAATTGTGTACTAAAATTTGTCATTCCAGTCTGCTCTTAATTTATCAGTATCCTTCTCACTTTTGAGTGAAGAAAATGTTTATCACAATCTATCTATACAATACAGCATTCCCTCATTATAAGGGCCCTTCATTATAACACAATTCCCATTATAATGCAGGGTCATGGATCCCAATTTCATTGTGTAATGGTAACATTACATGTATCATGTACTACATGAAGATTCTTATTTTTTCTGTGAAAAACGAACATTTTTGAAACAAAAAAAATAATTTTTCCGTGGAAAATTAGTATCCCTGAGGAATGGAACCTTTGTAGTGTAAAAAAATAATCCATCGAAAATGTCACTTTAAAAAAAAAAAGAAGTGTAAATCTTCAGGAAAATGAAAAAGTTTATTTCTCATTGAAAGGATTACGAAAACATGTAAAGACATTTTTTCTTTTCAAATTGGGAAATGTTTAATTTTTGTACATGCTCTTGATTCACAAAAATTTACAAAGAAAACATTCCTGAACATTTAAATAATTTAACAGTTTAGGTTACTTGGAGTCATTGGATCCCTTGCTGCACTCATTCAATATTTTCTCTCCCAAAGTCAATACAGTAAATACCAGACACATTTTCTTCCTCAGTGGTAATTATTTATGTGAGAAAATTCTTTTTTTTTTCAGGAGATTTTGTCAGTACATGGAAAAAATCTTAACAATGAAAACAATTTTTTGCAAAGACTTTTTCGTTAAAGTTATTCCTCAAGAAAAAAAAACCCACCAGGTTAATAACAAATGGGAATTATATCAGGGAAGTAAATGAATTCAAATATTGTTCCAGCTATAGGATGTGTGCTGTGCATTACACAAGCCTGACATTATGTAAACTGTATCCCCTATTGATTCTCACTCCTACAGATCTGTCAAGGCTTGCAAGTACAGTAGTGCACTAAACAATTCTGACTGTACCACTAAAGTTCACAAACAGCGTTTTCATTGCTCTTTCCTAAACCATAAATGTACTGTATAATTACAGCAATGTAAATAGCTCATACATGTACTGTATAATTACAGTAATGTAAATAACTTGGTGTTAGAATGGGTTTTAAATTTACTTCTTAACACAACTGTGGCAAAATGCAAATTGTAATCAGTCTGATTTTTTGTTTACCCATCATTAAGGTCATGTGAGCTGATGGTATGGCCATACATCTAGCATGCAACATGGATCATGTGTTGTATGTTAATTTATGTCAACAATTGCTTGTTACCATATTCTGATCCTGATTTCAATCCAACATGGAATGCAGGTTTATATCATTAAAATCTCAAAGCAATTTGATAATGATTAAGATCAGATGACCTTGTATCCGACTGATTAACTCAATAACCACTCCGGAGGCCATATTCCTGACCTGATTTTTTTCAAACTTAGAATATATGCTTTGATCAATGTCCCAAGCAAGTTTGGTAATGAGTGAGATCCATGCATACCAATAAGATGATGCTGCATAATTGGCTGAGATTGTAACAACTTCTGGAGGCAATATTTCTCATTTGTCTCTGATGAAACCTGTGAATATTTGTAAATATCAGTAACATTCTGGGCAGATTCAATAATGAGTGAGGTCAATGTATACTTATTAGGTGATCTTGCATCAGACTGGCTAAGCTTATTACAGATTTCTGATCTGAGTTTAATTAAACTTAAGATATGGGCTAGGGAAAAAAAAGTGACTCAAAACTGTTTCTTTCAATCAGTAACCTTGACCTTCAATATTTTAGGCACCAACTCAACAGGCATTTTCTTTACTCCAAGTGTTAAGCATCACCCTAGTTAGGTTTGGGCCTGTAATGAAAAAATGATGTTATTGAGTGGAAACAATTTTTCTTCTTTCAGCCAAAATGACCATGACCCTTGACCTTTTGACCTCAAAATCAGCAGGTTTATTCCTTACCCAAAGTGCATGCCATCCACAAAGTTTGTTAACTGTAGATGGAGGAGAACTTAATTCATTGTGCATAACAAAACTGGGAACAGACGGATGGTCACAAACTGGCCTAGTGGTCTAAGACACTCACCTTGGGCTCAGCCAATGTGGGTATGTGAGAAAGCTTTACAGTAGCTTCATGTGGGTCATGGTCTTTAAGGAGGGGCATGTTTCTTTAATGAAATGAAGCTATCTAACGGCTTTCATCAACATTAGTGTTTTTCTTTCTTTCCAAATGCAACCAACATCAGCATTCCTCGGCTAGATTAACATTAAATGAGAAGAGATGCAAGTTGATGGATACTGCTGAAAATTTGGCCTCCAGTTACTGTCAGTTCATCGTGGAACACGCTACGAAACACATCCAAACAACATAAATAACTGGGAAGATGTCTTACACTGACGGATGAATACCAACCCCTACTTAATACAGGCTTCCACCAATTCACCAAGTATTTTACAAATTCTGTCCAGATATGTTTTACTGGGTAAAGTTTTGGTCAGCCAGCTCCATTTCAGAGGTTACATTAATGTATTTACCTCCATCTGATTTGACCATTTTGGCCATTATTTTAATTCTTTAAAGCTAGATACCATATGGTACATAGTGGTTTTCACTTCAACTCACCACATACCATATGGTACATAGTGGTTTTCTCTTCAACTCGCCACATACAAAACCATTTGTACAATTTTGTTTTGCTCCTTAAATTGTTTATAAAAAACATAAATTTACACATTTGAAAACAGAGCCAGAACAGATAAAACTCCAGACCCCACATTATTAGTTCAAAATAGGTAAAATACATTTGTCAAATAAACAACACAGAAAACCAGCGGATGGTCATAACCAACTTTTATACCTTTTCCAATTAAAAATACCTTTCTGTAGCTGCCAGACAGTGTACTTTGCAACAAGAAACAGTTTCTCTCAATATAAAAACTAAACTGAAATAGGTTGATCTGAACTATTTCCAATTCGACACCATCAAAATAAATTTTTTTAATTACATACTGATTTAATCTTACAAGGCTGAGCTGGTCTTCATTACAGATGTTCAATCCATATTTCTGGATCACACATTCAGCTGGGAACTAGGTTGGTGGTTTCTTTCTAATGTCCACACATGAACATTTAAAGATAGTGAACTTGATTTGCATAAATTCAAAGTTGCTTTGAATTTAATTCATACTTTAAAGCTAAAAATATTTAGAAACAATGAAAATGGTGTATGTAATAAATTCAAACCACATTTGTGTTTTATTCTGTGCTGGGACAAAACTAATCTGATATGGCTTATGAATACGGCCTCAACATATCCCTATGCCATCTCAACATATCCCTATGCCTCAACATATCCCTATGCCATCTCAACATATCCCTATGCCTCAACATATCCCTATGCCATCTCAACATATCCCTATGACTCAACATATCCCTATGCCATCTCAACATATCCCTGTGCCTCAACATATCCCTATGCCATCTCAACATATCCCTATGCCATCTCAACCTTGTTCTTTCTGCGTGAACCCTGGCCATGTCATAGCAAAGACTTCTAAAAATGGTACTAAGAGCTGCCTTGCTTGGTACTCAGCATTAAGAGTGTAGTGTTAGGACTGGTAGGCCTGGTGTCAGGATAATGTGACTGGGTGGGACATCATGCTACATGTCTGTAGCATGATGACCCAGTGCAAGACATTGCTATGAACTGCCACACTGCATAGCGAGATGACTAAAATTTCTTTAAAACTAAGCTAAAAATCCAAATCACATCCACACGCAAACAACTCAGAACAAAACACATATGAAGTTTTGTGTATATACTGATTGATAATTTAACACCTTCTATAAATACCATCACCTTCATTTTTGCTGTATATCTCTGTATATATTAATAACATATCCAGAATATGTTGTATTTCAGAAATAGAATTGACAACAATTACAATTATTTAGCAGTAAAACAAATCTTATACATGTTTATTATTGCTAGTTGTTTCAAATACAAAAGCAATAGTCAATACAAAATTACAATTTATGGCCACATTTAATATCTCATATTTTTAAAAAAGGCTTGCTAAAAACAGCACCATCATAATAAGACAATATAACAATGGATTCTGATTATTAAGAATTAGGACATTATGAAAAATTAACATACCTGGCACCATTTCTGAACTTAGGAGTCGTTCCCCCTTGCGACTCTTGTTGCTAATGCACAACATATTTCAGAAATACTAGTTATATCCAAGATGTTTTTTTGATCCCTTCTCTGGGAAAGCACGGAACAAAATTATGAGTGAAAATGTAAGTAAATCACAGACCTTTCTTTTTCCCAGTAAAAGGAATGAATAATTAATCAAACTCAATAAGTAGGTAACATGCACATTGTCAGGTCAACGTTGTCGTTTTTCATAGATGTGCAGTGTATCCGTCATTCCAGAAATCTCCTTGTACAGTACAGGATATTCATGATTCCAGAAATATCCAAGAATAGATTGCAGAATATCCTTGTTGGAAAAATCAGTCAATTACATATCCTTGAACTTCTGACTTCATGCAGAGTCATAATTACATATTTTTTGTTTACTATTACATCTACTGCAATTCTGACTTGACTGTTGTTACCCCAGTGTTGAAATGCTGTTATGACATTCTGATCTTTTGTTTAAATCGCAATCAACCTAAACTTGATCTGATAAAGTGGTTCCACTCCAAAAATTGTTCCTAAATAAACAATTCCTTGAATACACATACAAGTATACTCCATTACCTAGTGCATTTTTGGGTCAGAAAATTCAATCTTAAGTACTTTGATCTCACCTTTCAACAGGTAAATATATTACCATTCAAAATTCATCAGAAACAATTAGCACTTGGGCCGATGTCATATTTTTTATGATTGTCTACCTTAATGAAAACTGTACACTTGGCGGGTAATCATTGATCTGCCTGCATATACCTGTTGCAAAATGAAAGTCACCAAGGTGAATTTAAACACCTGTTTAGGACAAGTCCCTACTGCAGTTTACCTGTCTCCCTCAGGTATATTAGACTTTGTCAGTGATTTTTAAATGAAGGCTCACCCAAAATGATGGTTCATTAAATAGTTTAGCTGAAATAATTGAAATTCTGTACAATCATTTTAAAACTGCTCATGTAGAGAATGCCGCATCAGATGACAGGAAACCACCAACTTCACAAAACTTCCACTCATCCTGTGTCCACTCACTACAGCTGTCAGCTCTTAAAAAATACTCAAATACAGTGGTATATATTACAATTAGATCCACAACTAATGCAGACTGTGTCTCAGCAAATAGTTTTATTCTATAATTCAAATAGGATGTGATTATGAATCCATGAATGAAAACAGTCATTGTCTTACTTGGGTCAAGCCCACAGCAATGTCGCCTCCATAATATCTAGAAGGATCAGTTAATGGAGCAAATTGTGATCATTTTCTTGAATACAATTTCCATAATCTGACCAATTTTTCAGTGCAAAGGTGATGAATTGCAAATGAATCACTGTAACGAATGCTGAATATGCTAAACAAAATTGTACAAGTATCACAACATTTAGTATCAACTGATCTTGCTGAAGTAAACACAAATTTTAATAATGTTTTGATTTTAAAGTTTAAACTTGCAAATTAAATGCAACAAACTGCATTATGATTATGGTTGAATGAGGAAAACTTAATAAATCACGAGGCTCGAGTAGGCTTGCTATCACTCACTTGAGCAGTTAACATACATGTCAGCTTGTGAATGAAAATTCACACACCTAGAAATGGTAATGGGGAAAGAAAAGTTTGGAACACATAGGTGCTACATTGTCTATGTTAGTGTCATTTGTTGTTGCTGTTGTAGGGTTTAATGTCATTTTTCAGCACACAATAGGCTATTAACATGGCGGCCAGTATTAATATTGGAGGAAGGACCCAGGAAATCCCAGGAAAGAACCACTGACCATTGAGAAGCTACTGGCAAGCTTTCTTACATACCCACATTGGCCGAATCCGAGACGCGAACCCACACAGACAGAGGTGAAATGGCAGTGATCCATAGTAGACAGCGCTTTAGACCACTTGGCCACTCGGGGTCATTTATCTTACCTATTAAATTTTATATATATATATATATATATATATATATATATATATATATATATATATATATATATATATATATATATATATATATATATATGTCATCATCTATACAACAGCCCTTTCGGATTCACAACTCAGAAACTGTTCAGAGCCCCACCCTTACACACACACACACACACACACACTGTGCTAAGCATAATGGTTAACCCATATCAAAATCTAGGTCATAGTAATCCAGTTTTAACGCAGGGTGTGGTTTTGTGGGCTTATGGCAGACAGTATATTTGGTGGAGGAAGAACCACAGAAGATCCCATTAAGTACAACTGACCCACAGGAAACTACTGGTCTGATCTTCCCACATAATGGTTATGTATGGTACTGGCCAAGCCAAGACCTGAACAAACGAAGACAGAGGTAAGATATCAATGATTTGTAAAGGTGAGCATCTTTGACTACTTGGCCACCCAAGGCCAATCTCTAACTGAAATGCAAAGCCGTTTCCTCATGAAGCTTTTATATACCAAATTACAGGACTATGAAATACAATGGTATTTAAGAAACTGAGAAATGCAGTGTTAATGCAAATTACCTGAGAATGAAAAATCAGTCGCAGCGATTTAACTGTGTAGTACTCTTTATGCTAGAAGTACATACACAGCTGCTGTACTATGAAGGCAATGGTTTATGAACAATAGCTAAATCCAAGGTGTTAAATTCTGACAGACAGTTGGATTGATTGATGGACCGCCATCATTATGATTCATTGAGTCAAGCTGACTGCAATCTAACCATGAGGATATTTTATCTTAAATGGCACTAACTCTCTGTAAGCTTCTATAGCAACCTCATCAGGAAAATGGGGCATATGAGAATGATTTGCATAAAAAGACCTCTTCACATCAATAAAATTAGGTTTCCATTCTGTGCTTCTGAAATGCAACTGTATCAGAAAAGTGATTCTTTATGCTAATTATCAATTAGAGGGACTGAATTTAAGTTTGCTGTTGCACTCTTTCGCCATTAACTACAGTGACAATATTTTTCACTATCTTGTTTTGTTCATAAAAATCATCAGACACATGAAAAGTGTCATAAGAAGTCAATTTCTAAACAAATACCTTTCTGAAAAGGCATTATAAGTCTAGAAACTTACAGGCATTATAACTCTAGAAACTTACAGGCATTATAACTCTAGAACTTACAGGCATTATAACGACTGAATCTTTAGATGTCAATCAATCCACCTGAGCTACCAAGACAGAAGTTGCACAGAACAAGATTTGTCAAATATTCCAAAAATCTAGAAAAGCAGTGTTTGCATATTTTATGCAAATTCTTTACTAATAATGCATCAAGAAAATGTAAAATGTGCTGAAAACAATTTAATGTTAAGCATTTGAGTCCAAAGCTGTAAGAGCTCCTGTTCTATTATTTGATCAATTTAAACTAGGGTGTCAAGGCAAGTTCCGAATGTTTGATACCTGTTTGAAATAGGAGTACTAAAGAGTCAAGGATAGTAAGAACATACATTCCCACACAGCCATATAATCAAATGCACTGTGAACTAATCTTGGTTTTTATGCAATTTTACACATTCTGAAAGACAAGATTTGCATCTTGATTAAGAACGTGTCTGGAAATGAAGGTTTGTTTTATGAGGTATTCACACAGAAAACCATCAAATTTAAAAAAACTGTTACATGTACTATGTTAGTTCCAAACCAGGGAGTAATATACCCGATTCGTTTAAGATTCTTATCCTTAACTTCATATCCAGATTTGTTGTGTTGTTTTGATTGGATTTTTAATGCAGCTTTAACAATTTTTCAGTCATATCGCTACGATGCCTGCAATGTGGCACTTTGTAGTGATGTCTAGCACTGGGGCATCATGCCGCAGACATGAAGCATCATGTCCCACCCAGTCATATTATCCTGACACCAGGCCGACCAGTTCTAACACTAACCTCTTAATGCTGAATGCCAAGTGAAGTAGCTGTTAGTACCATTTTTATAAGTGTTTCGTATGACTTGGCCGGGGATTGAACCCACAAACTCCTGCATCCGAGGCGGATGCTCTAGCCACTGGTGATATCCAGATTTCTGCATTCTGAAACATTTTTTGACAAATAACTGAAATGACTAATCAATATACACATCTGGGTTATGATGATAAATGTCTATAAAATTAAAAGTCAGTCCCTTCAAAGTGGCAAAAGTATTACTGGCATATACAATAACTGACTATAGTCAGACATTTTGATTTGTTACAACTTGATGAAAATTAATTTGTGATTTTTAGACCAAACAATGATCACAGAAGGTGTGGACCAAAGAAGAGGGTTCCAATTTGAGTAGTTGACAATCATAGAAAGTGAAAAGTTTTAGAGTTACATGTAAGCCTATGTAAAGACTACACCAGGCACATTGACAAAACACTCCACCTATGTTAGGACATATCTCTATGGTTTGATGTTGTTGTTGTAGGGTTTAATGCCATTTTTCAGCACAAGATAGGCTATACATGGCAGCCAATATCAATGGTGGAGGAAGAACTTGGGGAAAAACCCAGAAAGAACCACCAACCCACAAGAATCTATTGGCAAGCTTTCTCACATACCCACTTTGGCTGAACCTGAGACTCGAACCCATGCAGACAGAGATGAGATGGCAGTGATCCATAACGGTGAGTGCTTTAGACCACGCGACCACTTGGCCCCCCCCCAATGGTTTGATGTAAAATACAAACACATTAGCAGCAGTAAATAAGGCAGTATATGGAAACTACAGAATAAGCAGAATGTTGACTCAAAGATGTCTTTACCTACAAGTCTTTACCTACATAATAAATCTGCTGAAACTAGTGAAGGAGGAAGAGAGAATGAGAAAGAAAGTACGGACTTGTGCTTCTGTCTTAGATCAGCTCTTATTTGGAGTTGCAGCAAAAACACATAAAGCTGTGTTAAAGGCAAAGCCACTAGAAGGTGGCCAGATTTTTGAGGATGAGATTATCACCAAAAAAGTGTGCCATATGGATGTGATCTCATTCTAAAGGTGGTCACAAAAAGCTGTTATTACTCTATTTTGATAGTAATTTATACTTCCTCTTCCTACTCTAATTCAAGACTTTTTTTGTTATACCAGATGAATTTGGAATTTTAAATAACACAAATAACTTGTAATTTGTCATATCAGTGACACTGTCTACTTTAAAGTGAAATAGATACCTGAAATCCATACCTATCAATTTCAATTTTGTTCTCAATTTCAACTGACTCAGTATCTGTCAATGGGACCAGATATGATGTTTCAGCACATTACTTAGAAAGGGGATTATACTGAGGATGGTTAGGATTTTTTTTTATCAAAGGCAAAAAGAGATCTCGGTCACCTTGCCTTTTTTCCTAAATAAACATTTTTTTTAGCCTCAGTACACTGGTTTCTCTTAACAAAGTACCTCAACATAGTGCATTCACTTGTATAACATGGACATAGTCATATAAACCATTTTTAAAATGAATGTCATTATGACAACAAACCTGCCTCAGAAGAAGTACCTTCTTCCTGAACAAAGCACACTTTTACGTTTTGATCCTCTGGACAACATTACAATAAGGAAACACTCTAGCTGACTGTTTGGGATTTTTAAGGTACTTTTAATACAATACTGACTATATTATACTGAGTAAATCAAAGCTAAGTGTTTTCCCCATGGACACAACAAAGCAACCATCCACCTCACCTCGAAGGGTATCAAACCTGTGTTCCTTGGATTACAAGTCAGAGAATCAATGCAACTCCCAGATTTGGGTGAGCATGGGTGGTCTTGCATGGTAGGGTCTTTATTTTACATAGGAAGCAACACTTAAGTTCTTTCAAACATGGTATCTCACCTGAAACACATGCAATCAAAATTGACAAAAATGCTTACTCATTGATATCAAAGTAACACGAATGTCTCAATGTTGAAGGTTCACCATTATGGAATGTATCATTACCTTCTGACTATTATAATAATAATAATAATAATAATAATAATAAATTAAATAATAATAATAATAATAAAGACCTTATTTAAAGAGGGTAACACAATTAGCTAAGAACTAATCTACCCTGAGGCTCTCATACAAAGGAATTTATTTATTTTAGCTGCATCTCTGAAGCCACTGGATATATTGTGTTTGGAAGAAGGAAACAGTGGGCATTTCTAATCTGAACTGAAATACTATTGGAAACTTTTTTTTTAAATAACTCTTTATTTGGTTTGGGAATTGTATACTGTTTGGTAGACATGGATCACAGGTGGGGAGTATTACCAATTAGCCTAGACTGGAACAGTGATTGTAAATATTCAGAAGCACTATTTTGGGATATCCTGTACATTAATTTGGCTTTTCTCAAACAGATTCGGTCTTTAATAGGTAATATTTTTAACCTACCAGCTAAATTTTCCTTGCTTTCTTTCTGGATTGATATTAGCCCAAATGCTCTTTTCTGAAGATGTGCCAGCTTTGCAATGTTTTTATCATCTGAATTACCCCATACTGTATTACAGTAGTCTAAATAGGGTTGTATGTAACTGTTATAAAATAGTTTTCTGTGCCTTTCAGGGAGAAAATGTCTTATCCTACTGAGAAGCCATAAATTTGAATTGACTCAGAAAAGGACCACATCAATCAAAAGTTTGAATATATCACTAATATTAGATTGGAAAAAAATGACAGCTTTATTATTCTTCATAAGTTATGTAAATACTCTGTTATGGTGATATAATGCAATACAGCAGATTTTGTATCACCAGCATCATACCATGATACATCATTATTCAATATTATCAAATGCCACCAAGTTAAAAAAATTAGTAGCATGCTTTTGTTAACAAATTAACTTATTTCTAGACACAAGATCACTTAAAACATTTTGTTGTTGTTGTTGTTGTGGGGTTTAATGCCATTTTTCAGCACACGATAGGCTATACATGGCACCAGTATTAATGGTGGAGGAAGAACCCGGGAAAACCTGGGAAAGAACCACCGACCCATGAGAAGCTACTTGCAAGCTTTGTCACATACCAACATTGGCTGAATCCAAGACTCGAACCCACAGACAGAGGTGAGACAGCAGTGATCCGTACAGAGAGCGCTTTAGACCACTCGGCCACTCGGGGCCCCAAAACATTTTGACATATCTTATTCAGATACTTGAATATGTAACATATATACAATACAGGCACATCAACATAACAATTGTTTTATCATGCCACAGAAACTAGAGCAACGTACTCCCCCAATGGCACTCCAGCCCAACCTGTTCCAGGCGGAATTCGAAACTCACACGTTTCCGGTGACAATACTAGCATGTTAACAACTGAGGAAAATAGCGGCTCCATGCCCTGGGAAGTATGGTATTAAAGATGTACTAGTCTAGGTGAAGATGGAGCTGTTAACATCATCTCGATTATCCAACTGCTCATTTATTGTGTACCTGACTAAACACCTGAATACCTGGTAAGTAAGTAAGTGATCTTTGAGCTACATGTACATTTATGATTAAGTGAAATAAGCATTTTAGGACTGACCAGATTTGGCATGGACAATATACAGATGGTATGATGGTAAAATTCAGTGGAAAAATATTGGAAACATTGAGGTAAACAGAATCATGGGATTTAATTGAAGAAAAAAAATTTAAGAAGTATTTCTCCATTTTTAATGATCTTGCCAATTCTAGACTTGTTTCCACCCAAAACACTGTGCATACTGCGAAGCTGCAACAATTTTCAGAGTTCAAGATAAGCAGTCTATTGATGTATTTTATGCAGTTGATTAAAAACACATCTGGAAATTTATGAGTTCAAATTTCACAAAACAGTTTAACTTTAAGCATTTAGTCCCAAACTCCCAGCATACTGCTCCCACCATAAACACAGTCCATGTTTTATTATCATCATGCAATCATGACTAGTTCTGGGTATTTCATGCACATTTGCAATCACCGTGCTTGATGAATGTGGGAACACTAACTCAAAGAGAGAGTTATATAATTGAAAGCACCCTAAATTAGTCTTCGTTAATAAGCCATTTTACTCAATGCAAAAAGGCATGATTAATCTCTTAATGACTATGATTCAGTCTCCCATCTCGAGTTCATGTTTTGCAACATCTACAAAATATTAAGAACAAAATCTATGCAACTGCGAAAAGCTCCAGATGTTTCATGCATGTTTCAAATTATAATACTTGATGAATGTTGTAAAACAAATACAGCCATATAATCAAATGCACCCTGAAATAATACTGGTCACAAAGGTGCTTTATGCATTCTGGAAGGCATGATTAACATCTCAGTGATTAAGACTCTATCTGATATTGTAAATTTTGGGTTGCAGCCTTCACAAAATACCCGACTGAATTTCAAAGAATGAAATTATTTCCAAAACCAAGGAGTAAACACCCATGTCTTTAATCCTTTCACTTGCAATTACCTTTTACATGGATCATATGGTCCCAGTACATTTCCTCTGACCCTTCCCACCCTTTGACATTTATGTTCTGGTGTTGTAGTAATGGGTAGCTGTTTACTGGAGTGCTAGCAAGCTTAAATGAATTTACATTGAGCCATACCTGCATGAAATCAATAGCAAGATGGTTTATTTTCTCAGAAATTATGCGTATAATATTCAATATGTCTTGAGTCTACTGATAGATGAGACGAAATTTGACTTGGTACTCACCATTTGCTTTGCAAGTCACATGACTACATAAATCTCGCAACCTACATGTCTGTGACTGCTGAAGTCCAATAGTCATGTGATACCAGCAATAAACCCCTTTCCATTGCTGTTGTTCAAAAAATGTGAAAATATTGAATGAATATTGGGTAATGTTTGTGAAAAAGCAAAAGGACACATTAATTTTTAACATATTAATTCTGAAAATAGTGACCAGAAACCTGTCACAGCAAATGAAGAAAGCCAGAATCATCAAGAACAGAGCACAAGTCAGAATGTTTATGTTGGTATCACATGACTACACACTGACATGTGTTCTCTGCTTGATGAAACTGGCTTTCCCCAGGATGGTGCAACAATGACAGGTTTCTGGTAGTTGTTCTCAGAATAAATATGACACAAATTATGTCTCCTTTCATTTTTTTTTACAAACATTACATGCCCCAGAGAGTTTTCAATGAGTCTTGAAGGACTTCTAAAGTTTTCATGGAGCATTTTTATCAATAAATAAAACAAATGGCTACATTATACAGCTTTGAGAATAACAAGTACATTCCTTTATTCCTCTAGTTCCTTCCTTTATCTGTTGTCCTCACAAAATCATAATGTTATCTTTCTCTTGGATCTCCTTCAATTTATCTTTTTTTTTCTGTGGCAAATAACTTAACTAAAATGCATCCTAGTACATTTACTAAAAAAATATTTTTATATAAATACACCTACACTTTACTGGATACTACACTTGTTCATAATACAGCTGCATATTATCAATTCTACACTTGAACATAATTCAGCTGCACTTTATAGGATACTACACTTGTACATAATACAGATGCACTCTATTGGATACTATACTTGTATATATGCACTCTACTGGATATACTACACTTAAACATAATACAGCAACACTATTGGATATTTCACTTGTACATAATACAGCTGCACTCTACTGGATACTACATTTGTACATAATACAGCTGCATATTATTAATTCTACACTTGAACATAATTCAGCTGCACTTTATAGGATACTACACTTGTACACAGTATAGATGCACTTTATTGGATACTAAACTTGCACATAATACAACTTCAGTTTATTGGATATACTACACTTAAACATAATACAGAAACACTGTTGGATACTACACTTGTACATAATACAGCTACACTCTATTGGATACTACATTTGTACATAATACAGCTGCACTCTACTGGATACTACATTTGTACATAATACAGCTGCACTCTATTGGATACTACATTTGTACATAATACAGCTGCACTCTATTGGATACTACATTTGTACATAATACAGCTGCACTCTGTTGGATACTACATTTGTACATAATACAGCTGCACTCTACTGGATACTACATTTGTACATAATACAGCTGCATATTATTAATTCTGCACTTGAACATAATTCAGCTGCACTTTATTGGATACTACACTTGTACATAGTACAGATGCACTCTATTGGATACTACACCTATATATAATAAAGTCACACTTTATTTAATACTAAAGTTGTACATAATTCAGCTGCACCCTATTGAATACTACACTTGTACATAATAAAGCTGCACTTTATTTAATACTAAACATATTCACAATACAGACGCACTTTATTGAGTACTACATATAAAATACAGCTGCACTTTATTGGATACTGCACTTATACATAATACAGCTGCACTTTGTTGGATACTAGACATACATAATACAGCTGGCCTTGATTGGACACTACACCTATACGTACCAGTAATAGAACAGTTTATTGAATATTACACATACATAATTCAGTCACGCTTCTCTGGATACAACAACTGAACATAATACAGCTGCACTTTATTGAGACTATACTTATGCATACAATTAATACAGCTGCAGTTTATTGAATACTACACTTAAACATAATTTAGTCACACTTTACTGGACACAACATCTTAACATAATACAGCTGCATTATTGTGACTGAAAATTTCTTCAGCCCAAGGTATGGGACCAATGTTTTTAAAAGAATGAGAAATAAAGCCATATGATCTAGCTTTTACCATTGTAACCAAGTACTGCTATGAATAATATTTACAATGTTACATGCTTGGTGTCACTTCAATCAAATATTGGGACTCAGGTGCCATAGGACGGTAGCCAGCATAAATTTGATTCAAAAGTCTCGGTCCCAGGGTATTTAGTGGGTCAGAAATATATCACCTGACTTGGTCAAGTGAACTCAGATTTTTAGACATATTTATAATTAACAGCTTTTTTTCTTTCAAAACTTTGTTAAAGTGGCAAAATTCTATATTTGTGGAGGGGTGGGGGTGATGGCAATCATGGCATTGATGATTTACTTGTGACTGGTGTGGAATGGACATATAGTTACAATATACCTTATCAGTGATAAACCATCAATCCAACTTTCCAAACAAACTGAACCTCATAAAACATCACCAACAATAAAGACTGGCTTAAACACAAAAAGCTTTTGCCATTTAATTAGAAAAGCAAAAAGATTAATGTTTAAGAACGGCCTTTATCAAATGACAAATTACAGGATCCATGACCAAGCTTTGAGGTATAGGCTTGTTTATAACCCTGTAACAGCACTGATCCAGATCTGCATTATCACAAGACAGTGTCAGATCAGGGTCAATGCTGTTTGCTTGATATCATAAGAAGAATGAACAGCACCAACCCAGCTCTACCTTAACATGACATGGCATCAAATCAGGGTCACTGCAGTTTGCTTGAAATCACAAGAAAAATGAAAGGCATGAACCCAGAGCTGTGGTAATGTGAAATTGGAAACTGAATAAGGTTAAAGATGTTTGAAATCCCAAGTAGAATGAACTGCATGAACACAGATCAGGGTCAATACTGTTTGATATCACAAGAATAATTGACTGCATGAACCCAGATCAAGGTCAATACTGTTTGATTTTCAGATGAATAACTGACTGGATGAACCGAGATCAATATCAATACTGTTTGATATCACAAGAAGAATGAAGTGCATGAACCCAGATCAGGGTCAATACTGTTTGATAATTAACTGCATGAACCCAGATCAAGGTCAATACTGTTTGATATCACAAGTAGAATGAGCAGCTTGAACTCAGATTTGCAGTAATATGACATAGCATCTGATCAGGGTTATTGCTGTTTGAAATCCAATGTTGAATGAACTGAACCAGCCCAGATCTGTAGTAACAAGGCATGGAATATGATCACTGGTCAATACTGTTTGATATCAAAAGAATGAACAGCGTGAATGAAAATCTGCAGTAACATGACATGTTATCAAATTCAAGTCAATACTGTCTGATATCAAAAGAATGAACAGCGTGAATGAAAATCTGCAGTAACATGACATGTTATCAAATTCAAGTCAATACTGTTTGATATGAAAAGAATGAACAGCATGAATGAAAATCTGCAGTAACATGACATGTTATCAAATTCAAGTCAATACTGTTTGATATTACAGGTACATGTATATCACATTTAGAATGTACAGCAATAATCTAGATCTGCCAGCAGCTGTTTGCAGATGGGTGCACATCAGACATAGTAAACACAGAACTTCCTTTTGATATGTTAGAAGCCATTAACCTGACCCTCATTACAAGTGTGTTATGTTTCAGCATGGTTACATGACAACAGAAAGAATAAAAATATGGTATTTCACAATTTCATAACTGGTACCCTCGTTTGCTTGGAATTAAAATTCTGTGAAATTCACTTAAGAGCAATGTTTGTCTTGACACGACCAAACCGAAACATTCTGAAATCTTTTGAAGCTGATTTGTAAAAAGAAAAACTGTATTTCTAACCCCAGTTTACATTCTTGTTAATCACTGCATTTAAAGTCATTGTGAGCAACAAGGTACAGAAAGCAGTTGTAACGCATGTGTACAACTTGTAACAGCTTGTGTACAACAGCCCATCCTGACTCAACTGCTCCTGGTAGCTGATCAATGCAAAATGTGTACATGAACTAGCAAAACATGTGAAAGTATTCTATGTACTGATATATGTACATAATTCAATTAACTTCCTTAATCTGACAACATTGTAAAACTTCAAATATGCAAGTTCAGCAGAGAAACATTCTAAAAAATAAAATCTTTCATTAAAAAACTTACAGTCAGGAAAACAGCTGTTCAGATAATAAATTCAAAACAATGAAAACAAGCAAAATATTTAAGGGTTTTCCTAATTAAAAAAAAACTAAACTTAAATGTCCAGTCATCGCAGCTCCCTGAGATGAGGATACGTCATCCGGTACCCTGAAATAAGGCTATGCATCATCTGATAATTAAATCTGAATATATCCAGAAAACTTCACTCTTCCATTCATACCAATGTTCCAAATTAGCAGTAGCCCACTAGACAGAGGCTTGTAAATTTCCTGTCTGACTAGTACTACAGACCTGCCAATCCTGACAAGTCCGTCTCAATGAGGCAGATGAGTTTTCCCCGTAAGTTTGATGTAATTCTTGGAAATTCTTTTCCATTTCACATGACAATGGCAATCATATTTCCCACCATGAGTCATGCTCAAATTGGCATGTGATGTCCAATAAACATAATTGTGTCCCTTCCAGCTTTTAAAGAATCTGAATATTCCTTTTTATTCTTCTTTGGTGATTATTCAAACTTTTTAAGAGGCTTATTTTCCCTTTCGTCTTGAACATGCAGTGCTTGCTGGATGCCCTTTAAATTTTTTTTATATCATCAACAGTTTGATCACACAGATGCTTCACAAGAACAAACTGGTGCAGTTTAAAGTGTCTGACTCTGGTGCTGCTGTAAAGTTAGTCTGGTTCCCTAACTAATTTCACTAATTCTCAAATGAAACCCAGATACTAATAAAACACAGATGAACAAATTTTCCAGATTTTTCAGCAATTATCATTTTTCCATAGCTTTTGAGGAAACAATAGAACTACTAAATTTCTAGCCTACAAGTCTTTCTGGACAAAGAAATTAATGTTGAATTGTGAGTCTGATTCAAACTGATTTCTACATCATCAGGTAAATGTCACAGTAAAACTTTTATGGTATTGCATGCCATGACCAATGTATTTCAATGGTGGAAGCATTTCTTGCCCGTCACCCCTGTATGAAATGTGCCCTACATTACTTCAAAGAACTGGGGCCCCGAGTGGCCGAGTGGTCTAAAGCGCTCTCCGTTTCGGATCACTACCATCTCACCTCTGTCTGCATGGGTTCGAGTCTCGGATTCGGCTAATGTGGGTATGTGAGAAAGCTTGCCAGTAGCTTCTCATGGGTCGGTGGTTCTTTACGGGGTTTTCCCGGGTTCTTCCTCCACCATTAATGCTGGCTGCCATGTATAGCCTATCATGCACTGAAAAATGGCGTTAAACCCGACAACAACAACAACAACTTCAACGAACTCTGAATAGAAAAAGGAAACTCAAACTGACTGTAAATTTTGCTATAGGGTTTCAAATGTGGAGAGTCTTGTTTTTTGTCCTGAAAACCCTCATATAAGCTCCCACTAATTTTTAAAAAGGAACGTTATATCTTGATCACTCTCATTACTTTAACACAGACAACCTATAACAATCTCTTCTGTCCTAAATATTTGCCCACATAATGAAGGTTAACACACATCTTTACCCAATTACTCGTCAAATATTTATATTTAATATCTGAACTGAAAAAGTTATATTCCAGTGGTTTGAGGTAATATCATGTGTAACAGTACTGTTTTGTCTTTAATGGAACAAATGTCACAATGCACCAGAAAGAAGCAAGAGAACCATGTTCCCCCATATCAGCATTATAAACACAATCACATTTCAGGTTTTGCTTCTAAGACTAGATCTTCATTCAGGCATTCAATTAAATGGGAAGGATACTTGTACTATCTTTCACCTCAAGATAATTTACTTTTTGTCAACTACTATAATGGATATAATTAGTTATTTTTGGTCTACAAATCAGATCAAGACTTTTTTTAAAAACTCCTCTGGACAAAAAGTCCCAGCCCCCACCTCCCATCAAATTATTGGTCCCTAAGACGTCATAATGTTACCAAGAAACTAATCATAGCATAATTTTTTTATTTTAATTTTTACGGCCAAAGCACTCCTACACAGTCAATTCAAACCTGATGCATGTTATCAGAAGCCATCTGCAGCTGCTTTGCACTGGGAATTGCTTTTTGCATGCTTTGTTTACAGAGAGCTCACAAATGATTCAACACATGTTGTATTTTCTGGTAGGAGATCTGTATCCCCTTTTTGCAAGGCAACATAGGGATACTCTGAACCCATCTGCATCCTGTTGGGGGCTTTAACTGCCTTGATTTCCTTTCAACAAGTTCAAATTAATTATCTATAAAGGGTTACTTACAGCAGTACAATTCCAAGGAGAGACATCCCAACCATAACTTGATACAAATCCACACAAACAAACCTGGATTTCAGAGGCATTTAGCTCACCAGTACTACAAACCATGGGTTCTAAATAATTTCAGCAGTGAATTAGGATGTTTCAACCTAAATTTTGATTGTCATCAGAAAAGAACCAGAAGAATCCCAGTGGCAGAGCGAGAGGGGTTTGGGGTGAGTTAGTTGGCTCAGTCAAACCTCTTGGCCAATTACGGTAGAACATTTCTAAGTGAAAAACAATAAAAGGCTGGTAGGCTATTTGTAACACATAATTAAACACCCTTTTTAAAATCAATCCCTGTAGAAAATAACTGGTAATTTAAAATTTTCGCTATTTGTCAAGAACTTTGTGGAAAATATGAAAGAATACAAGTATAGAGAATACCGATGCCTTTAATATATTTTGTTAATATCATACATTAAACAGGATCTAAAGGAATTAACATAAATTGCAAAATATTAATACTAAATTTTTATGATCATAAGTGAACACTAATATCTGTCTAATTGTGTAATCCATGTATCTTAATATAGAACTGACTAAAATATACACAGCAGTTACTTTCTATGACCATTTTTTTGATTCAAATGATGCACTGTTTCAAGAGCTTACAAAGCATGTTCAGGAAGGTTACCACTGAGTCTAATTTCCATTTAGGATCAAATTTTGAGCTATCTCCTTTAAATAGCTTGACCAGATGTTTCAAGGAATAATCACCAACAGAGCTAAATTAGAAAAGTGCCTACAGTTGGAAGTACAAACAACTGTTAGGTACAGACTAGCAGACACTATGCCATAGGCTTTGGAGGGTTCAGCAAAAATCCACACCATCATTAGCTTTAATAGAAATCTTCATTACAAGCATATTTTTCCATTAATTTGCCATTTGTTCCCATCCCTGCAATGCCAAGACTCTAACATAGAAGAAGGTATTTATAGGTCCAAAGACCTAGAAAGGAAGTTTCAGGTGGAATGAAATGATAATAAGGTTTAATATACATTACTTCATATATTACATAATTACTGACCTTTATTGACAAGACCAGGATGTTTTAGGAACGAGTAAACCTCTCATTCCCTAATGTGAAGCCGAGGTTGATATTACAAGTTGACCAGTTTATAAAACTTCATATTCATTGAAACAAAGATCACAAATTGTCTTTTTACAAAATTTTGATCAAGATTTTGGGTTTTTTGCCTCTGAAGAGTAAAAATGAAAATGCTATTTTAAAACCCCAAAATTATCTATCAATATCGAAACAGTTCAACTGCATGAATTACTGTAAATCTCGTGACATCATCTAAACCACTCACAAAGGACCTCTCACAGAAATCATACAATAATTCAAAATATGACGATTAAAAGCCTTTACACAATTATTCCGAACCATCATTCCTCATGCAATGATGTACTAATCACATATTAAGGGCAGTTTCAAACGTGTATCTGAAACAGAGCATTAATTTACAAAATAAAAATTTATTTTTACCTTCAAGGAGATAATATCCTCTTCTTTAATGTAATTATTTCTGATGGTAAATCCCTGAAATTAAAAAATATACTAAGTTTAATCATGAACTTTATTACACATAAAAGAACACTGCAAAGTCAAAAACAGGTGCAAAAAAAGTGCCATTATTATCATATGGATTAGGCTCTGAGAATTCTAATGCAATCTTCTTAGAAGTACTAAGCAAAGTCTGGATAAAATTAGCCCAACATATTTTTTTAATTAGAGTACAGTTTACACCTTATTATTATGTGTACACACTGAATGAAATGTTATTTGATGCAAGATGCAAGTATTTTTAATGGAGTTGTTTAGTTTTGGTAAGTTTTGTTTTACACTAATCAGCTACAACAAGATGCTGAATAAGAACAAGGTAAAAAGATACAGTGATCTATCTCTCTATGCCTTTGTTAATGGGAGTCATAACAGTTATCTGCATGTTATAACAGGTTTACAAATTGACAATGTATACAGAGGGATTGGATGATTCAGAAATGTACTTGTTCTGGATGAATCTTCACTTGTCCTTCCCACAAATGTTTTCTGGCAACAACAGAAACTTTACTAGTCTTAAGACTGGTGAAATTATGAAAACTAATTCTGAAACACTGTTCAAAAATACACTGTTCAAAAATACACTGTTCAAATAATGCATCAAATGACAAGAAAGAGCATGTAAATCATGTTACCAGGTATATCACATAATTACCATACATACTCTGAAGTCAATTCCATTTGTAAACTGCATAGACCCAGAACTGCCACTGCATAATGCACCAGCTGAAATGGGTCTAATTAGTTTGTAAGGAGCAATCAGTAGAACAAACAAAACAGGCTCAGACAAGAGTGTGCAATACACAATTACAGATCAGGGTGTATGATGTTTGCAACTGGATTCAGCTTATAAGCAAATACATACTGAACTGATTCTCAACAAATAAAATATAAACGGACTATACTCAGTAGCAATGATAAAATAAAATTTGACCAATTTAAATGTTTTCCATGATCATACAAGTGTTATAAGACAAGGCAGCAGTACAATAAGGGGCTTTATAGTGAGGGAATACAGTATATGTCACAATTCTTTTTGTACAGTTTTTCTGCCAATAAAAAACTTGTAGCAGAAACAATTTACACAGAAGCAAACACAAATTTTTACAAGACAGTAAAACCCTTGCTCTCAAGGTCACTCAAGGTACATAAATAACAAGTCCTCTTTTGACAGGTGTTCAGATACAGAAATGAGTCATTCACAGAGAGATGTTCTCTATATAAAGAAACATGTCCACAGCACTCAGAATTGTTCCTATATAGTATCCATGTATTTTGTTCCTATACCTTATTCCATGAGCTTGTACACCTAAGTTTATTGCTCTAATGATATTGTCAGTGAACTTAAATCATGTCCCCAATTAGGTTTAAGCAAACATGAACAGGTGCCAAAATGATTTCATCTGTCTGATGAGTCACACTTGTATAAAGTCAAAATAATTATATTTTATACTAAACAAAATAAGTATCTTTTGTCCATATCAGACAGGTATCCCTAATATATACACATAACAAATAAAGGGAATCTTACTGGGGATTCCTGAAGGTTCACTTTAGGGAAAGGTGTCATTTATACATGTCTGCCTCAATAACTCATTGATGGAGTCCATAAACATCAACCAAGGTGTTAGGAAAGGAGGTGATAGAGGAGCTCAATTCAAATCCATAAATTGTTCACATAATTTTAATACAGATCAATCTGATATGCAGTACTCACAAATTCATGTAACAATGAAGCTAGAGTTGCTTTCCTCTTTAAGTACAATATATTTTTACCCATCACAAACAAACACTAACAAAACTAAAGCTTCACTAATGAACTGCCACAGCCAAACCATCAACATATTTGTACTGATCAGTCCACCAAGATACCAATTTTATATATCATTATACACTTTTTTGTTGACATCACAAGGCAATGACTAAGTACAACCCTATATCATTTGTGCTATAAATCTTTCTTTACCAAGTCCAGGAACATAACATCTGGATCAACAACAAAAACAACAAAACAAACCAGAACACACAAAACTCCAGCTTAGCCACTGTGTACCTTTTACTAGGTTCTCAATGAAGCACTTGCTAGCATTGACCAACTCTTTAAATTTTTGAAATACAGGCATATCATATTTTGTATTGACTACACTGAGACCAAAGTAAAAAGGAAAAAAAAATGAAAATAATTTCACTTAGCACAACTTCTTTAACTGGCATTTATTTTTGTACGGTGTTGTCTCAGAATGCATTTCACAACATTTTCATTGATCAATATTTTGCTATGTTATGTTACTTATTGGGAAAATATTTTAATGAAGAAAAAAACTTACAAAATGTATTATATTATTAAAATTCTGTAAAGATCAAGATGACTACTCTGCACACTAGCTACCACACTCAATGATAAAATAAGTGATATATTTTCAGATTTTGATTATCAATTTTTATCACAATTTTTTAATATTGGGTAAACAGTAGTCTATTTTGGATTTTTCAGGAAGATAAGAGATACACACCTGCCTCCACATTATAGCCAGGTACACCTGCTACCAGGGCAGGCTAAATGAGGAATCAGTTTATAGCTGTGTCCTCGATATCAGATTTTTACTATGCTTCATGCCCAATGTATAAGTGAATTCAGAATAAAAATTTTTTTTTACAAATCTGAAGAATTTACATATTCCACACATCAAAATTTATTTGCATAGTTTAAAAATTCTATTCTCAAAATAGATTCTAATGATATTCATTTATCTTAAGTTTTATTAAATTTTACAATTTATTCTAATTTCGACAAAACTAAAAAAGTCTCAACAGAATTTTTTTTCATTTATGGAAACCAAGGAAACTTCCACTGTTAAAAACTCCACTACAATCTGCAGGTGTGCATGATACCTTACTGATGACTTGAAATGTTATTTGTACTTTTTCATGTTAACACCCCATTAATGTAACCATATAACCTTTTCATGCCAATAAACTATCAACTTCAGATGTGACCATTAACAGACTTTCAACACTGACAATTGCAAAACAAACCCTCTGAATGCCATGGTACGTGTCTAATATCTTACAAAGATTTTGCTTAGTAATTAGCTTCAAATCTCATCTAATTAAACAAACTGTCAAAGTGTTTGGAAAAAAATGAGGCACATGGGCATGAAAGGAAAGTGCAAAAATTACCTGCTACTTTAGTGTGGTGATTAAGTGAGTTCACAGAATTTGCAAACAGAGCAAGATTTCACTATCTAGCAATTTTGTAAGGGGAATTTTTAATTATTTAAGGCTGGTGTGTAATAATAATAACATGAACTGACAATAACATGTGGACTAAATATGTTCATTCCATTAAAAACTGTTGTCAACCATCACCCCCAAGGATTCTGTCACAATTAACCAATAAAATGGCATCTAGAGCCATATTTCACTCTTCAAAACAAATGTGTGATAATGAACTTTCACTGAACAAAGTTGCAGTTGTATTAGAACTGCAAGGGGCAGCTGCAAGACATTACCAGGGAATACCAAAACCTACATGTCCACCCTGTGCAAGTAATGTTACTAAAATGCATCTCCATGTTAGGAAGTGTTTGGTTATGGCGTAGTTCTGTGAGGGCATCTATTCCATCATCCGGCTCATCTGCAGTTCTGTGTATGGCAACAAAGAAATTACATAAAACTGCTATTGGAAAAGTACAAATCTTAACTGCTTGAAAAAGAAGGTACATGTATATCCGGAGATGGTATAAAAAACCCAGGTGATTTTATGATGGTTTATTATAATTAACATAAAAGTTCTTATAAAATCTTAATGTTATTTATCTAAATATGATATAGAAACAATGCAATGTTCCAAATATAGCAGAAATATTAAACGTCTAATGGTGTAATGTGTCCCAAGTGATGCTTCTAGAAAAAGTGCTCAAAAAGGCATGTTCAATTAGTCTTTTGAAAAAAACGATGTTCAGGCATTGATAACCAATTAACAGGATTCTTAAATCTCGTTATCTACCAAGTTCTGACCAATATGACTTCATGTATTTCTTTTGCAACCACATGGCATATGTTTGACAACCAACACACAACATGACTGATGTTCTTGTAGAAGCTGATAAAAATAAAAGATAAGTTTGACAAAAAATACTTGAGACTGAGGGACTTGGCTCTTGGAATTTCAAACATGTAAACTTTAAGATAAGCATATTTGACACCAACTTCTGCATCACTGGAGAGACCCCCCCCCCCCAGTCTACATTGTAAGACTGATTAAAGTCAGATCAGAATTATGGCTTCCAGAGTGGTAAAAAACTCAACCAATCAGATGCAAGATCACCTCATTAGTATCCAAGATCCTGATGATACAAACATAAAATCCAAGTTTGGTCAAAATCAGAGTATAAATTCGGCTTCAAGAGTGGTAACAAGCTCAACCAATCAGATGCAAGATCACCTCATTAATATGCATCAAAATCACTCAATATCAGACCATTCAAGATTTTGATCATATAATCTCATGTTTCAAGTATGATCAAAGTTGAACCAAAATAACAGCTTCCAAAGTAGCAGCAAAACTCAGTCAGTCAGATGCCTGATCACCTTATTAATACACGATAAAAAGTATCTGGCTCATTATCAAGCTTATATATGAGTTTTTATTATACAAGCATATATTTCATGTTTGCTCAACAGCAGATCAGAACCACAGGCTCCAGACAGGCAACAAGCTCAGCCAATCAGATGCATGATCACCTCTTTGGATCATGCTCATTCTAGAACTTATGTGAAATTTCAATGATGTAATATTCAAAGCTTGATAAACTGGGTTATAAATATGACCTCTAGGCTGGTAACATGGTCAGTCAATCAGATGCAAGATCACCTCACTAATATGCATGGATCCTGCACATATTTGTTCTCTATCATCTGTAATTTGGATGAAATAAGCTCATATTTCAGGTGTGCTCAGACACTGATCAGAATTATGGTAACCAAAAAGTTAAATGTTAACATTATAAACTGTAATACTAAACAAAAGTTTCAGCTGAATACAGCCAATTGTGAAATATATCACGAACTTCACAGTACAACCTGTCTTGAAAGACCACTGCTCTGAGAAAACTTATGTTGAAAGACCATATTCTCCTTGCACATTTTTATTGATTATATAGTGGTATGACCTGTTATGAAAGAACACCTGTTTTGAGACACCATAATGTTTTGGCAGAAGGGGTGGTCTTTCAAGAGAGGTTCTACAGTACTATGGAATCTCAATGCTGCTGATGTTAACATTGCCACCTGAAAACCATACTTTCATAGAAAGACTTCACTGGACTTTGATACTGAATACAAGATATAGGTTCCATGCCTGACACAGATCATTCTTGGTTTTAATTTTAGGAAGGCTATAAATACACAAATACATTTACAAATTTATCTTTGAGAATGAACATTCCAAGAGAGAAACTTCATATGCTTGAGTTGGGTGTAAAATCAAAATAAAGATAAGGACACTTAAGTTCAGAAAAACCATTATGTGATGCCTGGAAGGAATGGCACTTGTACAAAATTTTCCTTTTGCTAAAAACAGACCATAAAATCACTGTGCCCATCTGCTGCCATATTGTTTTCGGACAAATCACCGCGACGCTTAGTAACACGTAGTATTTCACAACATACAGGCAAAAATAAACTTGTTTTTATTTGCTCTTCCCTCACTATGTAATGTTTTGATGTATTCAGCTATAATATACGTGCGTGTATAGTAATAATTGTGTACATTTTATTTCTTTGTCATCCTTTTGTATTGTTTTCAAATCTACATTGAGCAAAACTCTTGTATGTACACATTAAAGGAATATATATATACATGTGTGTGTGTCCCAAATGAATGTGTTGAAACCAGTAATATTCATTTATATCTACTCTGTTTCCTTTTCGGTTATTTTCTGTATGTAAAATGTTTATCATTTTAAGGGTGGCTGTCCTCATTAGGGACAGCAGTTTTTGTATTGCTGTTTCCATCAATACATGAATACAGTTCTACTTCTGACAACATGTATATATCTTTTAATTAAGGAAACGTATTATCCACTAAGTATAAATATAATCAACCAGTGCTGCTCTTTTCAACACCATAACTCTAATGAACATAATGCATTCTTATATGTTCTAACTGTCATTCAAAATTACAATTTGTTTGTAAAACAGACACTGATATAAACACATACATTTTCTCTCCTCTTTTCTTAACTTTGTTACCAATTAACACATCAGAATCAGAAAAGGTTAATAAAATCACTAATGCATAATACAAAAAAAAACCAACAAAAACAACCACAAACCCCCACCAAAAAAACAAGCACTGATGCATTGTTTTTAAATATATGGAATATATATGCAACATTTCTAGATTATACATGCATAATATCATATCAACTAAGCAGAGTGTAATTCTATACGCTAAACAAAACATAAGATATAGTCAAATTCCTACATACACCCCTCTCTATTTAAAACATGAATCACACATAAGGATACTTCATCGATATTATTTAATGGGGGTGGGGGTGGCAGTTTCCTTGGCATTTTATCTCAAAATATTCAGGGTATATCTATCAGTGATGAAGTACAATTTGTTTATTATACTGTTCTAGAAAGATTCATCAAAATTGATTACATGTTTTATACAGTCTGCAGGCTTAAGCCCCGCTGTAACTAAATACTGCAATGCACATCCATATTCAGGTGAACAAATTTAACGCCTGGTACATGGTTTTCAGTAAGAACAATAATAAGAAAAATAACACGGAAAAGAACACTGAACGGCATCATGCCGGTTTGCCTTGTCTGAATGGCTATTTTTAGAAACTGATATCACTGTGTGTGACGTTTCCGAGGTAAAAAGTACAAGTGCCATTCTTAAAGGTATTTGAAAGTGGAGTGAGGAGTAAGGTTACCACTTATATAGTTTGCCCAAATATTTGCATGAAAGTTAACTTATCACCAATAACTTCAAGAAGTACATTCTTCTACCATGGTAATTTGTACTTCATTCAGCTTCAACTGTTCATTACAGGGAATGGATATCAGACGAATAATCTTTATGTGTTTTAGAATAAACCCAAATTATCTGTGTTAAATATGACATATTGATATGTAATCTAAACCCAAATTGTTTAAATTAAATATGACCCACTGATATGTAATCTAAACCCAAATTATCTGTATAAAATATGACTCACTGATAATGACAAAATTATTTTACTGGCAAATCATTAAAGAATTTTTTTTAAGACACACTATCCTTTGTCTTGTAATCTCCTGGAATGGTTTCTCTGGTGGCACCACCTACTGGATTTACAGGGATTAACTAAACTTAGTGCACCATTTCACTTTCTTCTAGTGTTATGGTGGTAACTGAGTGCAGGTGTCTGAGTTTGTACATCTCCCACTTGTGGTTGGGTGGCAGGTCTGCATCACCATAGCAGCTTTTGTGACTATGGCAACCTAATGACTGGCATACCAGAATATTAGTGTTAATGGATAGATAAAAGGTTTTATGGCCTGTAATATTTTGGCAACAGTAGGAAGCAAAGGTTATCAACAACCCTTCATTCAAGACAAACTAATGACAATTCTACTCACTACTGGAGCCATTTACATTTAGTTTTCATGAGGCAACTTGCAAAATATGAACATAAACATAAAAAAATCACCTTACAATCAATAAGGCTAGCCTGGAATTTTCTATATAATATTGAAAATCTTGATAGATTTGAAATGCAACTGTTTTCAACATGTATCTGAATGTTGCTGGCTGACAAAATCGTAAAAAGATGTACAATAACAAATAAATTTCTCACTTAGTGAAATTGCAAAACTGGTGAAAACTGCATCTTTTTAAATGCAAAAACTGTATTGAAATACCATCCCTTATGCCAAACAATTATGGTCTCTCATAATCAATAAATGGGTGCTTTGAGAATATGGTCTCTCAAGACAGGTGGTCTTAAATAGCAATTGTCTTTCAATACAGGTTATACTGTACCCTTAGAAATGCCTTTATGGGTTTGTGGATGTATATGTAGAATAGGCTTGATGTGGACTCCTGTATGTTGTAAGAGACCACCATTTGAGGTCAACTGTAAACTCATGATGATGCTCCAACCGTGGTCTAAGAGTGTTCTTTTTTTTTAAAGAGTGCAGTTTACAAGAACAATTCTGATTGTCCTTTTAGGATTTTACTCTTTTTTACCTTATCTTTGTTTTGAATGTGCTATTGATGAGTTTTGAAACTTTTTAACTTGTATTTTCTTTTTGTCTCATGAAGATAAGTTGATAAATGAATAGTCAAAAGAAAATAAGACAAGGTCAAAGAGATGTCAGAACTTCGAACATGCATGCATGTTCGAACATACATACATACATACATACACACACACACACATACACACATACATACATACATACATACATACATACATACATACATACATATATACATACATACATACATATATACATACATACATATATATATATACATACATACATATACATACATATATATATATATATATATATATATATATATATATATATATATATATATATATATATATATATATATATATATATATATATATATACAGTAAAGCCTGCATATAGTGGTCACCCTGGGGATTGACCAAATTAACTTTTAAAGACATGTCGCCTTCGTATGGCATCATCACCTAAAGCAACTATGTGATAAAGAATCAAAAGAAAAGCAAGGCAGAAGTATGTTAAAAAGAATCAAAACAACAGGTTCTTCCTAGAGTTTTCCAATGTTCTTCCACCACCAGATATACTGGCCACAATATATAGTCTATCATAGACTGAAAAATGGCATTAAATCCAACAAAACCTAAGCTTTACAATAAACCATAATGTACATATTAGCACTTAAATTGCACCTCTGCACAATGCTGTCTGTTTTGTGCCAACTTGAAGTAAAGATCTAAAAATATAAAAACAAAGAAATGCACAAAACCTTTAGGAAGATAAACACTTTCCCCCAAAAAAATGTAAATAGGAATTGCCACATGACAAAAGATAAAAGGTAAGGACTGAGAAATGGGGAGTGCAGAATACAGACTATACACTTCATTTGTTTATTATGAAACCAATAGAAATTAAAAAGTCATACCTGCCAGAACCCAACATGCCATATGAACATTTTTTCTCCTACCCCTCGGTCATGTTTATAAAACCAGATTTTCACTAACGTTGTGAAAAACATAAAGACAAGTGAGAGAACCCCTTCTTCACACCACAATGGATGCCTGTAACCTGTAGTTAGTATCAACGGCCATGCTTTATGCTTATCACCACTGGGCAGTTTATACAGTTGATGCTCACAGAAGAGATTAAAAACCTTAAGGTGGTCAGAAATAAACCAGAACAGATGCAAATATTAACTGTCTGATTATAGCTAGGGTGATTATGTGTTAAGAATCCTTTGCAAACTGCTGCAGCAGAGTCCATTAGGTTAATTTACACATGTAAAATAAACAAAGTGGAACAGCAAATTCTTTTTGCTAAATCAAAGAAATGCATGCAAAAGAACTTTATTACAATTTGTAGCCTTTAAGGAAAATGCTTAAGCCATCTTTATTAAAGATTAGTAGCTTGTTCACGACCAGCAACATTTCTGTAAGTCAAATTTTATTTCTTATACAGCATGCAAAACAGGAATATTTCAGTAGGCATACTGTCGAAAGGCAGCTTTGATCCATAAAAGGACGAATCATTTGTGAGTGTGAGCAAATCCCAGCTAAACTTAATTTCAAAATTACAGGTTGACAGACTGACTCTGTGGGCAGCATTTTACAATTTTCACATACTGCGAACATTATATAGACATTAGCCATTCTTAACTAGTGTATATAAATCATTCATTGAAATAGCAACATCACCCTCTGCATCAGGGAAGATGCAGAAAGAGCATTTTTGGTGCTCAGAAAAGTTAAACAAGACCTCTGAGAAAGTTTAAAAAACAGTACCGTACCATATGGTCTCTAATGAGTACAAACATGACCAGTAATGACAGCTACATCACCTTCAAACTCTCCAATTAACTAATGACAGTTAGAGTCAAACCACCACACGTTAATAATGTATTCCACATTACAACAGATTTTAGCGACGAAACTTCATCTATTTTTTAAATGTCTGTGTTGTGATTATGTGTGTTGTGATGATATATGATATATGAGTTCTAAGTGTACCAGCTACATTTGGTTTGGAAGTGTATTTGTATATTAAACAGAAACTTTGTCTATTGTTTTATTTAATGTCTGTGTTGTGATTATATGTGTTATGATGATACGTGCAATGCTAAGTCTACCAGCTATTTTTTGTTTGCAGTGTATCAAATGCTTTGAAGAAAACATTTTATTTTCTTAATTTAAATTTCCAGCCATTTTCTATAGATTTATACAAATTATATTAATTATTCTCAATTGTACAACACTGCTTATTTAGATCAAAGGTAGTGATCACCTTTTAGACCACAAAATCAACTGTTTGCATACATAAAAAAAAAAAACAGCTTGGGAAGTTGGCAAGTATCCATGTGATAAATTTAAAGCACTGGGAAACGCTAACCAATACCAACAAAAAAAGAGAAATGAAGTTATATGCTCACAAGGTTATCAAAACAAATCTAACAACCATCAAATGATTGACAAATCTTAACAAAAACCACAAAAAATTGGAAAATATTTAATGATCTGTACAATGGTGAAGGTCATCTCATAATTTATATCTGAATTTACAACACCTTATGGTATCACGGTACCAATTGTTTTTCCATATACCTCAATGCTAATGTTTTGTGAAATAAATATACTTTCTGTCCTACTTGGGCATGCATGTCACACGCTGTCATATAGAACAATGCTAGATTGTCAATTTGACAATGACATAACCAGGTACTCCATTGCATTTAAGAGAGATAACTCTACTGGAACTAGACAGGGGTAAGAGTTATCTAGTCACAACAAGCACATTTTCAGTCATGTGTACCATATTTTAAAAAAATCATAAAAAATACAAAATATGATCTAGATAGAAATTAACACAAACTCACATGTTGCCAAGAGGCTCAACTTTTTTTTAAGCCAAACAGAAAGCACAAGTCTTACATAATGCACCAATCACAGCTAGTTTTGTTCTTTAATTCTGAATACAATGTTCCATACACCTTAAGCTCCGCCCACCTGGACTTGCGCAATTGGTACCGTTATACCTATAGCAAACCTTAATTTTTCCAATAATCTGTGAAATAGTTCGGGACTGTATAAGTAACAAATATACTTAGTCTCACTTGTGAAAAACAATTTGATGAGGTACTAACCTATGTCTTATATGAATGTGTATAGAAATGTCATTGAGCTGTTTGAACTATTGTTTTCATACTTTTGCTTCACCATCAAAATCATCTTTTGAAATAAAATGAATTCTTTCAACTATGAGTTCTATCTTATTCATATCAGCAATTATTGAACTTCACATAGGTGATATGGGATAAATCACATTATATCATATTATGTAATAACTAGGTCAAAGGTCAATGTACCAAATAGTATGCACCTGTCCTACTTCAAAATGTACAATTCACCTAAAAGAAAGGAATTTATATTTGTTTGGTAGGTGCAGAACTTAACATCAGAGACAGGTGGACATGACCCAATCTTATTATAAAGTATAAGCTTTGACCACTTTACACTATCTACAGATACAAGAGGTCACTAACCACCAGTCCTCACACAAAGGTCCACCTACCCATCCTCTTTGTAACACAGATAGTAAGCTTTCCTCCTTTGTAATGTGAATAAAATTGTTTCAATAAGCCAGTCAGTCACCAAATATAGTAAATCGCAGCTTCTAAGTGGTTATGTTTGGATTGGGAGGTGAAATTAGGGGAATAAAATACAGAAAAATGCCAAATATAAACACTAAGTATAGCACATCAAATGGAGTTAAAAACAGGAGGAAAGTGTTTATCTAAAAGGGAGAGGTAGCTTATGATAAAGGAATTAAAGGTGGCAAAGTCAGCAATGCGAAAAATGAGAAGTGAAAGTTTGATGACCTTACCTTGGACAAATATATGGGGCAGGGCCCAACAGGTCCAAGGATAGCCCAAAGGCAACTGTGCTATAACATCCCTTACAGGACCCAAATTTCAAGTGAAGTTGTGTTCATTTCCATCTAATATAAAAGGGTGAATAATTTAGATAATATAGATACATATAAAGTATATTTCTTCTACATAAGAATTTAATAATAATTGGCATAAGATAGAGAGAAACTTATCTCAGAGCCAAGCAGAACATACCTTATCAGTTTTTAAACTTGTAAACTTTACTGTGAGAAATTATCAAATTGCTTCTACTTACATTTGCATCAAGATTGAGGGCTAATATAATACTTCACAAATCTTCTCTTTATTTTCATAATCAGTCACTGAAAATGTGAGATTTTATTTCCTTGAAATGTTATGACTGGTGTAAGGGAGATAACTGAATGATATACATAAGGTGTGGTAACCTTGAATACATTATCCATGTAATATAGATGAGTTCATCAACAACCTGTATTAACTTCATTGCAATTAAATTATCTCAAAATACATTACTGACAAAGTGAGAACCTAACATTTAGACTCCTATGTTTAGTGGAGACCTCAAGAGTCATGTAATTTTAATTTCTAAGATGACGCAGCTCTTTCATATCACATAGTTCATATTTTCTACAATGCCGGCATGTAGAGTGCAGCCTTCCATAACCATGCAGATATCATCTCATGCCAATTTGGATTCTTGCGATGGGATGCAAAGTTTCAAGAACAGTGTGGATTTGAATGGAATGAATACGCACTGTGTGACTAAAATGGTTATCATTCTGTAATGTTGGACCAAACATGGAAATTCCACAGGAGCAGCTTGACAGAAAGAAATAGGATTAATTGAAAGTCAATAGTAGATTATAATTGGGCTTATATAAGTGCCAATGGGAAATGCTGACTTAAGGAAACTGTTCTTGTTTGTTGGTATTCACTGCTACTTCAACAAAAGGGAATGCAAGAGAACTGAACTAACTACATGAACAATTTCAAAGCAGGAGAGTGTAAAAAAAAAAAGGGACAATTAGAGCAGGACAATTCAAATCAAAATGGGAAGGAATACCAAATCCTTAATAAATTACCTAAAAATTACTCATGCCAGAACATCCCACATGATACAAGTGATCTATCTACAAGTGTACTTAGAATGTTCTCTATCCTGGTTTATGGCATGCCTTACAAGAACAAGATAGTTGTTTTTGTACACATGATTTTTCATCTTTTGCAGGTACAATAGCCAATATTTGGCCAAAATCAACTATATTATGTTTCCATAACTTATTTTGTTGCATGCATTCCAATCTAGGAGGTAACAGCACATACATAAAGGCATCAGGTAACACAAGTCTATATCTATCATAGCTATAGTTATCAAAAGTCCCCATCCAAAGCCATCTTGTGCTATTTTCTAAAGATTTCATACATTTTATTCTTAAAGAACTTTCAATATTTGACCAAAAGTGTTCAGCATACATTTGTTTTCCTACATCAAACTAGTATAGTTCATAAATGCCGCCCACATGTATGCGTTTCTATGGAAACACTGTGAGGCTATTCTTTCCTTTAGGTATCACGGTACCAATTGTTTTTCCATATACCTCAATGCTAATGTTTTGTGAAATAAATATACTTTCTGTCCTACTTGGGCATGCATGTCACACGCTGTCATATAGAACAATGCTAGATTGTCAATTTGACAATGACATAACCAGGTACTCCATTGCATTTAAGAGAGATAACTCTACTGGAACTAGACAGGGGTAAGAGTTATCTAGTCACAACAAGCACATTTTCAGTCATGTGTACCATATTTTAAAAAAATCATAAAAAATACAAAATATGATCTAGATAGAAATTAACACAAACTCACATGTTGCCAAGAGGCTCAACTTTTTTTTAAGCCAAACAGAAAGCACAAGTCTTACATAATGCACCAATCACAGCTAGTTTTGTTCTTTAATTCTGAATACAATGTTCCATACACCTTAAGCTCCGCCCACCTGGACTTGCGCAATTGGTACCGTTATACCTTATGAAACAATGGTACATGTTTGCATCAATAAAAATGAAGATAATGCCAGTGAGTTAAATGTTACTATTGTTAATATTAAATAGTATGTTACTGTTAATATTAAATAGTGATATTGTTGTTAATATTAAATGTTACTGTTGTTAATATTAAATATGTTACTATTGTTAATATTAAATAAGGTTACTGTTGTCAATATTAAATAATGTTACTGTTAATATTAAATAATGTTACTGTTAATCTTAAATAATATGTTACTATTGTTAATATTAAATAATATGTTACTGTTAATCTTAAATATGTTACTTCTGTTAATATTAAATAGTATGTTACTGTTGTTAATATTAAATGTTACTGTTGTCAATATTAAATAATGATACCATTGTTAACATTAAATAATGTTACTATTCTTAATATTAAATATGTTACTATTATTAATACTAAATAATATACTACTGTTGTTAATATTAAATAATATGTTACTATTAATATTAAATAATATGTTACTGTTAATATTAAATAATATGTTACTGTTAATATTAAATAATATGTTACTGTTGTTAATATTAAAGAACCAATTACGCTTTGTAATGAGTAACTTTCATACTTTTTATAACTGACAATAAAAGAATTGAAATATCTGCACAATTTTGAACCAACAAAATCTACGGATGCTACCTTTATTGGACCAAAAATATTATGGACTACAGTATAGTTAATTTCAGAAAGTACATAACACACAGACACAGACACAGACACACATTTGTGTGAGATCTTAGTCTCAAATAAAATAAATTAAAAAATTAAGGATACTAATGTGATTCCTCTTTATAAATCTGGTGATTAAATTAACAATTTTAGGCCCATTTCAATCCTTCCTGTGTTAAGAAAATTCCTGAAAAACATTCTCATGACTCCCTGATGATTTTCTTAATAAACACAATCTGTTTTGTGACGGACAATCAGGCTTTAGCCCAAATCATTCACGTGAAGTTGCTCTTGTTAGTGATTGGTTGAAAAATGGCTCAAAGGTTTAGATAATGCAGGCATGTGCAACTAAGGCCCACTGGACAGATCTGCAGGGTATCCTGGTTTTATCTACTTACCTCATAATGGGTGGATATAAAAATCACTTATCTGGTCCACACCCTGGAGGAAGCTGCACATGCCTAAAACAATGGAACTGTGGAATATGTGTTGGTTGATTTTTGGAAAGTTTTTTACTTAGTTTATTTTACTTGAAACATTATAACTTTAAAAGCTCAGCAACAACTCTTCAAATTGGTTCCAGCCATATTTGAAAGGAAGAAAACAAAAAGTAGACATACCGTAATATAATGGGACAAGAGACAAAAATTCATGTTACTTACTGAGTACACTGTACTTCAAGGATCTTTTTTAGGGCCACTAATTTTTACGTTTATCAATGGACAACATTTGCATACAATAAATATTTAGACTTATCTCTGTGTTGATGACATCACCTTATATGATATTAGCTCTTGTAAAGCTCTCACTTTGATGTAAACATAGTGAAATGATCGTTAATTTACAGAGTTAAAGTAATGCTGATAACCACACATCAAACACCTAACTGAATCATCAAGATATTATTCTTCACATGGAACTGAAAAATGTAACGCATGATAAATGTTTAGGAGTTCCAGTTGATAACAGCATGTCAGGGCCACTTCATATCAGCAATGTTACCTAACAAATCTCCCACAAATATTTGGTTACTATATAAAAAAAATTTAAAAAGAAATTCCTAACCTTTACCAATAAATAAAACTTATATAAAACTTATATTCAACTTCATCTGGACTACTGAAACATCATATAGAGTAATGGGGGCACCGAGTGGCCGAGTGGTCTAAAGCGCTCACCGTTCCGGATCACTGCCATCTCACCTCTGTCTGCGTGGGTTCGAGTCCAAGGCTCGGCTAGCATGGGAACGTGGGAAAGCCAGCCAGTAGCTTCTCGTGGGTCGGTGGTTCTTCCCTGGGTTTTCCAGGGTTCTTCCTCCACCAGTTATACTGGCCACCATGTATAGCCTATCTTGTGCTGAAAAATGGCGTTAAAACTCTACAACAACTACAACAACAACAACATATAGAGTAATGCTTCAAAAACAAATATGTTAAAACTGGGATGACTTCAAAAATGAGCTGTCCGGATTATGAATATATTCTTGATTTTTAGATCCTGACTATTTACGAATGAATGTGCTTAAGAAAGCTAAATGTATGTTTAAAGTTTCTGCTGGTTTAAAGTAACAAGATAAACAGTACTAATACAAATTCTTGTCAACCAATACTACACTTTGTCATCTATTTACATGTACTTCCTTTTTACAAGCCCAAAGCCAAATTTTTCACAATCATTACCAAATCATCTGTACCTTCCTTTCCTTGCAATGAACGCAATCTCGATAATATCTTAAGTGGGTTATGACCAACTTTGTTGTGCGTGCATGTGTGTGTGTGTGTGTGTGTGTGTGTGTGTGTATATATATATATATATATATATATATATATATATATATATATATATATATATATAGTATTTGTGTGTGTATGTGTGTGTGCATGTCAGAAGGTTTTCATGTGCAGAGTCCATATTCTGTTACTTTTGTGTACACAGCTGCATTTGATATATCTGCATGATGGGATATTAGTTTTTGTACTGACTGGGTTACTCTAAAACAAACAGACTTCATTATTATTATTATTATAAATGTATACACATTGATGCTGTGAATTACCATACAGTACATAATGGCAATGAAAAAGCTCAAATCATGAATCAGAAGTTGCCATAATCATGTCAAGCTGTAAAGCTATGCATTTGAGTTTTACACTTTATCTATGAGATATGAATTTGCCTTTTCCAATCAAGTATCACAAACAAATACAAGCACTCTGATAAATACACAAGATGGGCTAACTGACCATGTGACATTGAAGTGATTTTGGCTGTTTGGAGCCTGCACTTAATTATTTTCCAAAATAATACATGGCTAATGAACTTATTAAAACTTACTTGACCATTATACACAGATAACTGAGAGGTTTTGAATTAATTTATGATGACCACTGACTATAATGAGCAAGTGATTCCTATGTACATGACATGCAGATAGCAAAAAGTGACAGGACCAAGAAAATCTGACCAACAGCTGACCTTTATATGGAGATCACTACATGTCTGAACATAGTCACAACCCCCCCACACACACACACACAGATTTGGTTTTGTTTGGTTTGGTGCTTCATGGCACAGCAGCACAAGTAGGCTATATATGGCAGCCAGTATATTTGGTGGAGGAAGAAGACTAACTTGAACACTTGAGTAAATTGATACAGACTCTGAAAAATCATCAGTAATTTCATATCAAGCGTGACTTTGAGATCACCAATAATCTGATATAAAGACTGAAAGATCAGCAGTAACCTCATATACTGACTCATGGTTCCCACGCTTTTCTGAAGATAAATTTCAGGTCATTTCCAGGTTTTTCAAGGATGAAATTAATTTTTTCAAGGTTCACATATCACCATTACTGAATGGAATTAAAATACATTTTAGATTATAAAATAAACATTTTTAAATCTTAAGATGTTTCTCTTTCAAGACTCTCTAAAACATCTACGTCAGAAAAGATGATCATGCACAAAATCAAAAAATGTATCACATGAAATAAGTTTAACTATATTCCTATAATTTGGCATGCAATTTAGTCATTTCACTGTGCAGAATAAAATTTCTAACTTTACTTTGCTACCATGCTTTATGTTGTTATGTGGAAACAACACAACAAACATAAATAGGTTTTGTTTCCTTTCAAACCTTTAATTCTAAAGAATTCTATAGCAATATAGTTATGTAAACATTTACTATCACAGTAAAAACAAACAAAAAAACAATAAAAGCGAAGTATTATAAGTTTTACCCTGAATTTATCTGTGCCAATAAAGTCCCAAACAAGATTTTTCAAACAATCTAAACTCCTTAAGACAATCAGATTAAACAGTATTCATTTAAAAAACATAAAACTTATGATTTAAATTTTAACAAAAACACCTTCAATATTATATACTGTATTGCTGCATAAACAAGGCCTGACTTTTCTGTAAAATCAACTTGTCTTCTTGCAATTCAATAAACCAGTACCAAAACCTGTATTGATACCGAGGCTAGTATCATTTTATATATATATATATATATATATATATATATATATATATATATATATATATATATATATATATATATATATATATATATAATACAAGGGATGACAATTTCATATTTCTCCTGCATTCTATTTAAGATCTGAAACCAATGCTTCAAGCTACATGCCACTGTGTAATAGTTTCACATCAACATTCAGCTCAGAGATCTGACATTTTGGATAAAAATTTGGCTTACAATTAACAGCAGTCTGTTTTCTAATCTGGGTTTCCTCCAAATATTCCACCCCATTTTTCAAATTTGGACATTTAGGTTAGGGTGTTGGGTCAGAGCAATTGCATATAGAAAATTTAGAATTTGCCGCCAACTTGCGGTAGTGGCATAAGGTAGTCACTTACCAGTAAGCCAAAAAATTTTAACGACGTTATAATGACCTATACCTGCATGAAATCGATAGGAAAATGATTTATTTTCTCAAAAATGGCAAGTATTATAACTGCTGTCTTAAATCTGCTGATAGACTAGATGAGACTACAGCACAGATGAAACCTGACTGGAACATGTTTACTGTGCCGTGAAAGTTTCCATTTTGCAGGAAAAAAGTTTATGCTTTCAAACACTACCAATGGCGGCTTAAAACGCAAACAAACTTTTACCGACATGGGACATACTGAAAAGAAAATGTGCTTCATCATTTGTTACGTGATTGTGCTAATATTTTCCACTGAATTCAGACCTATATGATCTGTGACAAAATCAATGAATATTTTAAATGTGTGTGTGTGTGTGTGTGTGTGTGTGTGTGTGCATATTTCTGATAGAATTACTTGTATTGTATATTCAATGTATGTGACGAGATTCGTGGGTGAGTACACGATGTTGATACTCCATTCATGCTATATATTAGACATGTATAAACAGTATACACATATATGTACCAATGCATGGTTTTCTGAATAAAGCAAAACATCATGTATGCCTTCTCTGTTTTCACTACAGGTGTATTTCTCATTTAATATGCATTGATTTAAGATGGTAACTGTGCCAATGAAGCACTTATTTTTTGCACCCACATTTATCACCTACACACACACACATATTTTTATGAGTTCATGCATCATTTTATTGAGCTAACTAACTTGGTTGATTATAATATGGTTAGGTCTATAACACAGTTGCTTTTTTTTGGCTCCCAACTACCATGTCATAGTGGGACCATACTGTATATAGACTCTTACTCAATAATCACCATTAACCTCATATATATATATATATAGATATAGATATAGACTCTTACTTAGTAATCGGCAGTAACCTCATATATACATACTCTTATTTAGTAATCAGCATTCAGCATTAACCTCAACTCCCTTTGAAATCAGCAGTAATCTCACATAAAGACTGACTTAGAAATCAGCAGTAATCTCATATACAGACTCCCTTAGAAATCAGAAGTAATCTCATATACAGACTCCCTTAGAAATCAGCAGTAATCTCACATAACGACTGACTTAGAAACTTGAGCTATCTGATATACTGACTCTGACCTGGAAATCAGTCATATCTGGTGTTATGTTACAATACATACTGAACATATGGTATCACAACCATGATGAAACCCCATTACATTTTATGGCCATCCTTGACTTCATGTTAAGGATGGTAATTTGTGTGTGGAGTTCCTTATTAATGTCTAAAGCACCAGTGCATGGTTCTTTGAGTAGTGATGCCCACAAAATGTTTCATTCAAACTGTACCCACATTGAAATTTTTATTACACACTGTAGAAATCTGATGCTGATTTTTGCATATGTCAGCTGTCTCTCATGTCAAAACAGATTAAGTGCTGGATATTGACCACACACCAACATCTTCACTTGTTCCCCTGTACAGCTCGTAACAGAAACATTTCTGTAGAACTTGATGCCAATTTGCCAGATTCTTTGTTATGTCTCCAGAAAATTGGTGTGGTCATAAAAATTTAATTGCAGCTTGTTATGGGGTACTATCATATATACTCCCTTATAGAGTCCATAATGCAATGGTAGATTAGGGTATAAGTTATTTGTTTTGCTCATCACTCCTATCAGACTTCACAGACCACACCTGCCGGCGCACTTTAGGGCAGGTCTGGGTCTGTGCAGTTTGCAGTTGGACTTGACTTACAAGTGACGAGTTATGGGAATTCGTTATTTAGGATTACTCCTGACAGTTTGGGTCTTGTCAGTAGTCATCAGGGGTTGGGTGGAATGGATTTTGGAAAGATCATTGTTTAGTGTGTTGACCATGTAGCTCATGTTAAGTTTGAACCATAATTTCCAACAACCTATTTGGGGAAGATTTTAGTTTGCATAATAAAGATACTCAAAGTCTAAGCAGCAGTTTGCATTAGAAGATCAACTGGTATAAGGGTTCAATGATGTTTTGTTCTTATACACGAGTGATGATTCCACCTGGAAAGAATTATAATTGTACATGTATTTAATGCATTGATATTGTCATGCACTAGCAAAGTCTGACCCTGTCAGATGACCTACTACAACATGTGAAGCAGTTTGAAATTCAACCTAAGAATATCAAAAGGGAATCTATAAACAAGACTTTCCATAAATATTGCTAAATATTTCACAATTAAAAAAATTGGTAAATGACCTTCATTTGGGCTTAGTTTTCTCAACACAAAATTAGTGAAGAGATCAATCTGGTCATTAAAGTCAGGTCTAATTACTGAAACATAAAGTTGCCAATTAAATAAACCATGCCACTCAAGAAACATGCATACTATGCTATTATAGCCATGTCAAGGAATCTTCTTCAAAACATTCAGAGCCTTCTATCTAAATCTGCCAGCTTCCTGGACCCTAAACTATCCAAGTAGATCGGGGCCCCAAGTGGCGGAGTGGTCTAAAGCGCTCACTGTTACGGATCACTGCCATATCACCTCTGTCTGCGTCGGTTCGAGTCTCGGATTCGGCTAATGTGGTTATGTGAGAAAGCTTGCCAGTAGCTTCTCGTGGGTTGGTGGTTCTTTCCGGGTTTATTCTGGATTCTTCCTCCAGCATTAATACTGGCCGCCATGTATAGCCTATCTTGTGCTGAAAAATGGCGTTAAACCCTACAACAACAACAACAACAATCCAAGTGGATCTGCTTGCTTTTTTTATATTTTGCACTGTAATGTTGGCCTGCCAAGATTATCTCAGCATAGATTAGTATGGGGGAAATGACAAAAACCTATGCTACACTGCAGTTTGTTTACACCTTGCAGATGCATTCTCATCTCATCCTTGAGAAAGTGTGTGTGTCTGTTTTGGATTTTACCATAGCATTAAAAAATTTCACTTATATCGCTACAATATCGGCAGTATGGCAACTTATAATGATGTCTAGCTTTGGGGCATCATGCCAAAGACATGTGGCATCATGTTCCACCCTGTCACATTATCCTGACAGCAGGCCAGTCCTAACACCAACATATTAATGCTGAGCACCAAGTGAGGCATCTGCTAGTACAATTTGTAAAAGTCTTTGGTATGACTTGGTCGGAGTTCACACCCGTGACATCCCACATCCAAGATGGCTGCTCTAACCATTTAGGCAACCAGAATGGTCTACTGCCTGATACAGTACACCATCTGAGGTAGGGCTGCAGAACAGCAGCAGTATCACTCTCATCAAAGCTCACACATCTGAGGTGGACGCTCTGACCACTAGGCCACTGAAGTGGTCCTTGAGAAAGTATTAGCATTACTGATATTATGATGTCACAGTATTTCTGATGTCAAAAATAACATCAGACTGATAGACAACTAAACTGATCCTAAAACATTCTTCCTGACCAACAGAAATTTCAGACTGTCTGCCATAATGAACTGAATTGCTTTATTTTATTATTCATTTTAATCTGCACAATGCTCACAGCACCATCTTCATTTTTTCTTTTCTTCTTGGCCCTGGTTTGGTTTTAAATTACACGGCAATGAAAGCCAAAGTGAGCCAGGCGGCCAGGCTATCTGGACTAATATCATCATTCTATTCTTCTTCTTTTCAATGTGCAAATTAAATAAACACTATATTCGTTTTTAGAAATCTGCTTCACGATATTAATACCTTTCTGATTGATGAAATTGCTGCTTCTTTGACCTCAAATCTTAAAACCTAAAAACCTAAAAACTCGCCAACTTACTGGGTAAGAATTCTTGTAATGAATTCCTGGTTTTTTTATTAGTTTTTTTAAATAAGTTTATAGTCTTAGACTTTTCCAAATTCTTACTAATATTTACAACTTTGAACATTGCTGATGCAAAAATGTCTTCCATGGTGAATGTGGCAAAGATAATTACAGCACAATCAACATAATCTTCAGGCTATATCACTGTGCTTTAAATCTTGATTCATCCAGATCAATTCAAATGCTTGATTATGAATAAAAGAAAAACTTTAAATTCATGCCTTATTATACAGATAAAAGCAAAAACACAGTCTGCCTGCAGACATAAATGAAACTGATTATCATGCATTAATCTTATTCAACCCTTACCTGTTGGTCTGTCCTGAACTTTACATGATCTGCCAAACAGCTGTTAATCCTCAGCTTTTCTGATCCTGCCAGTGCAACCACATGTCTAGCTGAATACTTTCAGTTCCTACCAGGTCACCCAAAAACTTTATAACTCCCTTATCTGTAAAAAAAGCACAAATACTTCAGGTTCACCAAAACACTTCTATATTTATATTGTACTGTATTTATCGCAAAAAAAGTGCTGAGCACAAGTAATTGCACATGTCCAACAAAGAACTTTTTGGTGTAGTTAGCCAAAATTAATCTGTAATATGTCAGTCAATTAAGTAAACCTTTCTAGTATGAAAGGCAAGATACAGAATCACCAATAAATTCTCCTGTACCTAATTTTCAGCTCATCTCAAGTGATTAAGGGGTTCTGAAGATTTCATTAGCAGTAAATACATGGTTAGGTCATATATTTGAAGAAAGGGTAATTGTATTCACAGGTAAAGTATACATTCAACTGCTTTATTTAAAGATTAGATGTGAACAAACAGACGTCCCACTGTGGTGGAATTGTAAGTTTGCAAACTGAAAATGAAAATATACATTTCGAGTTAGAGTCTATACGAAATGACAAAATCAGGAATTTCTTGTGTAACTTTCATGTACATTCTATTACTACTTGCATTATTTACTTCAGCCAGATGTGCTGAGGTACCTGCATTATTAACTGCAGTCAGAGGTGCTCAAGGTACTTGTATTATTTATGTAGGTCTGATTGCTTGAGGTAGTTTCTAGTGGGAGTTGTTAACAGAGGTGCTTGGGGTACATTGTGGTTGGAGATTTTAACAGAGGTGTTTAAGCAACTATGTGGTTGGAGAATTTAACAGGATAAATACTTCTGCAAAAGGGCACAAAAATACATAGTTGACTAATCAATGACCTTATCTTGTACAAGCATACAGTACATGACTATCTGTGGAAGTTCCAGACACTTGAAAGTATTCCACAGCAAGCATAGAATGTACACTGTGTAACCCTGCCAATGTGTAAAAATTTTCCTTTGATGATCATCGATGACATCATCAAATACTACAAGATTGTAGCCACTTGGGTAAAGCTAGTCCCTTTAATCATACATGTATTGTGGAGAGTGTGTGTGTGTGTGTGTGTGTGTGTGTGAGATTTGGATTTTTAACATAGCTTTAACAATTTTTCAATCATATCACTACGATGTCTGCAGTGTGACAGTTTATAGTGATGTCAAGCAACTGAGACATCATGCCGCAGACATGTTGCATGATGTCCCACCCAGTCACATTATCCTGACATCAGGCCAACCAGTCCTAACACTAACCTCTTAATGCTGAGTGTCTAGCGAGGCAGCTGGTAGTATCATTTTTATAAGTCTTTGGTATGGCACAGCTGGGGTTTGAGCAAGCGAATTTCCACATTCAAGGTGGACGCTCTAACCACCAGGCCGTCAGAGTGGTCGTGTATTGTGGAGATAATTAATTAATATAAAAATGGACAAACAACAACTCAGTCCAGTAAGAATATACTTGGTCAAGTAAGAAGTAGGAAGTGACTGAAAATCTGCATGAAACAAACCAAATGAAACATTTTTCTCATCTTTCATATTTATAACTGGATACAAATCTGAAGGTCTGTGCTAAGAATGAACAGGGCATTTTTGGGAATGATGTCTTGTACATTTTATATAGTATATAATCCAAAACCTTGGCATGGCAAGTTCAGCAAACAATGTAGTAGGTTGTTGACTTGTTAATGGATGGTGGATGATAAACTAATAAGCATCCCATAGTTCTTCTGGTCTACGACCAGTGCAACTAATAAAAAAAAAACCAAAATTAACAGCATGTAAAAAAAATATAAAAAATGATGCTCTAGCATCCTAATAAGTTGCCCACATGGCCACAGCCAAAATCAAATATGTATGTGAAAAACTCAGAATAACACAATTTCTCACAGTGTGTTGATGGTAAATATAATTTTTTCAACAGGATTATCATGACTGCAAACAAAAAATGTATTATCATAAAAGTTTAAAAGTCTTTATCAGTCATCAAGAACTTAAAGGCTACTGGCCACACGTGTGATATTATTATAGTCATAAAAAACGCATTTGTTCTGTATGCACACCATAAATTAGACTTAAAACATCCCTTCTATTCAACCTAGCCACTCAAGTGTTTAATTTCTGCATGCAAATGTACAAGTGATATATTCAGTGGCATCACCAGGCAGGTGCAGACTGCACTGGGTGACAACATCAGAGGGGGTGACACCAAAATGACTGTCTATACAAATTTTGAATTTTTGCGCAGGAAGGAGGTCCATGGGAGTGACACCATGAGTTACTGCACATGACTGTCTATACAATTTTTGAATTTCTGTGCAGGAAGGGGGTTCATGGGGATGACACCACGAGTTACCTCACATGACTGTCTATAATATGTTTGTGCAGTAAGGAGGTTCATGGGGGTGACACCATGAGTTACCGAACTGGGTGACACCAACCCTAGTGATGCCACTGGATATATCTTATGATTGCGCATTTTGTACAGCAAATATGGTGCACTGTGTTGTAATGAGAGTGATGATGGGCCGAAAGGGTTCTTTCTTTTTCCAAAAGATCCTGTTTACCAGGGTTAAAAATGGATTGAAGCTGTGGGATTGAATAGGGTGAGGGATGGGAAAGTTCTACCATTTATGCCAGACTATAGTCAATTTGGCCCAAAGACAATTCGGCTCAAGACAACTCAGCCCAAATTGGGCTGAAATTAAAGACATTTCGGCCCAACTCAAAAGACAATTCGGCCCAACTTAACAATAATTTGAACAAGTTCTTTTTCTTCAAACAAGAAGTACATACTATGCATGATAAATGTATGTATATAATTTATGTAGGACAAAATGTTTTTGACAATTTGTTTGGGTTGTAAAATAGAATAGGTTTTGGGAAAAACTGAATTTAAACAAACTAAACAATCTTGATATTCTTTAAAAGAAAATTATCATACTTTGTAACGTACATATATATGAGAGAAAACACAAACTGACATATTTTGCTCATTCTAATTAAAATATTTATAAACATTTATTTTTTATGCAAAAACAAATATATGTATCTGCATATAGACATTCTCAATTTAAGTCTTCCAGTCAAATCATCGATATTCAGTTATTGATTTATAAAACAATAATTCTTAACAGATAATATTCTACAGAATATGTATACATTTTTTTAAGTGTAGCAAACATGAGATATTATAAAAAATATATTTAATTTTATGCTTCAGGTTGTAACACTGCTGCATATAATACACACTCAATTACACAAGAGAGAAAAAGAGAGAGAGAATAATGCATCCTTACTGTGGTGTGTATCACTTATGTCAGATAACAAAATTGCAAGAGATGAAAATATCATCCTATTGCTTGAAGGCACTTGCCATTCATGCATGATGTTATAAGGTGCAAAATGACCAAGACTGTACTGTATCTAGGTTAACTATACGAAGGTACATATCTTGCAAATAAAAATCATTATTTTAAAATACATTCACTCTGAGTGCAAATGATAATCTTTTCGCTAGCACGGGTTACAAAAGTATTATTGCTGTGGATACTATTTACCCTGCAAACACCGATTATGATTACATATGGCAAACAAATAGAGTGTGTGAGATTAGGATTTTTAACATAGCTTTAACAATTTTTCAGTCATATCACTATGATGTCTGCAGTGTGGCAGTTTATGGTGATATCTAGCACTGGGGCATCATGCCGCAGACATGTAGCATGATGTCCCACCCAGTCACATTATCCTGACACCAGGCTGACCAGTCCTAACACTAACCTCTTAATGCTGAGCGCCAAGCGAGGCAGCTGTAAGTACCATTTCTGTAAGTCTTTGGTATGACTCGGTCTGGGTTCGAACCCACGACCTCTCACTTCCGAGGCAGACGCTCTAACAAATAGAAGCCTGGATGATGAATAAACATAAGTGCCAACTTTGGTTCCTTTGGAGTCATTATAGTTTGCCGATTTCTTTTATTTTTACGAAGTTAGCCGACATAGGGAAGCCAGCATTGATTTCTTTTTTACCTGTATTAATGGGAATTTTTAAAATAAATTGAAACAATGGAACAGTTTTGAAAGCGACACAATCTATTGCATTGTGCATGCACATTGATATAAGGCTGAACAGTAAATTAGTTTTCAATAGTTTCATCTAAATGTTCCCTATGCACAGCATATAGTGTGTTATGTTTCGACAACAAAAAGTATGTACTTCGTCTTGTGGGATAAATGTACATCATTTCTGGTAGGCGTCCTCTACAGGTGGGAAAACATAGCTAAGGGGAAGTAACAGCACTGTATACTTCTATTTCAAGTAATTAAATTATTATTTCTTCTTTACACTTCATAATTATTTTATTCTTTTTGTGCGAGTATAACTACTTTTAATCATGAAATGCAAATCTGATGAAAACAGAAAAATGTTGGGTTATGGTCGGTGACCTTTAAATAAAACAGAAAAATCCATTCTGATCAAAATGATTTCCTCAACAATAGAGTGAAGTGAAGAAAGTTTGGTCCAGTAAACAAAATCAAAGCATCATGTCAAACTGGGGTTTAACTCTGTCAAGGCCTGTCAAAAAATGTTAAAAATCAAACGTGACATTGGGTCTTATTCATAAACAGACTCATATCATATTTTGTTTCAATCCAGGGCTAGTCAAATCCTCTTGCCTGATGCCAAGGGCAAGCTCAATATTGGTTAGGGCAAACAAAAAGTTTGCAAGGTACTTGCCCATAGGCAACTTCCCTGAACTGCAGTGATTGGTTGGTAGCTTTACAACAATGCAGTTCCAAACATCATTGTGGTCTTCCATGAAAAAAGCTGGAAAAATTTTTAAGGGGTGTTTGGGGTCCTCCCCCAATGGGGTCTCGAGGGGCAGTGCCCCTGATGTGGGGATCAGGGGGCCAAAAATGCATTTTACACTAAAAAAACCACTCCTGGTGCAACTTATCATCATAAAAAAACCAAAATCATCATTTGAAAAACTAATAATCTTACCAAAAATGTTCAACTTTACATAAATATTTTCACAATATTTATTGTCACATGAATTTGTTCTCCAATACTATACAGATGCTGAAGTTATTTCATGTGCATGTCAGTGTTCACATCGTAATTAAGTCACAACAATTTGTCAATTTTTGCAGCAAATATAGTATACTTCTCTCTTTTCGACAAATCTGTAAAATAAACACCCAAGTACATCAACTACCCGTATATACAAATAATCCCATACATTCACTTGTCTTTTTCTCCAATGGACACAAACTGTTGATATGCCAGTCAGTCAGTCAGTTTTGCCCATCACCCCTGCTACTGAAGGCCATTATAACATGTTTGTTTGCATAAAAGTAAGTAGAAAAGTATGTCCCATTGATAGCTTGAAGAAAAAAAATGAAATTGAAAAATATACATAAAAGTAAAGGTTTCTAGAATGTGGGTGGAGATCCCCCCAACTTTCAGGCTTTGATGTATATTACTTTTCTTGTACAGAAAGCATTGAACCCCAGACTGTACTATTTTAAAGTTTGAGAATTTACATTTCAATGTTGGCTTGTCCCAAAAACAATGATTTAAAGTCTCGATCTTTTAGACACTTGAGTTACTCTTTACTTTCCCACTGGGCTAAATGAGGGGTGGGGATAGAAAAATGTAATAATAAAGAAATACAAAAACAATGGTTTCAGATAATTATTGTCCCCTACATTAAGCATGCATTTACATGTTTACATTAACAAAACATCATTAACCAAAATTCCATCTGATGAACATAGTAGAACTTCAAAATTATATGTACAACAGTATAGTTCTAAACAGTAATTATGATTTTGTTAATATTTTTAAATTCATTTACTTCCAAGGCAGCATGAACATAAACGAGATATAATTAGTAAGGATAAGATTATATACTAAATACATTAACATCTTTTGGAGCAAATTTCATTCTACATGAATAAGTTCTCGAGCAGCTTTAAAGTTGATTTTTATTATTTACTGCAATAACACACTTAGATTATTACTATACGAACTTGAACTACAAATATAAATAGTGTCTACTGCAGTATATTTTATGCAGCTTTGAAATTTTACGTTTTTAAGAATAATACAAGTCATTTTCAACAAATATTTCACTTAAGCTGAAACATATTTCTTTGCCAAATACCGTCCATTTGTCGGAGGTTAGCAGGGCGTCATGTCACATGATTTAGTAGGTGGAGCGATCTATCATCTCGCATAAGGTCAACTGTCCAGCAAGCCAACTTTATACAATTTGCTCAACCCTGCTATCCATGAATTCCATCCAAGGTTATAGGGAGGAAAGGACATACAGATGGCACAGACAGCATGGATAACACTATATGCCAAACACACACACACACACACACACACACAAAGCTACAAAGTGTATCATCTTACCACATACAGCATTTGAAAAGTTCCACAACTTACAGCACAAGATTTAAATGTGTAGAGTTGTCTTTCTGGGAATGGTAAGAAATTAGACCCAGTGTCATGCACAATTTTGAATCATGATGCACTCAACCAGCTTCTTTGTGCAATTACTGCAGATGCTAAACTTAACAACTACATGTAAAACAAAGCACACAACAGCTGCTAAACCATACAGGTTTCAACTCAGTATTAGCATAGAACATCTAAAGCCCTTGCACAACATCCCTTGATTTACATTCTTCAGGGTGTAAAAGAAATATTGACAGCTGTGAGCCAAAAACTATTTATAGAGGCTACAGGATGCCAAAAGATAAGAGACCTTCTCCAAGCCATGCCAAATTTCAAAAGTTAAACTCCCCCATTTCCTGCAGGGATCAGATAGGGAGTTGTTCAGTAGCCTCCAAGTCATCATTGCTTGTGAATAATATCCATAACCAATTTACTTCTGCCAGAAATGCCCATCCATCAGAGTAAAACCTTTGTGATGATCCCAAATGAACATGAAACGCATTTTGATAAATAAAAAATGCAGTTATACTGATGCCAAATCTAAACTTCTGGAAGCTGTATAAGCAATTCCAATATGACCATAATTTGGATGAACTACAAGTTCTGCTAAATGATATTCTACTGTACTTCATTGCTCTTTTACAATAATTAGGAAATATAATTACCTAAAACTGCCTTACAACAGTCGATTAATCCCTAAAATGGTGTACATACATGACTGTGAATTGACAAAATAATACCATAATTGTTCTGATGTGAGGAGAAATGCCAATTTTTCTTGGCTTATGAAGTTGCAACTTCCAACATGACATCAAGTGTACTGAGAAAGATTGATAAGAATTTTATTCAAAATGAGCCACTCCAAAAGCCTGGGAAAACCCATTTCTTACCACACTGTTTAGCATTTCTATATCATATCTCACAAACATTTTAATAGAAAATTGCCATCAACTGACAGCAAGACAGAGCTGGCTTAAAAGATATTTTTAAAAAAAGAATTCAATTTGTAGTCTGTACAATGTAAATGTGAACATTTTGCACACATGCATGCATACAAATAAATGAATGCTGTGTAAATATACCACAGATGCTCGCACACTGGTCGAGTCTACCTGCAAACAACATAAAAGCTGATCTGCTATCTCATACTGTGCCCACAGATTAGTATCTATGTTGTTTGTTCTACTGATTACTCCAGACAGAATACTACTACATAGCCCCAGTTCTGTTGTCATATAATGCTCTGGCAAATTTGGGTCTCTGCAGGTTGCAGCTGGATCCAACTTGAATGTGTGTACATATGGCAGGTATTGCTGATGGGATTAGCAGACTTGGATTCTCCATATAGCCCATTCCAGGAATGATATAATCTGCCTTTTCTGTAAATATTCAACACTGATAACAAAATTGGGACAATTAATGCTCCTAACTGGTAATGTACAAACTACGAGAAGTAGTTTATAAGGGAAGTGTGCCACCCCCTCTACTACACCATGCCATGCACTGTATTTATTACCTGTATGTTATGGTTTCAAGTGTTTAAGCTGTGAATGGGAGAGTCAAGTAATTCATACACACTGTGCATCTCTGAGCCAGGGACTTGGTGCTGTGGGTTGTAGGACAAAAAGTCACAGACAGAAAGACAATGGACCAAAAGTCACAATTTGAATTTTCACTATTATGAGTTACATGCAGGAGAAAAAGTCACTGGACAATTAATTAAGGCAATTAATTACTCTACTGCAAGCATCCAGACCATTGTCATACATCAAAAATGGTTGTGGTTCATCAAGCATCTAGACCATTGTCATAGATCAAAAATGGTTATTGTTCCTCAAGCATCTAGACCATTGTCATAAATCAAATATGGTTGTGGTTCATCAAGCATCTAGAAGGGGCCCCCGAGTGGCCAAGTGGTCTAAAGCATTCTCTGTTACAGATCACTGCCATCTCACCTCTGTCTGCGTAGGTTCGAGTCTTGGATTCGGCCAATGTGGGTATGTGAGAAAGCTTGCCAGTAGCTTCTCGAGGGTCGGTGGTTCTTTCCGGGGATTTCCCGGGTTCTTCCTCCACCATTAATACTGGCCGCCATGTATAGCCTATCGTGTGCTGAAAAATGGCGTTAAACCCTACAACAACAACAACAAGCATCTAGACCATTGTCATAAATCAAAAATGGTTGTGGTTCATCTAGCATCTAGACCATTGTCATAAATCAAAAATGGTTGTGGTTCATCAGGCAGCACCACAGGAATAACCAGTTACAAGTAACCATTAAAACTGAGCTGTGTGTGTGTGTGATCTGGATTTTTAATGTAGCATTAACAGTTCTTCAGTCATATCACTATGATGTCTGCAGTGTGGCAGTTTATATATAGTGATGTCTTGCACTGGGGCATCAGGCCAGACATTCAGCATCACGTCCCACCCGATCACATTATCCTGACACCATGCTGACCAGTCCTAACACTAACCTCTTAATGCTGAGCACCTAATGAGGCAGCTGTTAGTACCATTTTTATAAGTTTTTGGTATGAATCAGTTAGGGTTCAAACCTGCAAGTTCCTGCATCCCAGGTGGATGCTCTAATCACTAGTCACTGGAGCAGTCTCAAAGCTGAGTTTAGAGCCACCCTTGTTGTTTATGACGACTTCCATTTTGAAATGATTTCTTTGACAAAAACTTTTGATGTTTATATTTATTTCACAGGCCTGTATTTGTAGCCATGGAAAGTAAAGCCATTTAGCACAAAAAGGTTTAATTTTATTAACATACTTGTTTGAAAAAATAATTAGAGATTGAAGCCGAAGTTTAACTTGTATAACGTTATCAAAGCTACCTTTTCCTCTCAGAGTAAGCCTTAAATAAACCTTAATGATCTCCATGTTATATGCTTCCTTAACAATTTGTCCTTAAGACTTAAGCTAAACAATTGCTATGATGACTTTTTCTTCTGTCACTTCATGCCTTGTGTGCATTTGTGACTTTTTGTCAACAATCTGTATACTGGTGCTGTGGGTGACTATACTTACCCATGTAACAAACATCTGATATTGTATGTTGAGGGCTGGCACAAGGGAATACCTTTGCAAAACAGGCATTCGGTACCCTACCACCACCTGTACGAAACTTTTAGGCAGATTCTGTCTGGATTTTAGATGGAGTCAGGGTGTATTCTGCCTTAAAAAAAAACAAATTTCTGACGGACTTTAGGCGGACTGGGAATATGGCTAAGATGACACTGAATCCGTCTAATAGTTCAGCAAACTATTTCAGGGTTCGTACAGAATTCTGAATGATAAATTCAGAGACTTTTCCCAAACTTTCAAAGACCACAAACATAGATTTCCAAGACTACCAATAGCTATACTTCTGCATCTTTGTTCCACTAAATGAAATGTGTTTAGTTATTGTGTACTAATTTGCATCTTACCCTTGGCATGACTTGTAAGGGCTCTTTCTCCCGTCAAAGCCAAGCTGATCATCCTTTTACACAATGTGCCAAACACCTTTCATTTACATGTTTTATCCTTTTTCTGCCATTTCTTGTCTTTCTCCTTTTCAAGCCAGATATCGTTCAAAGAGCAAAGATCTGGCACTTCTAAACACAAAGTGAAACAAAACTGAAGACTTAAATCCACTGAACAAATTTTGAATCCTCATGCGTGTGTTACTTTCACGAACTTTCTACCGTGTGACCGCTTGTTCAATGTAACCAAAATTCAATTGTCTGAACAGTCTTGCTGAAAAGAAATCATGAACTAGTGTAATAAACATTTCGACTGGCCAAAGCTGATGGACTCATCCAATCAAATTGAATGATTCATAAAAAAAAAGGAAGCCAGGAACACTGATTACATCCGAATCTAATGACCAGTTAGGCGATTTTATTTGTGATTATAATAATGATAAGAATGAGGACTTTGTATAGCACCTAATCTTTAGAAGCTCTAAGCTCTTTACAACACAACACCTCAAAACACATATAATGATATGATTATGAAAAACAAGCACCATAAAAATAGAAAACAAAAAAGTGCTGAAAATAGTTATGGTACTGACTTCCTTTAATGAAGGGTGCATTGTTTTTATTGAAGATTGTAGCTGGCTTGCTTTAATGAAGAGTGCATTTGTTAATGAAGTCGCTGCCGAGGCCAACTTTGGATGGCCAAACAAATACTTATTTGTTATTGCAGCAGCAATGAAACTGAACCAGTCATCAAAAGAAAGAAACCAGGAAAACTCTACTACACCCAAATCCAACAACCTTGGACAATTTTATTTGTATTTATGCAAAGAAATTAAAATGTTTAGGTTTATTTCAATTTTCAAAGACTTTTAAAGAACTTGGGATAATCTGCTTGAATTTCCCAAACTTTCCAGGCCTTGAAAATGATACATTTTTCCCAAATTGTCAATGACCTTTAAAGACTGTATGAACCCTGTATTTCTTATATTCCTCCTAAAGGATATCTGTTAGACAGAAAAGTTCTGATTGTCCATTTCATTTTCCTACCTTAAGACGGATTTTGGATTGATTTTAGCAGAAATGTTAGGCGTGATTATGAACTTTATCAAAAGTACTACAAGCATAGATGAATCTTTGGAATTTGGTGCAATGTGGATTTTGGACTTGATCTGATGTTTACTCTGAAAAATAAGTTTTTTCGCTTCCTATTAAAATATGCTCCACAAAAATCATACCCTAGTGAAAATGTGACTAAAATTTCAGCAAAATCAGAGTGAAAATTTCTGACATTCACTCTGCCAACATTTCTGAAAATGTCAGTGAGAATTTGTGATTGAAATTGCACTGAGAGTTTGCCCAAAAAATTTAAAATACAGTGATATTTTGTGATTGTAATATCACTTGACATTTCAATAAAAAATATCGATAGATATAATAAAATTTATTTTTTGTTTCTTGTACAATTTGAATGACTTTCTGCAACATTTGTATTTCCTGTTTCTGATAGTTGTAATTTTATTGTTCATTTTTCCACATCTTTGCTAAGCTTATAATTCTTTTAATTTTTTTGTTGTTGTTGTATTTTTAACTTCAACTGGATTTAACTGCCCTCAAACAATACTGTTTTCTTGTTCTTCATTTTAAAGCAGAATTTCGCTTTTCTCCTGAACTGAATCTGATTTTCCTCGATATGGAGCCATTTTTTAATATCGTCTCCAAAGTTGTTCTTTCTCCCCCAATAATACTCTATCAGGTCCCATTCCACAACAAGCTTTCTAATAACTATTTGTTCCGTATATTATTTAAATGATGATCACTGTAATGAGCTTTCTGACTGGTCAAAATTTTGTACTTTCCCAATGAAATGTTGCATAATGGAAACTGATGGAAATGAGCATGCTTGCTAAACATGGCAATTAGGCATTTCGAGCGAGATATGAGTTTGAATAACCATTTGAAAAATGTGTGGCAATGAGAATGGCTTGACTGCAAAGTTGATGGGAACGTAATTGGTCAATCTGTACGAAAACTGAATGCCAGGACTAGCATTTTGCTTTTTGTGCCATAAAGAGCTTTACAGTAGCGACTAACAAGCTAAATAGGACAAGGAATTGAATCAAGATGATTTTGAAGTTATATAACTCCAAACTGATTAACTTCCAGAATTTAAGGAGGGACAATGTATATATCGTTAGTGGGAACTGTTTATATTGTTGCCAGATACCCATGTCTATCAAAGATAGTCATATCTTTTTGGAGTTTCTTGGCCCACAAGTAGAATCATCCTTCAATATCATGAGTGGTATTATTGTTTAGATTATCAAAATGTTCTAGTTGTGTTGGAATTCAATGTAAAATAAGAGTAATTATATCATGATAAACGTTTGTCACGGCTGCTTATGGAACAAGGACTAATTCAAGAGACCACAACAGCATCATAGTTTGTACATTAATCAAAAATCAAGTCTGCAGTACAAGTGACATAAGGCAGGCTCCTAGCATTTATTCTTTTCATAATCAGTGCTTCAAATGGATGCTTTTCTGTAATTTAGCATCATTTTCACAGTTGAAGTTTTCAATGCGGGACAATATTTTATATTTTATATATGTTTATGTGTTCACAGATGCCTGTGCATATGTTCCAGGCTTGATACTTAACTACTTAGTGTCAAGCCAGAATCTTCACATCACTGTACATAGCAGATAGAAGGCCTCAAAGCAGATTAGTTCTGTAACTAATTGAGCTACCTTTTCTAAATAAAGTCTTTATTATTATTATTATTATTATTATTATTATTATTATTATTTTTATTATTATTATTAACTCCCATATCTCTTGCCTTGGATGTCATAATATTACAACATCTGTACAATTTTGTTTCATGTACACCAAAATATCACCTTGGTTAATAAAGTCCTGTTTAATTCATATTTATTATCTATCTTAAACCTTTTGAAATGTCTGAAAAATTATTGAAACTTCCATAAAATACTATATAATGATCAAAATTTTAGTGAAATCTCAGAAAAGTTTTAGTAAACTATCACAAAACTTTAAATGAAATGTTAGAGATCTCACTAAAACTTAAGTAAAAGTTCTGGCCAAAATTTTTGTGAAACCTCACTAGAATTTCGGTGAAAGTTAGGTCAGATTTTTTTTTAAATCTCACAAATATTTTCGTCAAATTTTAATAAGATCTTACCAAAATTTTAATGAAAATCTGGGTCAAAATATTTGTGAAATCTCACCAAACTTTCAGCGAAATGAATGACTTAAATGATGCCATCACAGATTAGGTTTTATATGCAAGAAAGAAAATGACAAGAAAAACCTAAATCTTATTTGATAATATGTCAAAATAAAATTTCTGATCCATTTGAAAAATTATTCTGAATATTTATCATTGATCCCCAATAATGTCTAAGAATCATTAGGAAGTTTAATAGAAATCTGATTTTTTTTTAATTGGATGATATTTATGTAGACATTTTAGGCAGCCTTTATTTTAGACTGAAACCTTAGGCGGATTTTTATTTCAGGTGGAAATTTCAGGCACTGTTTTTCAGGTAGAATTTTATTTCAGGCAGAAATCTTGGATATTTTTGTTTAAGTGGAATCTCAGGACAACTAATCTGCATATTTTGATTAAAATTCCACCAGAAATCTACGTAAAGTCCATTTGAAATTCACCTAAGCTTCTTTCAGTTTATTTTTAGGCGGAAAACGCTTAAGAAACCCATGTGAAATCCGCCTAAAGTCCGCCTGGAAAATTTTGTACTGGATTTCAGGCAGATTTTTATTTCAGGTGTAAATCTTAGACAGATTCTATTTATTCAAGCGGAATATTAGAACAACTAATTTGTATATTTCGCCAAAATTCTGCTCTGAATCCACCTGAGCTCCCTTAACTCATTAACCCCTGGTGCCGCGTTTATGTGGCAGGAGGTAGTAGCCTCCTGCCAAGCTCTGTAGCATCAAGGTTATGTAAGATACACTAAAGTGGGTGGTATTACAGAAAGGCAGACAGATGTAGCTCTATAACGATACCAAATAATCTGGACAATTTAGTTGCACTACAAAATACAGAGGGAAAAACCTAATTTTTTTGGACCCTCTTTTATTTTTTCACCCAAAATTTTCCCGTGGTCGAAATCCAATTTTGTGTGTGGATTTTAATCTTTTTGGCCTCAGATCTAAGGCAGACCGGACTTAACTGCACACATACAGGTGAACCTTTGCAAAAAGTAGGATAAGGTAGGCATTTGGAATAAAGAGTGATCTCGATACGAAAATGATGAGCAACAAAAAAAAACTTTTACCCTTCTGCTCATGCATGAGCAAAATAACGTTGCTAACACAACTAGGCATTAGGCTAATGGAAAATCTCTTGGAAGTCAATGTATTAGGATGTATTCAAAAATAGCTCCCAAAATGTGTTTCCTACACGCATTTCAGGCAAAAATGACAAAAACCTCCAGGGGTTAATGAGATAATATAAGCAATTATGGTTTAGGCAGAAAGCACTAAAAAAAACTGTCTGAAATCTGCCTGGAAAATTCTGTACAGGCTGTATTCAAACTTCAAAAACATGTAAAGAACAGAAAATATGTAAAGAAATAAGTTTTGCTCATTTTAGCTCCCTTGTCTAAATTTTTCTGCTCATTTTTTCTCCAATTTGGCATATCTTTGAAAATGGCTCAGTGTGCAAGCACACTGCTTGCACACAGCCTGCACCAGCCCTGCTTATGTCTCTTAATTAACTTGGATGTAATTTGTCCATTTTAAATTTAGCTGACATTTTAAGGTTTGTTGCTATTCATTTTTTAATAGCACTTTTAACACATAATTAGCTATATCACACCCAGGAAATGGGAGCAATGTACATTTCCCAAGGACACACTGAAGCAACTGACCAGTGTTAAACCCTTGGCTTTTCAGCGTGGGTTTTTGGTTGCTGCTGTTGTTCCACCTTCCAGCACATGATGGGCCATACTAAATGGCAGCCGGCATCATCTGAAATAGTACTGACTCACAGGAAACCACCAGCAAGCTTTCTCACATAGCTACGTTGATCGAGCCAAGACTCAAACTCGCGTGGACAGAGGTGTGATTAGAGTGATCTGAAAAGGCAAGTGCTTTAGACCATTCAGCCAACCACAGCCCTGGATGGGTTTTGAACCAGTAATCCTTTGATTACGAGTCCAACTCTACCAAATGAGCTACTGCGACTCCTGAAAATTTTAAGCTTTATTTGTAATGCGGTTTTTTGGGGCACCATAGGAGAAAACTGGACAGAACTATTGTCTGGTAAACACATACATTTGTGTATATAGCATTTCTATTTCATTTTAAATGAGATCCTTTATCATTAAACATGTCAAGATTAGGTACTGTAATCAATTTACAAATGGCCACTATGTTTGCAGTGGAAAACCCCCAAAATATTTTACATAACCTAATAATTTAAATATCTCTGATTTTGCACAATCAACATTTTTTCTACTGCATGACTCAAAATATCAAGATCATTCACGTACTATCTCATTGAGATGATTTTTCTTGTTACCTCCATGTGTCATAACATTGTAAACTCTAGGAGAAAATGTAAATGATGACGTGAAAACAAATTTTGTACCTTACTGAATAATAAAAGATAAAAGCCTTCAAATAATTTTAATAATCACTTTAATTGATTTACACTTGCTTTAAGTCAGCCTCACAGGCTGTTGATGTCAGAATTCCAATAAGAACTCCGTAATTGTATTATTGGGTAAATTCAACCTCAAGCAAACACTTTTCTCAATCCGATGAGAAATCATTTACCATTAGCCTGTGCAAATCGGACACATTTTTTAATGCTCATTCTTCCCCTGTATTTCTTCAATAATATGCCCAGGTTTAAAATTAATCCACCAGCCACCCTCGAAAACTTGGGGTGAACAAGCTGGTTCCCCCAGCCCCAAAAAAAGAGTCCAATGCAATTTTCACAGGGTGAAAAATAAAGATCTACAACAGTCATAATGTTTTGTCCTTTAAATCAAGAGTTGACAAACATTTTTTTTCTATTTCAACAGTCCAGGCATAATACAAAACATCATAACTCGTTCAATCAAGAGTCCCTTGAAGGGACTGGCATTCTAATGGATAAACAGTATTTCCAGAAAGATAAGACCATTTCTTCCCTTAAGCAGTTTATTAAAGAAAGCTGAACAATCTTCTTCAGCATTACAAAGATTTTCAAATAAACAGCTATGTTGGACATTTTGGAAGACAGCTTGACATCATTTTCATTTAGGACCAACAAGGCATCATGAAAAGTCTTCCGCTGAAAACCCATGTTGAGATGTATTAACATTTTCGAGAAGCAATGATACAATTTTCAAGATGTATACCATCTTAGCCATATTTGACATCAGACTGGCACCAATTCTATTTATTTCAACCAGAAATGTCTTTAAGTGAAGGCACAATGTCAAAATGACTGGCCATCTAGAAGAAGCAGTGATAACAAGCTTTACAAAATGACAGTCCTATTAGAAGTCAGACTGGCACCATTTTCATTCACAACCGAGTTAACATGATATGAAGTATTTAAGTGAAAACTCCATGCTGATATGACCATTCATTCTGGAGAAACAGTGAGAACAAGATTTTCCAGATTGCCAATGTGGCAGGCCTATTTAAGGTCTTAATGGTACCATTAGGACCAACATGACATCATAAATAGTTCATAAGTAAAAACCCTATGTTGATGTGCCCATCCAGGAGGAGTAATAATACTATTTAAAAGATGGCCACTGTTTTAGCCTGTCAGATCAACAACACTTCCTTTAAGGCCAACTATACACCATAGGACGTCCTCTGGTGAAACTCCATAGCAATATTACATTTCATGCAGTAAATGAATTTTTAAATGTCCACTGGACATCCCATCAACTCCATTATCATTTAATACCAACCTGACGTCATCAGAAGTCTTTGAGCGAAAACTCCATGATGATATGAAAATCCATTCAGGAGGATTAACCATAAGAAGGATGTCAAGATGGCTGCTCTTGTGACCAAATTGGACATATCATATCAGGACCATTTTCATTTAGGAACAAGTAGATGTCAAAATAAGTCTTTTGGTGAAAATCATGAAGTAACAATACGATTTCCAAGACATACTGGATATCAGATTAGCACTATTTTCATTTAAGACCAACCAGACAGCATAGGAAGTCTTCAAGTGAAAACCCATTAGGATAGTGATAAAATTTTCGAGATGGCAGCTCTTGGACTTCAGATCAGCACCCTTTTCGTTTATTACAGACTTAACATCATATGAAGTATTTAAGTGAAAAACCCCAAATTTAGGACCAACTAGACAACATAAGAAGTTTTCTGGTATATCAGTATAGCACCATTAGGACAAAGTAGACATTATAAGAAGCTGTTTAGTAAAAACCTCATGCTGATACAACCATCCACTCAGGAGGTGTATTAATACTAAATGGTCACTATTGAGCTAAAAACTGCATTCCAAAAATAACAAGTGTGTTTAATCAACTAACTGGCTAACTAATCAACATGAATGCCAAAACTAATCAACATGAATGCCAAAACTAATCAACATGAATGCCAAAACTAATCATCAATTAATAAGTTAGGTAGCTAATTTTTTGGGTTGCAATTTTACCACCATTAAACACAGAGCTTAGAATTACAATAGCTATATCTCAAGAGGAGCTTGCGGTAGGATAGTCAATGCAACTATGTTTAACCATATCTGTTAATTCTTGGTCATATTAATCGACAAGAAAAGCATCATCACTAGCCAAGGTTCCGATGTGATAACCCTATCTACACCTTGGCATATCGACCAGATATTTCTGTGCTTCGAGTCTGTACATTTCATTGGATGCAGCAGCATGCCACCGCATCCAATCAAAATTAAGTTCTTCAAATCTGAATACTGTTCCTATATGATCGATACAAGGGGAGCACACAACTTGAATGAACTGATAAATAAGGAACTTTCAACTGCCACTATGTGTCTGTACATATACCTTTCACTCAAATAGGCCTGTAATGGTTTCCCTCTGTTACATAGTCATACTTTTGATGTTAAACTTAAAGTATCCATTTTAGGTCAACTGCCCCAACCATTTTCAGCCAATGTACAATGCACCACGCTATAGGTTAATTGGCATTACAAACTAAGGTGGTAACTCATGAAATTCGATAGATCATTGCTAGGACGAAGCACCGATATATAAATTCAACTGCCAAGGTGTATGGTTATCATATCAGAACCTTGGCTAGCAAGGATGCAAAAAACGAGAATATAGTACATTATAATGATGCACACGAAAGTGTTAACTGATACCTGTGTATGGTCTCAACTAATTTCAGCAAGAGATTCCGTTTAGTGCTGACATAGCATTTACATGCTGAGAACTTCTATTACCCCATCTTCAGCATAGAAGACTCGTATTAGTAGTGGCATATTGCAATAAATTCTGACAATTGGTCTAATTTTGTCATGCACATAATTCATATCAAAGTGACATGCATTAGCTAAACCAAGTGCAGAGCAAGATTACCACAAACAGCACTTTATATGCCCTTCTTTTTAGCTTTTCTCTACTAAAGACCTGGACCTAGGGACCGGACTATAGTATAATAAGGTGTGGACCTGAGTAAAGTTACATCTAGATATCTGTAGGGATTAACGCTGGTAGGGGCTGGCTTCTTAAGCATCAAGTAGATCTCATATTAGCAGTGCCCTTTCAGTCACGCGTCCAACAAATGAGCAACCTCCGTTCCTCAGCAAGACAGGAGTTCAGGCAAATTATGGTTCAACTTTAGTTACATTATACTGAAGTCTCAGTTAATTTAGCAAATGCTATCAAGGATTGTGACTTTCAAAAATTCCAAAACAGAAAGGAAGCCATGGTAGCTTGTTGGAGCATTGGAGTTGTACTCCAAGGGACACAGGTTCAATACAGACATAGGCTAAGACCTCTCAGTTGTCTTGATAATATCGAATCCATATGTTCTTGGAAATGCAATAGCTCCAATTTCATGGGATGACTTAGCCAATCATATTCCAATAGAAACCAATCAACCAATCAACGAATCAATTAAACACAGAATCTTAACATAACTGATGACAATACAGTCACAACTACTGTTGACAGGAAAGTGATACCCATGTTTTGCGAATAATAGGTGAGACTAAAATTCTAGCTGCTTGGTTATTTATACATTTCTGCTACAAGAAATACATGTACAATACAATTCAACAAGTTGACTGGTAAAGACAAGGTTTCAACTCTTCTGGTTTGTCAGTTATATAAGGCACTTGGCCTGTGGCACAGTCAGTGTTAAGAAGTGTCAATTTCCTGTGAAGCAAACATAAAACCTAATTTTTAATTGTATCCTTTCTAACTATGAGGAAAAGGCCTGGTTTATTGCAGTCCCACTCATAAAGCAAATCAAGATTTATGTCAACAACTTCCTCTTGATGTGTATGGCTGTAATACAAATTATTTATATAAAAAATTAAAAAAATTAAAGAGCAAAATAATTTTCTGAAGAGATTAATTATTCTTTAATTAAACAGTGCATATACAGTCAATGGGCAACTTTCTTAACATTTCCAAGCAATCATGTAGTAAAAGGAAAACACACACATACACACACACACTCTTCTCTTTGAGGACTAGAGAGTAAGCTCCTTTTCTAAGGATTTTGAGGTCAATTACTGTAGTTTTGTCCTTAAAAATTTTTCTTTTAAAAGACAGTACAGATGGCTTTTAACATGATCCAAGTTGATCCCCATTTCCAGCACAACGTGAGACAAATGAGTGGACTTAACTCCTCTTGGATGAAATGCCTATCCATTTGAGGCTAACCATCACCACCATCCCGATAAAAATAATGGACTAATACTTTCTTAAATTTTAGTAAGACCATGCAGTTACTATTATTAGTAACAAAAACTATATCTGGGGAAAAAGAATGGATACTATGCCATAGACATTGAAATCCCTCCAAGCCCAAAACTATGCATCAGATAATGTTGTAAAGCGCTTAGAGCTTCTAAAGATTAGGCACTATACAAAGTCCTCATTATTATTATTATTATAATTCAAACAGAATGACAAGAAATCATAATGAAATTTTAAAAAATTGCCATTATATAGTAAAAGAATGTGGGAATTCATTTTTTTTAGCCCTGCCAAAATAACCTTAATTCTGATCCAGTCACCAGTGCTGTTTATTTGGCCTTTATGCCTCATATTTATTAAGCCAACTTAAAAAATAAATTGCCATGATAGTAAACATAAACTATTAAATACTCTGACCAAGGTGAAACAAAAATACAATACAGAGCTTTAACTTCAAATTCTTCCATCTGCATGGGAATACAAATCAACTGAAAGAAACCTCTGTATACAAGGTCAGAAAGAGCATCAGCATTTTCTGACAATTCTTCTGGTAATCTAAATTCATGCATCAACATTACACCCATGCTGGAGAGAAGATAGCACTTGTATCACAAGGAGCTTTGGTGATGCACTTCCTATCTGATACCTTGCAAACAGATTCATGACCAGCTCAGGTCCAATTGGTACCTCTTTTTATGCATGCAAATAAATATGAACAGCACACCCATTATTATATAGAGAGTCGGAAAAAAATAATGTACAATAGCATGCTTATATCATCCCATAGTCACTTAATATCTCACGATTTGCATGATTTTTGTGTCTCTGCCTACAGAGATGCCAACTGCACAGACCCAGATACACCATCACATAATGTACTTGCAAGTCAGTAAATTAAGCAATGACAGATCAGGGTCTTTGAAGTTTGCAGTTGGATTCAACTTCAAGCAAGTATAAATGCTTTATCTTACCAAAGGAAGCATAGTTGAAATAGATGGCCAATGGACACACCACAATATCCAGTCACTGGTAGGAATTGGTAGGAATCAAAACCTACACTCTTTTGATCATTTATGTACGTAATAGCATTTAAAGGCACCTCAGCAAATAATGGCAATATGGTTCCAATTTCAAAGTAAAGTTGCAAAAAAATATAAAAATGAAGAATTCTGCACAATACTTTAGGATGGCCTTTCCAAATCAGTTAAAATTTAAAGATAAAGATATTAAAATCATGTGATCACACACACACACGCACACACACACACACACACACACACACGGCAAAACTATAAAATCTTTAACATTCTTGTGATCTTTTTTTAATATGAACCACATTCTCTTAAAAGCTTAAGATGTTTCTGGCAGATAGTACATCACCATAAAGATGTCTAATCAAATTCACATTTAAAAAGAAGCTTTTTCATCTGGATGGAAGTCATTGCACTTGCTAAAAGTGTTCCACTATGTTAAGGTATGCACTCTGGTTGAGGTATGCATAAGTCAGGCATGTGTCTTCTATACATGACTGACACAATACTGTCTCATCTCGGCCACTGATGTATTTAAGTTACAAAGATTCTTAGTGGAGTTTTCATTCCACTAAGTTTGCCAAGTACATCATCATCATTTTAGTTATTTTCGCCCATATGGGCATGTATATCTGGTTAGTGTCCATAAGCGGACTATTTAATTGATCCCAGGGGAAGGAATTAGAGCCTCATCCTCCAGCCATTACTGTGCATAAAAGGCAATATTTAATTGAGCCATCAGGTCTTGGGTCAATATGACTGGCTTCATAGACCCTAGCAACCTGAATGTAAAGCGATATTCGAGTGGGGATAGACCCAGCACACACTCGAGTTAAAGGTAGCAATTCAGTCTGCATTAGCCGTGCTAGGTGTCAACCAAGCACTATGTGACGCCAGTAGCGATTGGTCACCACTATGACATCACATCGGGACACCTAGGTTTTTATTCCCATGTGGAGGGATAATTAATTGTTCATGAAAAGAGGAAAAAGTGCCTCTCCCTTCATGTATTTAATATGTGCTATGCACGTTTATTAATTTAATGTCCAGCGGAGGCGAGGAGGAAGGTTCGATCAGGGAGGAGCCTGCTCACAAGGAAGGCACCTTGGTTTATCCAGGGTATAAAATGTTTGACTCCCTTGCCAAAAGGTTAATGAATTGTCGTCTTGATGGATTTTTGGAGATATTTTCTGTGTCATTTTTATTAAAGATAGTACAGCACCAGTGACCGCTCAGTCATAGTCTGTAGGGTTATTCAAACTTTATTGAGTCTGATTTGGGTGGGGTGGTTCTTGGTTTGGGTTCACCCTTTTGTGTATGGTTATTTAAAACTTTACTAGGCTTAATGGTGCACCGCTTTGTGCAGCTGTGCCTGATGATCCTTGGGGTTTGGACCATCTCATATATTCTTAAGTTTAGGGTCCTAACTAGTTTCGCTAGGTATTTGGTTGCCGCATTGTGCAGCCGGGCCTGATGGTCCTTGGGGTTTGGACCACCTTATCGGTATTAATTTTGGAGTTAAAGTAATAAAGTAAGTTTTCCTATCTTGATAGACTTTGCCGCCTTGTGCGGCAAGGCCAGATGGTCTTGGGCTTTTTAGACCACCTTATATATTCTAGTGTTTTGGGTCTTATCTAGGTGTTCTAATTGTTTTTAGTGCCTCGAGGAGAGACTGTGCCTTGGTGCAATTGCGTTTGTTGTACTACATATAATCTGCAGTCACCTTGCGATAGGAAAAGATGCTAGTGTCCTTAATTTCATGTTGTAGAATTGTGGTGACTGTGAAATATAATTAATATTTTTTTTTTTAAAGAAGAAAAACAAAAGAAAAAATATTAAAAAAATTATTTAGATTAAGGGTTATTGCAGTTTATTTGTTTCTATATGTGTGGGTTTAGGGTTGGATTGCCAAGTACAAAGAACATGCCAATTTATATTCTATTTGAAGTCAGTTCATGAAATCTTTGGCTACTGTATCTGCCCATTAAACCTTAATCACTAAGTCACCATGGTTCCACTGGACAAGGCTGGGAAGAACAGCTTGCAGGTCCTGGCAGTAATCCTGCTAATCACAATTCCATGAATCATAATTATGCCCTTGCTGGGGAGAAGGCAGCCCTTGCAGCACAGCATGAACTCATGCTGCACTTAATATCAGATATCTGATTCTGAACAGATGGATTTATGAATACCATGTGACCAGTAAATGTTGATGGGGTAAAGAATCAGCATCAGTGCTGTGTCTTAAGGAAGACCAAAACAAGAGTCATATGTCTTGTAAGGCTGTGATCAAAGGTTCAATCCCCAAACATGGCAACTGCATGGATCAGTGGGTGCCCATTACTGGTGAACATTTTTTTTGTTCTGGTTTTTCGGGGGGTGGGGGTGGATGGGGAGTTAAACCAAGTTTTTCAGTTTCTTATACTTCAAAAAGTCTGCCTTCTTCCTCCAACCACAAGGTCAAGGTCTTTTGGAGTCCAGAATCAGAATCAGTACTGTACTTTATAAATATGATGCCTTGATCACCCTGAAGTAGAGCCACTTGCTTTTCACCTCTCTGTCCTTGAGTTCAATTCCCTTGAGCCAGTGTCTGCAAAGTCAGCAGTTGCTACTATATAATCAACAGTTTTATTTGGTTTCCTTTTCTCCCCCAAAACCACCTTTGTCTCAAATGCACCACTGAATATTTATTACAAGTTATGAAAACCATTATATAATTGATGTATACAAAACTGAACTTTAAAACTGAATTGTATTGCTTTGTTTTACAGGTTCTCTTCAGAAATGTTTTGATACTGATAATGTCCTTGCCTTTGACAGAGTGTAAAATGCATGAAATGATAATCTGAACTGATGCAGTCATTGTATACAAATATCAGGTTTTCATCTTTAGTGTTACAATGTTATATCCATGGTACATAGACTCCTGAAATATTCAAAACCTATTGAAATAATCAAAAGATTACAAAAATACTTCTGATGAATTGTAAGATAAGAATATTCTAAAACCAAGAATGACATTTTCCAATCCAATGCTAATGCATCATAAAGGATTATTTTCCCCACATTCTTAAGTAAAAAAATGAGGTCAACAGTCAAGATGTCACTTTGTAAATACTGACATAACTTTCAAATAGACAACATCCACTGAAAATGTCCTTGCCTTTGACAGAGTGTAAAATGTTAGGTTTACATTGAAAAATTCAGAATAACTATAAATGACATACTGGCATTTTAAAAAGTGGTTGAGACCACCAATGCAATGGGAATACACAGCATTCAACCTGGACAATACACAGCATCCAATGTCCACTCCAAGGACACAGTGTGGCAGCTGACCTGGGCATCAAAACCATGATATGGCAGCAAGTTCAACACTATACCAAGTGAGCTACTGGACCACAAATTCTATACATCACAGTGGCAGGATTAATGAGCATGACATGTCATTTTTGCTAGACAGTAAATGTGTTCTAACAACTCTTGATAAATAACAACAGATCATTGTACAAGTTCATCTGGTCCTGTGACCAGTACACTGGAGAGCTAAAATAGTAAAAAGGGCTGTAATGATAGCAGCAGTACGCTTCAGAGGTTAATAAATAATAAGATTATGTATTATAATGTTCAAGGGGCTTTATTCCCCAACGTTGCCATATAATTAACGCCTATAACAGGTTAACTCCTTAACCCTGGTAAGTGTTAGTGAGATATGTGCTCTACAAACACAGATAATATGACAAGCCCACCTGCAACTTTACTTAAAGCACTGTCATCAAAATCCAAAGCATGGCTCTAAGGTAATATATGCACCCACATCTGCAAAGACTTCTAAGCTAATCCCATTTCCACACACCTGACCTCAGCACCACAGTTTCAAAATTCACCCAACATAAATTAAGCTCAGCAATCAACCACTCCAAATTTCAGTCACCAATGAAACAAATTTTAATTTGCAAATTAATGCATAAGAAACTTTAAGTGTGTGTGTATGATTTGGATTTTTAACGTAGCTTTAAAAAAAATTCATATTGCCACAATGTCTGCAGTGTGGCAGTTTATAGTGATGTCTAGCACTGGGGCATCATGCCACAGATATGTAGCATGATGTCCCACCCAGTCACATTATCCTGACACCAGACCGATCAATCCTAATACTAACCTCTTAGTGCTGAGCGCCTAGAAAGGCAGCTGTTAGTCCCATTTTTATAAGTCTCTGGTATGAATAGGATGGGGTTTTAACCTGCGCCGTCCTGCAACCAAGGCAGACTCTCTAACCACTGGGCCACCAGAGTGATCAAACTTTAAGGTTTTTACTTGAAAGCTGATAGGACCATTAGCAAAGCCATATTTTAAAGTTTGCAGGCTGTTTTGTCAATTCTATTTTAGCAGAGTGATCAATTTGGTGTCCACTTTTGTGCCTGTTCATCAACCTCTATGTCCATCCATACCCTAGAGAAAGATAAGTGTTAATGTCTTCATATTAACCATAAAGATAAAGCATTCTACTTTCTGCCCAAATAAAAGACAGACTCAACATACTAGGAATTTTGTAACAAAAATATATATTTACAGCACCAGAAGATCTGGGTCTATGCAGGTTATTAGGACTAATCATTACAGAAAACAATATATCATGGTCTATGTTGTTTGCTGCTATACCCAACTTATAGGTGGGTAAATACAGTATCTTGGAAAATTAAAATACAATAAAATAAATCAAACCAAAGTCTTCTATAATACCTGTTGTTGATGTCTCTAATCAAACATCACCTGAATAGACAGCATCACTAAAATGACTACTGTATGTCAGTCTCAGTGCAAAGGAGAGTTGGGTACCATAAAAAAGTCAATACCACTGGGTATACTGCACTATTTCTGAACATAATGTGGTAAGTGCCATGGTTTACAACAATTATATTTGGGACCAACAATTTAAATCTCTGGGGGCAGGGGCCTGTCATTTTTTTTTAAATTTCAGACTCTCAAATATCTGGAAAAAATATCTTATTCTAATTCATCTCAAATTAAGACCATATTATATATCCATTATATAATCTGAAATTAATTATCTAGAGATAAATGGAAATAAAATATATCTGCTTGAAAGAAAATTGCAGACCCCTCCTCCCCTGAAAATAAAATGGTAAGTACAGTACATGTAGATGAATTTGCTATAGGTTTGTTAACTGTTATATAAGTTGTCATCTGAAAAGCTATAACTACTAAAGTGGGCTGATTAAGCTGACACCCTGTAAAAGATACTGTGCTGACACTGGAGAGCTTGTTGATGATAAAAATGGGAAGTGTTGACATAGTTTGCAGTATTCAAGCTCCACTCCCAATTTAATGGACAGAAAAACTTTGGGATACTAACATTCCAGCAAGCTCCGCTCCCAATTTAATGGGCAGGAAAGGTCTGCATGCCAGAATCTTTGCCTGTCAAGTTGGATTCAAAACTGACTTAGTGGTTTTGAAAAGCTCAAAAATAACAAATGCTGACCATGCACAACAGAAGACAAGTTGTGCCAGGCCTTATGTCCAGATGAGCTAATAATACTGAAGTAGCAACAACAACAAAATATAAGAAAAATTTTGAGTTTGCAAAAACATTGTTGGCAAAAAGAAATTATAAAAATCAAGAATGACAACAATTTACAAATACAATGAAATTTGTTGTGGTTAGAAAAACATTCCAACTAGCACAAAAAGAATCAAGACTGTCAAAATTAACATTATTATTTGTTTTATACAGAAAGACCTGAGATAAATGTGAAGGCATTTAACATGGCTGTATGTGTAACAGCAACAGTCTAAATGCTCCAGTAACTTTCGAAGTGAGATATCTTGTAACTCAAGTATATACCCACCCATCCCTCTACCCCCTCCCTAGTCTGATAAATCAACCCCACAAACCTGTGTTGATACTGATGGACGATGTTGTGAGTTTGATGTCACCTGTTCATTAAAATATGCAATTTTGCTGCATGCAAATGATTCTGGAACAAACCTGTGTACATTTTAGACACCTACCAGTAATTGGTACATAACAGCTGTATCAGGCGCAAAATTCAAAATGGCCACAGGACAGATTGTTGTGCTATTCCAGGTGGATTTACAAGTCCCCAAACATATGATTTGCTCAGGAAAAAATATAATCTACATGTCACCAAAAGAACCCTTTAGCCAACGGTAGCTGCACAGCCACAAGAAATACCAGTAAGTGTATAAAATGTACACAGATGTGTGCAGCTGAATTTGGATGCAGATAATTGCAGCTTTAAATGAATGTAATATCAGCCCCTCACCCGAAAATCAATATCACAGGTGAAGGGCTGATTTATCGACTTACTTCCTCCCCACCCACAAAGAAAAAATACTTTGGTGTGCATGAAAATGCTACTGTGTGAAAAACAGCTCTATAATAATAATAATAATAATAATAATAATAATTTCACAAGGAAAATTCAATTACACATCAGTTAAACATAACTACCCATAATCTACCTTATGGCCCTCTTTAGATATTGGCACAATAGAGCACATGTATACTCACATAAACACACACATATATATACAAACTAATGACACAAAATGCCTACTGTGTATAAGAGACTGGCTGGCTACTGTGTATAATTGTATACACACATAGATGTACAAAGCTAAGGCAAATACTAATCAACATACATATACATACAGAAAAGAAGTAGACAGATCAGCCCAATGGTATTAATTAACAGTTAGGTAGACTGATAGACAAAGTGAATAAAGGAGAGGATTATACAATCTTTGGTGAAACCCAAATATTGATGTTCATTCACATGATACCTTAATTGGGACCTGTGGAAAATCCCTAAGATCAATTATCTACAACAGAAGAGTCTCATGGGGGTTAATACATCAATCAACACCATTAGATGACTTAATATGCACTAATTACAAAAGAATGATACCTCTCCCCCAGTAAATTCTGATTGTACATTCTTTACTTAATAGTATCACCACTAGCCACAGATGAATCTATAAAAGCATCAGTACTACTTACTCTACCTGCAGCAGGTGATGAACATATTCAATCTAAAAATATATTTAAATCAAGAAATTCTTATTACAAGTTCTTCCTCCAATTAGTCATCACCAAAATTCACTGGGTTTTTTTTACCCACCTCATCCAATAATTTTCATGGTGCCAAAAATGTGCTTCAGCTCTTGCAATATGAATATTTTTGTTGTTTCAATTCTGCATTGCTGATTGAAGTGTACTGTTTTTGCAGTATTGCAATTCTAGCCTGTTGATTGAAGGGCAGTATATTTTGCTGTTTCAATTCTGCCCTGTTGAATAAATGGCAGTATTTCCTCTCTTTATGATATTTAACAATTTATCAAAGTTTCACTGATGTCATGAAAGACTGCATTTGAAGTGAAAACAAAAACCCATGAATATATAGAATAAAATAACATGTTATGTCTGCAGTGACCTTCATATATAATTATCTCTCTTTTGAACTCATGTCATACGAAGTACATACATTCTTTTTCAAACTGTAGCTGAATTTATGAGTTCCAAATTAAAATACAGCCAGTTTGTTCAAGCATCCTTACATTATGTGTCAGTCATGTAGAATGGTTCCGAAAAGCCCTTTTATCAAATAAGATAAACACAAACAATTATTAGGAACTCTTACCTCATAAATTATTGACAGAAATTAGCCATCTCTTTATCAGCACTACAAATACAAATCACCCATAAAATCCTCCAACAAATGTCACTATGTTTTATTACTCCTCCATTTGCAAGCAATATTAATGCTGGTAGCAGAGCACAAACAACATGCAGTGCTGAAACTAATGAACCACTCACAGATAGGGCTGTTGGCTCACACTGTAAGGCTGTGGCTGATATGGTAGGAATCAATAGAAGGCATATGAACACAAAGCAGCCATCCTCCTTGTGCATGAGTCACTCAACCCTTTCCTCCACCTCCTCCTCCACTATTTCAATGCTTTCAAGAAATTCCCATCTCTGACACTAAATATAATCCACATGGGAGCTCAAAGGGTCATTTACAACACTGATTAATAATGAAAATTTGCAGAAAGAGGGGAAGCCTAAAACAGGGCAAAAGATGGAAAGTTCTTTAAAACAACTGCCCATTTTAGGTTTACAAACCAATAATAGTTTCTTAACCAGAAACCCATATATTATAAATAGTTCAAAGAGGGAAATAACTCTTTACAGACTACCTGCATTGACTTTTCTCTTATCATTACATTTCTCATTGGTGGCATTAACATTAACTGTACTGTGCAAACATCAAGTTTAAATTGTATGATTAATATCAAGGGGGGAAAAAGTTTATTGATTAGCACATGATATATTATAACTGTTAGACTCGGTGCATTGAGAATATAGGAAAGAGACTTTACAAACAACACTATACACTTGGCAGCTACCACTCAACTTTCAATTAAACTCTCAAAACATTTGAATTTCACATGCCAAAAATGTATTATCCCTCCATTTGACTTTGACAGATTTCAACGGAAAAGAAAAACAGAAAAAAATACCAGATAAGGCCAAACATGTCTTCAGAGTTACTTTTAAAAAAATATTGTATATATTAAATCCTCCATTTGTGTTATTATTCTGAAGGACTTTCACACATATGAAATCAATGACAAATTATTGGAGGCCTAAATATAAGCGGTACCCTAACTGATTGTCTTATTTAGTTTTTCTCTTTTCTTTGTTCGTTATTTAATTTTTTCACACTGAAAAGGAAATGGTCAGTTTTGAAGAATGCATATATCAGTGAGTCAACGTTTTTAAGTTCCTTTGCTGCAGCATTGACAAGATAAACATTTTTGGTTAAATCATTAAAAAAGTTAGTGATAATTTTTATTTGTCATAGTCAGTTACAAATCCTCCAATTTTTCTGTTTATTTCTCTTTTTCAAACTGAACCTTAGCACTAATACTTTGAACAAATACAAGTCTGGTCAACCTGCAAACAACAGACCCTGATCTGCCATTGCATAAAGTGCCAGTGGATCAGAGTCTATATAGTTTGATCTACTGATTACTTCTAAATGCATAGACTCACATATACCTCTGTAAATAAAGACATCAGATCTGGGTCTCTGCAGTTGGATCAGAGTATATATGAGTGTATGTGTGTATCATATTCATTTATGGTAATTTCACCAGGTATAATACTAATCTACCAGACTAACCATTTGATTATTCCTCACAATGCCAGCAAAATGATCAAAGAACAGCTTTGCTTACACAAAAGCATCCAAATCCTTTTCTCTTCTGAAAAGAAATTTCTAAAATCAATTCATTCTCTTTCCAGCATTTTAATTTTTCTCTCTTCAGAATTAATAAACTTTTTTCACTGTTCATATAATGTGATATGTAAAGGTATTTTTTTGGGTCTACCTTTCATGTTATTTGCTAAATTACTGAATTTCAAAACTTTAATTTCTATTTCTCTACAAAGCTTTAGTTTCTATTTCTCCAAAGGATTCTTCCTTACCCCAAGTGCCAGCCATCTACAAAGTTTGCTCCAGGTCTGTGATACAGAACTAATGTTATGTTATTGTGCAGAAACAACCTTTTTATTTATTGACCTTGACCTTTAAACCCTCTATACTAGGCTTCTGATTTATCCAAAATTCAAGTCATCCCACAACTTTGGTTAAGGTGTGTGGAGTGCAACTAATGTTATAGTACTGAAATTTGACCTTTGACCTTTCTACTCCAACATCAGTAGGATTCTTCCCTATCCCAGGTGCCAGCCATCTAGAGCTTGAGTTATTGTGCAGAAACAATTCCTTTAAGTAAATCTGTCAACATTGTCACGGAATTGTGTATGAGTTATATCAATATGTATATGTTGTCAAAAATGTACTCGGGTTTCTTTGCCGCATACAGCGTCACCTGAGGGTGGTATATATTTTCGGCTCTAGTTACTTCAAAATCCTGAGCGAAACTCAGACCATGCTGCACGAGCAAATTGCCTGCAGCAGGAAACCTAAGTACCTAGCTGTGCATATCTGTCACAGCTAGTGTACATATAGATCAAATTCTCTATAACCAAATTACATTACGCTGAGTCTTGTCAGGAAGCTTACCCCTTTGCGGGAGCAAATCTCCAGCTGTAGAGCTGCCTTATACATGCTGCCATGCCTTATAATGGTTTGATGTGGAGTCACAGAACTCTGTGTGGTTTCGTGTGACGTATATGCTGTGTTATGGTGACATTGGATCGGAAGAGTGGACTGGTTTCTCGATGCGAGCGATCAGGGCTTTGTGACCATCGGGTCTGTGATTGATGTGAGGGGTCTCGAGGGATCCTTCAACAGACAGAGGAGTGGACCGTGCGTTGGCGTTTCTCTGGCCATTGACTAGAGCGAGTGGAATGGGAGTTGCATCTTGGATGTCAAATAGGCACCATGATAGTTATATATATTGTGTTCCACGTTATTTTCACTATTTCTATCTAAGCATATTTTCATTCATTCCTATTTCAATATCGTTACGTGAACAATCGATAGGTTCATAATTTCATTCATTCAAATTCACATGCATTTCAATATTGTTGTATGAACAATACATTCAATATTTTGTTTATATTGGGGTGTAGATCATATACTTTTATTCTGTTGATCGGTGATAGGATGTTTGTTTGTTTGAAATTCCATTTGTTAAATTCATGTTTGAGTTTTTTCTCGAGTTAATTGTTGTTGTTGTTGATAGTTCCATGTTAGGAACTTTATAATTTCTCCATATCTTTTTGTTTATAACGGTGTCAGATTTGTTAATATTTAAATTGCATTTATAAATAAACATTTTGTAAACACAGTTGCTTTTGGTGTCTTCCCTAATCCAGTCCCAACCCGGCTTCATCTTGTGACAAACATGTACCCTGGTACCAGCTTGCTCATAATAACCTGGGTAATAAAATGGGCAAACAGGTATCTGGTTTTTAAAATTAAAAACAAAATGTTTCCAAGTTCAGATCAAAGACATCAAGAGCAAGCAAGACACAGGATAACAATTACAGTTTGAGGCTCGTGATGTGTGATGTGAAACCATGTGTCACAAATTCTTTATATTTTTATATACATATATGTAGCAGACCAGTCTAAATTGAAAAAGAAAATGGCACCAGACATTAATTGAAACCGGCTTTATTGATGTGACTCATGGAAGTTATATGACTGAAAAATGTTAGAGGAGAGGGATTTTGTTAAACTTAAAAAACATGCTGCATTAGGAAAAGGACACATCAACAGCATCTTACAAATTTTGAAAGAATAATTTGACAAGTGATGTAATATAGCATTCATCATTTGTGGACTTAACCACCATCAGGGAAAGTTAGACATGCAGACTAGTTAAAGTGAGTGTTATGCATAAATAATTTATCAATTTGCTTTCTGTCTACACTCTTGTGCTAATCCGTATGGATTTAACAGATTTATGATTAAAAAAATTAACTGCAGATCATGATAAGTAGAAAAAACAATGTACAATTTTCAGATAGTTTTCTGTAATTATAACATGTAATACAGTATTTAGACTGCTCTTTTTATGCTCAGCTGACACTTTTTTTACCACTTACATTATTAGTAATTATAACAGGGGTGGGGGGAGCATAAACGAACCTACAACAAAGCAGTGACAGACTGCCAGACTGACAACATCAAAACAAATTTCTTGGTCTAATTTGGCAACTTGGCTAATTATGCTACATCCTGAATCAGACTACATATAAATTTGAACAGCTGTGTGAAGTACCTCAATTTGTAGGATCGCTTCTATCTTTGAAAATGAGTAACTTGTGAGCGCGTGATTCAATGTAAATGAAACAGATATTAAGGACTAGCTGAAATGTTGTCTGGAAGAATGCAATTTGGTCAAAACAATGAATAAAGCAAAATCTGCATCTAACATGTTTGGGAATAAATAAGGATTTAAGTGATGCTTTGCACTGTGTAAGTACTGTACATTATAGTTCAGCCTGGTCTCCCGGGTAAACTCAACCAGTCCACGAATTATAAAGTCTGTATTTACCTTTATTTAATTTCCTATTGGAGAAATCAGAAAATATGCACATGCAAAAAAAATAACATAATCAATCATAGTACATTTTAATAGTTTAATAATTGTAGGGTCACCAAAAGTTTTTTTTTTACATGCCTATGTCTTAGGACACAGAAAAATTATTTTTATATGTCCCAAGATTTACAGCCATTACAGTAGTCAACAAAGACCTAAAGACTGTCAAGTTTAGACACTGGCCCACAGATAAACTGCACCCCCCCACCACCATTCTTCCAGGCCTTTATTTTTTCCTAAATTATTTGGCTTTTACACAAGTATATACGGTAGTTATATACTTTTAAAGGCAAAAGTGTACACCAGGATCGACACAGTATTGTTGGCTTTTCTTGTAGATATAATGTACTTTGGCAAACTAGTCTAGACATTATGGCTTTAGTTCAAACTGACAACAGTGCATCATGGTAACTGAAACATTCTCAAATCAAGCAAAACAATACATTTTTATGTACAAAAATAAAGGACATAACTACTAATTATAGTGTCCTGAACACAACCCCGTTTACACGGTACATGTATCTAAACCATAAGATCAATTGCACCCAAACAAACCTCTCTGAAAACAATTGGAAAATTAGTCTTGTTGAAAAACTTTTAAATTTAACATGTTTACAAGTAGCTAACAGTACATATTCATTTCAAAATGATTTTGCATTCAAAGCATAAAAACTTTACTGTAGTACATCTCTAAGTGTAATGGTCATCTAATTAAAACTATACAGAAATAATGTTTTCAAACGAATTCATCCACACAAATACTGACACTTTCAAAATAATTGTAGCAATTCCTGTTTTTCAAGCAAACATGTTTCGTGATGTTTATCTCCCCCTTACAGCACTGCCAGAAGATACTTGCGCAAGTATGTGAAAACAAATTCACTCACTGATTTCCTGTTTCTGCGTGAGATTCTATGTGCATTGGGCCTTCTAATATACATAAATTCAAGAACAGCATAATTTCTATTTTTGACATCAGTCCATCATAGCAGTCACCAATTCTGGAGAACTACTCACATGCTACTTTCATATCTGTTAATTGCTGGCAAATTACATGAACAAGAGACTCCAATACTTTCATACCTGCCTTTAATCTACCTAGAAAGTAAAGAGCTTCAATAGTACCTTTAATAATTACATTAATCTTGGCTGTGAACAGATGGTCACACAAGCACTTGCACTATGCCCACCCACACACACTAACCTCCCCCCACACACACACTTTTTTTCAAAAGCTTCATTCATTATATCCAATGCAAACTTACTTGCTAATTTTAGTTTTCATACAATGAATGTTATTTTTAGACATAATTGCTGAACACATACTTTATGTAAATGGCAAATCCAAGGTACCCCATCCATGGCACCAAAATAGGATTAAGGCAGGAAAAGAAAATATAAAATCTTCCTTTTAACATAATTCAGCCTGGCAAGATCTAGTAAAATTATTTCCTATTGATTAGCACCAAATCACTAATCTACCTGAAAAAGGATTGGTTAGTGTTCTGGTCAGCTTTAAGCATGCTAATTCACCTGATCTAAACAAAGAAATTTCATTTGATGTTGATTATCCATAAAACACCCAATGATGCATTACAATGTGACTCAATAACTGCTCTTAAACTGTGTAACAAGTATGTATGTAATGTTTACCAAAATGTATAAACATGTACATGTTTTCAATAACCCAAATTATGCCTTTTAATTGAAATTAATAAAAACTCAACCTTTTCCACTATCTACCAATTAGCATAACAACTAACAACTATTATTGTGTACCTTGTTTTGCTTACAATTGTCTGATTTACTGTACATCTTTAACCTCTTATCACACGATTCGGTTGCTAATTACATCTTTGTTGAAAATATCAAGTAGTTTAGGTAAAAATCCATTGAATCACTGTGTTATTGTTCACTACCAATACATATATTTACATCATCATAGTATCAATAATGGAACCAGACATAGGGCCAAGGCATGTACATGGGATGCTTTTCTAGGATTTTCAATCACAGAAACATATTTTCTATACAATTAAAGGTTTCTAATCAAAGGTTCTGTTAGTTTAGCAAACATGTTGAATAAAGGTAAATACTGTGTTTAAAAAAAAACGTTTATGAGCATAACAAGTAAATCAACCTGACGTGTAATATTATGTGATGAGTAATCTAAGCAATTCTTTTCAACTTCTGCTTTTCCTAGCGATGCCACATTCAACGTGAAAATCAGAGATACATACTTTAAGAAAACTTGTTGCCGCTTTGGGGTTGATGCCATTTCTCAGCACAAGATAGGTTATACATGGTGGCCAGTATAACTATTGAATGAAAATCCTATGAAAATCTGAAAGAAACCACCAACCAACAGCAAGCTACTACCAAACTTTCTCACATACACATGTTGGCTGTGCCTGTTGTAAGAAAAGAAGTACCTAAACAATTCTACTAAGAAATCCTCATCAGAAGTAATGTGGAATTATAATTTAACTGAAACAGGTAGTTCCTACATCATGGACAGCTGTATGAATATTTGTTTACATGTTTACAAAATCTTTGAGTGTTTACAGGCAGTAAACTAAACTAAGTAATTTACACCTGTAAATGTAGCCTTAGGGACAAGGAAGGTTTAAAAAGAATCCAGGTATGCTTTGATCATTTAATAATTGATTCAAACATGGTTGTTTGTGAACCACACTGTGATGAGAGATGCCAGCCCATGAAGTAGCATGTGTATCAGAAATCCTAGTTTCAAGAAAATTTGGGGGTAATCTATTCTATGTAGCCCATCTGGAATGGATAACACATTCTTTAAAAGGTTCAAACTTCTATCCAAGCATACCTACCAAGAGACAGTAACTATTTGGGTCTGGTGAGAGTAAATTGGTGCATCCATCCCTCCAATTCCAGAAGCATTAATTCCTTCAACATTTTTGGGCAAAACAATAACCATAAAATTAGTTTTCCTCCCAAATTACCTGCATCTTCATTTTCTCTTTATCTCTGCCACTATTTTTCACTCATGCATAGTCTAAGTGACTGGTTTCCATTCACTTAGACTTTATTTTACATCAAGAAACTATATTCTATGTACCAGTCTACCACACTAGTGCTTTACTACTTTTTATACCCTACCTATGTCAAGTAAGAAACTAGATGCAAACAACAGTTTGCAAAAACTATCTACCAGAGTGAATCAAAATATGAAAAGTCACACAGAATTTTGACAAATACTTTCAAACCTCTTGAGAATTATTAACTGCAATTTACATGATAAATTAAAATTCTTTATAAAGCGTAATTTAAAAAGAGCATGTGTAGCTGTTAAACCTGTACTTGGGTCAATATAGTCTGTATAAAGAGAGATTTTATACATGCTCTAAGCAACCTTATTTATTTCATCAGAAAAGAAAGAATGAAAAAAAGAACATCAGACAGTTTACATCACAGAGTTCATGGATCCTTCTTTATCACAGTTTAAATCTCTATCATGATACACTATCACCAGAGCATGTATCATAATTTATTGATACACCAATGATATTGACTGACTGAACCACACCTTAATGCTGTGTTACAGAACTGTCAAATAGTTGTGCAGATATATATGGCATACTGATCATGTAATTCTAACAACGTAACTCAGCATCTGATTAGAGCAAATGTACAGGATTCTTAATAAGTATTCACAAAAGTCTGCACAAAATATTAAGAAAATGTAAAATCTCGATCAAAATTTCACACATCTTTCAAAGTTTCAACCTTTCTCAAGTCAATGATCATTTGCCACACATACTTTACTACTTTTGTCGTAATAGACATAAACGTGTGCAGTATGTCACACAGGCACACGTATAACTGTTATTCCAATGACAATACAGTCATTAAATTGGCAGATATATGTGATGATGAGTTCGAACTACATTAAATATGCAAGTATTATGAGTACTTTGATTGATAGCAGGTAATCAAGTCGTCCCCCAAGGCAACGATTTTTATTCCAAAGTATCAGGTCCTATATGTGGAAAAACATCTCACTGATGATTCAAAAGTGTGAGACATACTGTATACACTTTCATATTAGTCTAATCCAACTGAAAACAACCAAAACTTTCATCTTTCATTAGATAATGAATCCAACTTAATGGTATATTCAAGTATGTATGGGTAGCAACCACAATGATGAAGATTGCCCAAAGCTGTGCCCATCATTTGTCTTTAGGTCATTTAGGTAAACTTTTTTTCTTTCCCATATCAAAGACTGGCGTTACAGCAGAATATGTACATGATGATGATATTTTGTAAGTCCATCAAAAGACAGAGAAAACACCTAATGACAAATTTAATGAAAGATCACAGCCAACTTGCAGGTGAATTAATCCAAGGGAAAACAATAAATTTGTTTACATATATGTGTCATCTGAAAATTAACAAACGAGAAAGAGTATGTATCTCTATACCTGTGTGCATGCATATAATTTGGATTTTTAATGTAGCTTTTAAAAAAATTCAATCTTACTGCTAGGAATGCTGCAGTTTGTCAGTTTATTATGAAGTCTAGCACTGGGGCATCAAGTCGCAGGCATTGAGCATCATGTCTCACCCAATCACTTTATCCTGACACCAGGCTGACCAGTCCTAACACTAACATCCTAATGCTGAGCAAGGCTGCTGTCAGTACCATATTTAGAAGTCTTTAATATGACTTGGCCTTGGTTAGAGCCCACTACCTATGGCATTCCAGGTGGACACTGTAACCAACAGGCCACTGGAGTGGTCTCAGATTAAAGTAAATGTCATAAAGTAAATCTCCCACTGTAAATTGCATTTGATATTTTCAACTTGACAGCATGTATTCTTATTTCAAATCATCAGTAAATATTCTTTTTATAATATCAACCATTACTGATCAATAAATAGTACACTTAGAAATTAGATTCAATTAAAAACTTTAGCTTACCATTTAATACCTTAATTCAAGATGTTCTGTTCATGTAAAATCCAATCAATAATCATAAGATCACAATACAACTGTGAGATCTAGGTGAACAAGATAGAAGCCAATAACACTGCTAATTAAACCAAAATTAGGCCATGATGACAAGTAGATAATCTTATCTTTGCAAGATCTGTCTTTCAATGTGAATCCTTCAATGCTATATATATATATATATAAATAGACCTGTATATATACACATAGATTAGTCTAACACAAAAGGGCATACAAGATTCAATAATAACCTGCTGGGCTGGTAACAAGTACTTACTATATCAAAAGAGTCACATGTAAACACTGTATCAGGAAAAAAAATTTTTTGTACAAGACAGCAGAAGGAAGAAAGTCTGCATGCAAGATATGTTGAATTCTCCCACCCCATGTGTGTGTGTATGTGTGTGTGTGTGTATATATATATATATATATATATTGGATCATGTGTTATTTTGGGTCAAAAACCCGTTTTGTACCAAGAAAGAAGGATTGAACTTTAATTAAGAAAAGTGATATTCATAAAGTGTCCCAACATATCCCACATTTTGACTCAAAATGTATATGAAAATGTGATTTCTAAATGTCAACATGAAGACCCACTCCATGACCTTGAACCTGTAACCCAGAAAATCATATTTACTACGCATCTTTTAGAATCATACAAATAAATAATTATTTCAAACATGGAAATGTTTACCTTAAAAATTTCTGCATCTAAATCCAAGTTTCCAATTTTGCAAGAAGTTGTCCCATATGTACAAAATCGTCTGCTACCCAACATATCAACTTGCTGCTAGAATGAGATTCCCAAGAAATTCCCAGGCATATAGTCTGTTTCTGAATTCTTAAGTAACTTTTCCCCATAAACAAGATGCAAACACATTACATCCTATTCATTGTTGTTTCTCTTCCACATAGTAGCTTATATTTTCTAAAATGTTGAAATTTACTACTTTTTTTTACAAGATCGGTTTAGTTTGCTTAAATTCTTATGCCATTTATTGGCATGGTTACAATGAATTTGTAAAACTAGCTATAAACCTGACCTAATTACTCGACTGAACTGCTGACAGAAACAGTCTAAAGTAATGTATTTCATTTCTATAGCCCGATAGATAAACAGAAGATCATTTCAAAGCGGCATGCAGAATAGGCCGATATATGCGAGTCATGAAAACAGGGGGGTGGTAACCCATGCATCCAAAATTAATATTATTTTGAACAGAATATTTGGGTGACAATTGCCTCTTTTCAAATGGTAAGCACTGCAGTATTTCATTTTCATTTTCATCAATCAGTCGAATTTGGTATTCATTTTGCTTCAATATTGGTGACGGAAACCTCAGGTGCGCAGAAATGCTCGACAGCAGTGTGTGTGTGTGTAGCCGCACACCCCTTGAATATAAAGAAACATAAATTTTGAGCAGCAACTAATTTGCTTAACTTCTGGTAACTGTAAATACTAAAAAGGTTTTGTGAAGTGCAATCACTATTTTTAGGGTTAAACTGTGACTCTACTGGGCAAAAAGAATTTCCAGGAATTCAAGACCGTTTCTTTGTTTAAAGTGTTAAATGTTGAGACCATTTCTGACATTCTTCAGCAATAAAAACATTTTCAAATTACCTAATGTTGTGCGCATACAAGATGCCACTTTGCGGCTTGGCACCATTTTGACTTAGGATAAAGAAGACCTCATGAGAAGAAGTCTTCTGGTGAAAACACCATGTCATAATATTCATCCTATCAAGGGGGAGGGGGTAGTGTAAACAAGAGTTTTACATCAGTCGTTGTTGCAGTAATATTAGCTGCATGACTGGCACCATTTTTTATCTAGGACTAACAAGGTATCATAAGAAAGCTTTACATGAAATCCCCATGTTGATTATAGCCATCTAATGGGGAGGAGTTAAAATAGAGACAATATTTTCAAGATATAACTTTCTGTTCAGGAGTTGACCGCTCTGGTAACTTAGTGGTTAGAGCATCCGCCTCGGATGCGGGAGGTCATGGGTTCGATCCCCGGCCTAGTCATACCAAAGACTTATAAAAATGGTACTAACAGCTGCCTCGCTTGGCGCTCAGCATTAAGAGGTTAGTGTTAGGACTGGTTGGCCTGGTGTCAGGATAATGTGACTGGGTGGGACATTATGCTACATGTCTGCGGCATGATGCCCTAGTACTAGACATCACTATAAACTGCCACACTGCAGACATCATAGCGATATGACTGAAAACTTGTTAAAGCTACATTAAAAATCCAAATCACACACACACACATACACACACTCTCCATTCAGGAGTAGCAAGAACAAAATTTTCAAGTTCCTGTGGTGGCCCTATTGGACACCAGATTGGCACTATTTTTATTTAAGACCAGCTAGATCTATTCAGGAGTAGCAATAACAAGATTTTCAAAATGGCAACTGTGTGGTGACCATATTGGATGTCAGATTGGCATCATTTTTATTCAGGACCAACTGGACGTCATAAGATGTCATCTGATTAAAACCACAAGTCAAATTGACTTTCTGTTCAGACAGAGATTTTATAATAGTTTTAAGATGGCTGCCAAGGCAACCATATTGGATATCAGATCAGCACCATTCTTCTTTATTACCAATCAGACATTGTAGGAAGTATTTTGGTGAAGACCCCATGCTGGTATGATCATCCATGTTACTTTGGGGTTTACATACCTGATACCCTAACATGACCTACTCAGTATGGCTGTCAATTCTTTGTACACAAGTTCGTCCAGTTTTCAGTAAGGTGTAACAAATAATCATGTACTGCTATTGTACAGCTGGAATACACGCATTAAAAAGTTCAGAAGTTATATTGAGACTGATGCAGCAATGGTAAATATTATGTTCTACTAAAAGTTAGTTAAGTACATTTTGACCATAATTACTTCCCATACAGTTGCACAAGCAGCAGTTCCAAACCCTATGGGGATCAATGGCTTCTAGCTATCTGTCAACTTCGCATAATTCTTAGATTATGTTTTTTAAATTTCATATGATGATGCAATCAAAACTCCTGCCATGGGATGTACTCAAATAAACACAGGTTTATACACATAATTGTTGCCCATCCTGCTTTTTTCCCCAAAGAATCTGAATAATCCATTTAATTCTTTTGTACAGGCAGCTATCAACAATTTTAAAGAGGTATATTTTCGACATTTTGTTTTGAACATTAGGTCTGTATTTTAAGTGTCATTTTTGTAAGGCTTATAGTCAAATTTTTAGTTGGCAGATCTGGGTTTAACACCATATGTCAGTACGTGATAGATTATCCCTTTGCCTCATAGAGCAAAGTTACCAGTGCAGCGCGCTATAAATATAACACCTGTTACCTATTCGACTCCATACGCATAGGCCTGCCTGTTAACTGTTAAGCAGTGTAATGTATGTTACGTTTAACAGCAATTTTAACCATTTTACATTTTTGGTACACATCTATTATGTGTGGAAAAATTTAAGAGTAAAGTCCGATTGTTATAGTTGTGTAATTATTTTTCATGGAAAAATTTCTTATATGCTTTAAAATCTTGAGAGAACTCGTTCACCATCAAGTCAGTGAGTCCGCGTGACCAACTGTAGCTGCCATTTCCCATACTCAAAATTTACAAGTTTTTTGTCTGCGTCTACATCACTAAGTCATCTGAATTTGATAATTTATAAAAACTAATTGCTGCCTACATCAATATCAGAGCCTTACCCAAGTTACTGAATCTTTCATAGTTGTGATTCTAATCGTGAAAACTTTGTAAGTACTGAATGAAATCCGCGACCTCCATTTTGGAGAGTGGAGATTACAAACCAGTTACTTTAAATAGCAGATATCGACCAGAGCATAAACAGTGACCACGTGATCTGACATAATTGTCATTCGCAGAAATGAATGTAGTACTTAATAGGGGTTTTTCCCTGAAGGTGGCGCTACAAAAACCAGCTTAAAATAGCTGATGTTTACAGCAGACGTCAAAAGGCGCTTCCACGTGAATGCAGTAGAGACGTCAAAAGGCGCTTGCATGCGAATGGAGTAGAGGTGTCCAAAGGCGCTTGCATGAGGTAAAGGGTTAAACATGGCAGCCAGTATAACTGGTGGAGGAAGAACCCAAGAAAAGCCCAGTAATAACTGCAAACCCACAGGAAGCTACTGGCAAGCTTTCTCATATATCAACATTGGCCAAGCCCGAGTTTCAAACACATGCAGACCGAGTGAGACAGCTGTGATCCGTAAAGGTGAATACTTTCGACCACTCTGCCACGCTATAAATCCCCTATAATGTTCTGAAGTACTAATCTGACCTACCACCCAAAATGGCATGTTGCTAAAGAAGATAAAGTTACACACCAGTAGAAGATAGTAAAGTTCTTGTAATAAGGGAGGGGGTCACTGTCATAAAAAGATTGTATAGGTTTGTGTCTTGAGATACGCCTGTCCAAACCTCATTTTGGAATACTGGATGCCCCCAAAGACCAAAGTTTTTTAATATTGCCTGTCCTCAAATATCTCATTGTTTTATTACTGCCTCTCCCAAAAGTCCATTTCTCATAGTTGTCAGTCTCAAAAGATGCCCTTCTGACCATAAACGATTATCAAAAAAAAAAAACAAGCTTTCAAACAATACTACTCTATAGACCAATACTGTGCTGTACAGCATACACCAAGTGACTTCAGTCATTGGTACCTTAAACATGCGAGTCTAATTTGTGGGCTCTTGCAACTCCATAAGCACAGGTAGAAAAATCCATTGCTCCATTGCAAGGGACAACTATGTGAAAGCCCCGTCAAGCACTTGAAAAATATTAATGAAACAAATGAACTGTTCAAAATGAACATGGAATTTCACATATTTCGCTGTGACTGAATTGTCCCTCTGGTGACTAACAGCATTATGCCCAAATTTTATCTCTACATCTAACTACATGTTGGGTGATTGTGGATGCAGTCGGTGAGAGGTCACACTAATTCAAAAATGTTGACTTGTTATCTGATTAAGTACAGTCCATACTAACACGAACAGTCCCTGAGGAAGAACACTTTAAGAAACAAGACTCATAAATGTTTGTCTTTTGTCAACACACCAACATTTGGTGGGGGGGGGTCATCCTCAGCCTGATGCACTTAATGACTATGATCAAGAGTACATGTGTTATGCTTTCTCATTGGTCAGAGGAAAAAATGTCGTTTGATGTAGAGCATGTGACAATGGTTTTTGCTGGCTAGCTTTAGCTAATGGAACATGGCAAATACTACACTGGTTTATTGGGCAATGACAAAACAAACACCTCTCTGACAGTTTAGACATAGGATTAATAGTGTTGCATTAATGATAGGGAAGATAACTGGATGTGGACACGTTCTCTCCCATCTGCTGGGATGGCTAGTCACCCCCTGTCCCTGACCAGTTTAGTTACTATTTTTAGCTCATCAGTGAGGGGGGAATAGTTTGAGTTGATTAATATGTTAAACTGATCCAATTATTAAATCTGACCCAGAGCTCTCAAGTAGGACTTTTTATAGGAAGACAGAATTTTTTGGAATATACCACTTACAAACTCTACAGCCGGTAGGGATTAATATCTCTGTTTAAATGGGAGGTATGACATTTTTAATTGGATTAATGATAATAAAAAAAGGTGCAAGTTTCAGGTCGGGGGTGGCAAACTACTAGAAAGCTGACAAATAAGACACCATCAAAAAAAGAGGAAATTGTTACATTATCTTATATTTCTTGATCTCAAACAGATTAAATATGACTGTCAACTTGTGTCACATTTTCCATTAGAAGTATTAATGGCAAGTAACAAAAAGCATGCGCATTTAGTAATAAATATATGACAAAAGTTGGGGAGAAAATGTTTATTACTGCAATCTTGGGTGTAACTGCAGTAATTTACTGGGCAACCAGAAAGATCTGCTGTGCAGCAAATTTTCAAAGCTGGTTGCCCGGGGACAATTATAGATTTTCCAAATGATTTCACACCTGATAAGATTGTAAATTTTGAGGTTGGATCACTGCCAAAAGAGTTGTCTTTTTATGGCCAGTGAGTTCCAAATGATCCCTTTTATCTATCCCATACCAACCTACATGGAGGAGTAAAATCGAACCTCTGGTCTTGTACACAGAGAATCTTGCATCAATGCTCATTTCAAGGAAATTTATGAAACAAGCAGTTTCTGTCTTTTGCAAACATTGGCAAAGAGACAGGATTATTCAATAAATTTTATAAACTTTATTAAAAATGGGCACTAATGTTAAATCCCACTGCTCAAATAAAGTAATCATGTTTAAAATATAAGCGCTATATTGTATCTAGTCGAGTACAATGACTCTACTATAAGCACTATACTGTATCTAGTTGAGTACAATGACTCTACTATAAGCACTATACTGTATCTAGTTGAGTACAATGACTCTACTATAAGCACTATACTGTATCTAGTTGAGTACAATGACTCTACTATAAGCACTATACTGTATCTAGTTGAGTACAATGACTCTACTATAAGCACTATACTGTATCTAGTTGAGTACAATGACTCTACTATAAGCACTATACTGTATCTAGTCGAGTACAATGACTCTACTATAAGCACTATACTGTATCTAGTCGAGTACAATGACTCTACTATAAGCACTTTACTTTATCTAGCCGAGTACAAGGACTCATGCACTTTCTGATGACGAGTTATTACAACTTTGCCTTAAATGACAAATGTATCTGTGACGTCTGGAGGTGTTATTACACAATATAAAGAAACATAATATGGCTTTACTCTGTGCCCATTAAGCTGAGGGCACAGGGAGGCATGTGACCTGGACCACCCTAGTTACGGGACTCCCCTGGTTGCTGTGGATAAAATTACATGTTTAAATAAATCATTTATAGGTCTAAGCTAATACTTAGCCCAATATAGCTATAATAATTATACACATATAGCGAACTGTTTAAGGAAAGTTTTTAGGGTGCATCTATATCTTAAGTGCACCCCACCCACTGTGGCCCCCAAAGCTGAAAAGCTCTAAGCACCCCACCCCATCAATCCCTAATCGAACCCAGGCTTTACTAACTTACAGAATATAATATATAAGTCAGGTGACATAAGTCACAGGAGAAAAACATACATATGTATGAAAGTGACTTCTCACAGTTCAGAAGAATTTAAATGACCCAGTTGGAGCTTGTTAATTCGGTAATTGATATCTATTAATCTCCAATTCACCATGCTAATAGGAAATGATGACATAATGATGCAACAATATAGGAAATCATTATCATCCTTCAGTCCTTTTTCAAGAACAAATTGTTAACATGTGTGGATTATATGTACCACTTTACATCTAACATAAGCCAAGCAACGTTTCTCGTATTTCATATGAGGAGATTCATGGAGGCAAGGGGATTCATGATGGTGTAAAAAACACATGAACATGAGATGTAGGTCACTATGACCTTTCTGTCTGTGATGAGCAGAAGAATAAACACAAAGTTCCACGACTTTACATACCACAGTGATAGAAAAACTGAGCTTAATGCAGACACTTAAAATTTAACCCAACAACAATGACAACACTGTTGGGGAAGTTATATCTATGCTTCACAGGCAAACTAAATTAGACAAAAAGACCAATGTTTTGGGAGACCACCTGTTATTTAAGATCAAATTGTTAAAGCATAATCAGTTTTGGTACATGAAGAGATAGATGACTTTGGCTGAAGGATCACCACCAAACTCTCAAACAATATACAAATTAAGCAGACATCTGTTTTAAGCATCATCTTCACACGGTTGTATAAACCAAGTTACTGGAAAAATAAATATCCATTAGGCACCTACCTGTTTTAGCAGAAGGGTGTTTTTCTGATGTTGCATGGGTGGTTGCTTCAGACAGGTTTAACTGTAATTTAACACTAGAATTTAACTGATCGACTTAGTGATTAGTGGTGTGTGTATGTGTGTGTGATTTGGATTTTTAACGTAGCTTCAACAATTTTCTAGTCATATCGCTACAATGTCTACAGTGTGACAGTTTATAGTGATGTTTAGCACTGGGCATCATGCTACAAACATGTAGCATCATGTCTCACCCAGTCACATTATTCTGACACAAAGCTGACCAGTCGTAAGAAAGACCTCTTAATGCTGAGTGCCAAGCGAGGCAGCTGATAGTACCATTTTTATAAGTCCTTGGTGTGACTCGGCCAGGGTTCAAACTTGTGAACTCCAGCATCTGAATTGGATGCTCTAACCACCAAGACACCAGAGGATTAGTGGTGTAGTGCTAAATAAAGTTGTTGTTCTTGTAGGGTTTAATGCTATTTTTCAGTACACAATAGGCTATACATGGCAGACAGTATTAATGGTGGAGGAAGAACCCGGGAAAACCCCAGAGCCACGAGAAGCTACTGGCAAGCTTTCTTACATACCCACATTGGCCAAATCTGAGACTCGAACCCACGAAGACAGAGGTGAGATGGCAGTGATCCGTAATGGAAAGCACTTTAGACCACTCGGCCACTCGCGGCCGTGCTGAATAAAGAAGTGACAGAATGCAATAAAGAAGTGAGGGAACACATGTCACTCAGATGTCGTGGGAAGATGACAAGTGCAAAAAAAACATAAGGGAATATCATTCCCACACATTCCCACAACACTACATCCCTGTGATTGTGAATTTTTATGGTGCACCAGCACTGTAGGTATATAGTGAAACAAAAAATGGCTGTATGATAAAAGTGTATCAAAATGTAGTTCTTTTGGGTGGTTGCTGTTGTTGTTCTAGGGTTTAATGCCATTTTTCAGCACAAGATAGGCTATACATGGCGGGCAGTATAACTGGTGGAGGAAGAACCCTGGAAAACCCAGGGAAGAACCACCGACCCACAAGAAGCTACCGGCAGGCTTTCCCATGTACCAACGTTAGCCAAGCCTTGGATTCGAACCCACGCAGACAGAGGTGAGATGGCAGTGATCCGTAATGGAGAGCACTTTAGACCACTCGGCCACTCGGGACCCCCCTTCTGGGTGGTAAAGCTAATTTTAATTATACAGTACTTACCCATAGCTACTGATTAGCTTTCTTTTACATGCCAATAAAAAATGCATTAACTGTCATGCAACTGGCCCTGTCCTTGGTATGTTATGTGCAAAAACATGCACAGATAATTCATCTTTTTCATAGACAACTATTACATTAAGACTTCTGAGCAGGCTGGGAGGAGGGCATTCGACAATAGCGGATGAAATTGCGAATGGTAGGACCCAGAATTTAAAAACTTCTTGGTCTAAGCCAAACTGGAGATATTAGTGGTGAGGAGGACATTTGGGGATGTCTAGATAGGTATAATGAAGGTCGATGAGGACAGTTCAATCGGACATTTGAAGTGCATTCAGGATTGAGGATTACTGGTCTCCATCTTGAAAGATTCTTCCTGAAGAAACCAGTCTAATGGGGTGAGGTTGATTATAATGCAGAACTTTCCACTTTTCTTGGTGACCAGGAAAATCAGGAATAGAAGGCTGGTGATTGTTCAGGACCCTATCAACTGCCTCTTTCTGTAAAGGGTGTGCACTTCCTCCCTCAAGTTTCACCAGCTTGGATTGGCGAAGAAACATGAGGGTCCTGGTTAGAAAAGGTAGTTCCTGAAACTGGAATGTGTACCCATCATTCACTATTGAAAGGATGATCTGTGATACTTGACCAGGCCTTGGAAAAGAGACCTAGGCGAGCTCCAATGGGAATGCCTGGGAGAGGACATTGCGGCAGGAGAGGGCTCAAGTATCTAGGTCTGTCCTCCATCCCCTCCTTTGGGACAAGAAGGGGCTGTGAAAACTTTCTCCTCACTTTCCAGGCATGTTGGGCACATGTGTTTTTCAGTTTCAGGAAGCCAGATGGATGTGGAGGATGAGGTTCGTTTTGAGGTTGCATATTGGACTGGGGCCATGTCTGCCTGAAGAACTTGACAGAAGGCCCTTGGGCCAGTTCACATTGGCATTGCTTCGTGGCCAGTTGTGATGGACTAGGAGTGGATGTGAAGGATCAATGTCGATGTTCCAACAAGTCTTGAAATACCACAGAAGGAATGAGGCCTCTGAACAGACTCTCTGCTTCAAGCAAAGCAACCCTAAAGTGGCCTTTACTGTGATTGAGAGTACCCTGGAGGAGTCCAAAGCAATGTCAAGGTGAATGTGAAGTTCTGCCAATAAAGCCATGTGAAACTGCATGCTGAAATGTCTTGGCCACAGCTTCCAGCAAGTGTTCAAGGGCGGCTGGGCTCAAAAGGATCAGAAAATACTCCCACATGTGAAAAGGAACATCCAAATCTGTTTTCTGAGTAACTTTACTACAAGATTTCAGTGCCATTTACAGTCAAAGATCAAAAGCCATCGGACATTTGCGAAAACTTTGTCCATATACCATCATATACAGATTTCCAGTATTCTTAAATCTGTTGTAACTTCTGATACTAAAAAATGTTTTGTTTTGATTTTCACAATTTTGTAATTTTCCAGTAATTATTCCATTTCTACAAAGGTGATTTTTAAAACTTTGTTTATGTCCTCCATTAGGATTTAGTGATTACTGTATCATTTTGTTGCCTGACAATATACTACTAATGTCACTGAGTTGTTGTCCCTCATCAGTTACCAAATTAAGTGAATGGCTCACACTTGAGCTAAGGAAGAACCCAATCAATTTGAGGTTCAAAAGCTGCATCATCAATGTCACTGTCACTAAAGAACAAAAATGGTTTCTGCTCAATAACTTTATTTGTCCACATCTATAGTTACCAAACATTATAGAAGACCTGTACATGGGGGTAAGGAAGAATATTATCAATTTTGGGGTCAGAAAGTCAAAGGTGAAGTTCTCTGTGACAAAAAGGCAAATGGTTTCCACACAGTAACTTGATTTCTGCATGACCAAAAATTCAGCAGTCAAGGGCACTATGACTGAGTGTGTGTGTGTGTGTGTGTGTGTGTGTGTAAGATTTGGATTTTTAACGTAGCCTTTAAAAAAAATTCAGTCATGTCGCTACGATGTCTGCAGTGTGGCAGTTTATAGTGATGTCTAACACTGGGGCATCATACCGCAGACATGTAGCATGATGTCCCACCCAGTCACATTATCTTGACACCAGGCCAACCAGTCCTAACACTAACCTCTTAATGCTGAGCGCCAAGCGAGACAATTGTTAGTACCATTTTTGTAAGTCTTTGGTATGACTCAGCTGGGAATCAAACCCACTACCTCATGCATCCGAGACAGACACTCTAACCACTAGGCCACAGGAGTGGTCCACTGTGACTGAAAGGAGAACAATGTTTTCTGCATACTACTATTAGTTTTACATCATTTACCTGGACCAAACTCTGTGGTTGGCTAATGCACTTGGGGTAAGGAAGAATCCATTCTATTTTGGGGGAAGGAAGAATCCATTATATTCTGGGATTATAAGGACAATGGTTAATGTCATTGTAACTGAAAAAATGGAAAATAGTTTTTAGAAAAACTTCACCTCTTAATCACGAACCTTGAGCAAGGTTTATGGACAACATGCACTTGAAGAATAGAAGAGACCTATTGATTTTGGGGATCAAAGGTCAAGATCACTGACTGAATAAAGAAAAATTGATTTTGCAGACTTTTTTGTGTTCTAGCACAAGTTCTTTGTGCATGGTTTGGATTTAGAATAATGGAAAAAGAAAAGATTTGAGGGTGAAATGGTCAGAGGTCACCGACATGGTAAGTAATATAAAAATAGTGGTTTCTACAAAAAAATTTAGAATATATTGGGAACATTAAATGTATCGGCAGACATATGCTGTGCCCCTCATAGTGCTCTTGCTGCATTCTGCGACCAGAACACAAAAAATGTTCAGCATTGCATTCCACATTTTGAAGTAAAACAGATTGCTTTTCTATGATGTGACAGCAAGGGTACAATGACTGTGTGCACCTGTCAATACTGTTACCTAAATAGTTCAGACAACTGACAGGTGGTCAAGCCTACCTACAATTTATGCCTACAGGGAGCTTACCAATGATAAGTCATGATTGGGACATATCCATTGTTCTTTTAATGGCTGAGTAACAAATTAGGTCAGAAAGTGACTGATAATGGTGATGATCAATCAAATTCATTTGACCCCTTGATTGTAGTAGATCACTAAATGCAAATTAAGCTAACAGTCTAACATGTCCTAAAGGTAACTACTATTAAGCAATCCTGTCTTCAATGGTCAATTTTGCAAGATCCCTTAGAGCAAATAATTGTTGGAAAGCACCTTGATAAATTACTTACCTGTCTTCTGAAAGCTCTTTCCTCTTTCCTGAGGTGACATTGCTTTAAGACCAGTTTACCTCTATATAGGAACAATCATTGCACAGACACACACACACACAAATGGTACAACAAAAAGATTAGCAAGAAGTTATTGCAACCTTGAACCAAGAACTTTCATATTTACTTTTTAAAAAAATGCAAAACAATTATTATAACACTTACCATAATGACCATGGCAGTAAAATGGTTCAACATCCAACAACACCCATAAGGACTCAAATAGTATAACGTGCCTCACTAAATCCTGTGGACGGTATGGTGGTGAAGTCTTACTGCAGACATTTCACTATTACTATACAAACAACAGGAAACTTATTATTAGTGCCAAAGCTTCTGTAGGCAATCATCATAATCTAATGATCATGCCATGCAAACACACATACAGTCTGTTCGGTCCCAAAGCAAATTAATGCACTTCATAATAAGTGAAGCTGCAAAGCTCAGTGCTTTAAATGGTAACAAAATCAATAACCATGTAAACACATATGCACTGGTGCATCTTGTGTTAGCCAATACACATGACAAGGCAATACCATTATGCTACGTCCAGTTACATTATCATATGCAAAGCTTTTTCTCATAACTTTACATCGTCAGAATGATGCTGTATTTTTCCATACTGCATGGCTCCATACTGCACGACATGTGTGTCTAAAAATAGTATCATGAATTAGGAACAACTTTTGACTGTAATACACAATGTATGCTCATGTAGCAGATACCACAGCTTTGTGGATGAACTTAAACAAGCTGTTGGGTCCATCTGAAAGAAGAGACGATAAATTTGACGATGTGGATGAGTTCCCTGACTCACAAAAGAAACTTTCAACCAAGCAAATGACTGAATAAGGTATTCCTAAGGTCCACAACATGCATAAGACACGCATTATTCAAAATAACGTTGTGATCAGTTAAACAGTTATTTAGGAGAAATGTTCATAACTGTTCACAAATTGAATGGTTCAGACTATGACCCAGGGTCAATAAAAATAGCACAGAAAAACATATTAAAGCCATGTCTCCCTCAGAGCCATCCACTTTTACAAGTCAGTCAAAACAATAAACTTAACAAAATGCAAATAAAAATGCAGGGTTTTTGGTAGAAAACCAAAAGCCTCAATTCTCAGCCAATAAGCCAAGACGATGAAAAAAGTCTTATTTCTGCTGGAGAAATGGACTGTCACAGTCGACAGCTGCTTTGCAATTTTATCCTTTAACTTTTTTTTATACAATGTCTGCATACATTTTATTGATATAAGTCATACAGAGATGGGGTCCATCCATAACAAAGAGCAAGCAAGTGATGGCATAAACATGTCTTCTCTAGCAGGTAATAACAACGGCATTAAGTATACTAATGTTTTTGCATCCTGAATTTTCTCAAAAATATCCTGTAATGAATTGTGCTGAAGAACATTTTGTTAACAATAATATACACATAACTGCAAACTCCTGGAGTGTATGTTAATGTTGTCACGTAGACGCATTTACTCAAATTAAGATAAAGATCACTGTTGTTCCAAACTTAAATACTAATATAGTTTCACCAGTCTATTCAATTCTGATATCCTGTGAATACTCTACACCTTAAATGTCACTAAGAAAAATATCCAGACAAAAAATATTGATTACAATGAATTATAACCTGCAGAGTTTTCATTTTTTTATCAGAACATACAACATACAATCCAGTTTTTACTGGATAACACATTGAGGTCGACCACATCCAAAAATGTCCATGTACTTTACCATTGATTTTTTACTTGTGTATTTCTCTCAAGGCATGTAAATTATGGCCTTCAAAAAGATTACTGACGTATGCAAATCTAGATAAAGCCAATAATCACCATTTAAAGTTATGTGTAATCAAAGTATACAACATGATATCTATAACAGTTGGTACTGAATGCATACAAGACCTGAGTGAGTTACACTATACAGAGATACAATTGTTGTCAAAGTGGAAAAATACACACCTGATGGAACAGAGTGTTATCCCTTAATCCTACATGAGGATGCATGGTACTATGCAGTACATGTATGCAGAAAGAATATTATATGAGTTACAGAATTTTTAATATGTCCCCTAAATAAGATCTGAACCCAAGTTCACAGGTTACACAGCCTATTGCCTTGCCTGCACCCACCAACCCCTATATCCTCTTGACTATGCTGACTAATTTTGCCAACTTCACCCTATTCTGACTGGATAGAGAAGTTAGTTTCCTAAAATATCAACACCAGTCAACACTGGTCAAGTTTTGTATTTTTTTTTTCTAAAAAAATCAATCGTTGTGATCTGAACAACTATGTCATACTGACAAAAAATGCACCCACCAACATACTGTTTCCCTTGAGCATTTGGTAACCGGTGTCAATAACCTTCAATCTGCGCAAAGTTAACCAGTTTCTAAATAACTCATTCAGCTAGTATTTAATTGACAATCAGTGAAAGTGTACTTTTTCCTGTACTTTTCTAAGTGGTGATCCTTTCATGGAATGTGTCACATTTACCCCGACCCAGAGTAGCCCCAGTTTGAAACATGTATAATCAAGGTAATTCTGACAAGCCACTGTTTGATGTTAAACATTGCCGCAGGCTACCACTAATCCATTACGTAAGATTGCCGTGGCTAGAAGTGGAGAGCCAGACCTAGGAGCTGCGAGGCCGCCAGATAGCCAATTATCACCTAGATGTGGAAACGTTTGTCCAGATCAAAAGAAGTTGCACGAAGAAGTGGGAGTGTCTTAACTTTTTCCCCTACAGACAGACAGACAGCCAGGTTGAACTGGCCGCTGAGACGATTGGACAGGGTCACAGCACCACCCAATCAGAATCGAGATAGGGGAGAGACCCTGATTTGGGTAGAATGATATCTCCGCGTCTTCCGGCAAGAATTAGTTCGCTAAGAGAGATTGCCAGAGGAGGTTAGCATAACTCCAAATAGCCATTCGTTATTGGCGGGAATATCTTAGAACAGGAAATTCTAAGTACAGACAGCTTTAAATAAGGTCAGTGAGCTAGTTGTTCGCTCTTTGCGACTGCATTTTTAATTGTAGGTCATATGTATACTTTATTATTACTAGAATCGTAGTACGAAGAATTACTTTGTGGTGTTAATATGTTTGCATATTTTGATGAAATGAGTTGATATTTGTAAAGAATTATACAGCTTGCTAGCCGTCATAAGAGTTAATATTGTAATTCGCTATGTGGGTATTTTATAGTAGACTAACACATGTGTTCATGTGATTATAGATTTTGCCATTGTTGAATATTTGTGTACTGTACAGACATGCGTCTGATTGTTGTCAGATTGTAGTACAATGAGATTAAATATATATGTGTATATACTGACGTGACGCAATGTATTGATGTCTGTATGACAATTCGCTGATACCGTGTTATTACGCCATTGTTTACACTGCAAGAAGTGTGTGGGAATTTCGATGTGTACGCATGCGTGACAGAAACCGTGATAGCCTTATCTGATGATTAATTGTTGATCTAGTGTGAGGTGAGATTCGATAAAGCATATGTTAACCTTTGTGGTTTTTCACAGGAAGCTTTGAGGGAGAGACCAGTTACAGTTTGGTCCCGTAGTCTCAGATAGAGAGACGGAGGAAAGGAGAAGAAAGGAGAAAAGTCAGGAGAAGTTGAAGTCTAGGAGGAAAAGGGGAGAGAAGGGAGGAAGAGGAAATTGAGAGCAGAATTGGAGGAGGAGACAGTCAAGAGGGAAACGGAGTCGAAGGAGGAATGGAAGGAAAGAAGGAATTAGCAGGAAAGAAAGAGATGAGTAGACGCAAGGACGGGGGAAAATCGAACTCACACTGTAAATCATGGGATGAATTAGGCTGTCACTTGGTTAAGGGAAAGACGGGTGATTGAGAGTTTATCGTTTTAAATTACTGAATTTATTAAATTGTTCTTAATTGAATTCATCTTCATGTTCTCTATAATTTAACCGTCGGCATTGCTGACTGGGGGCTCAGAGCTGTAAATCTACCTCGTCACTAATTTAACTTTCTAACCTCACGAGCCAGGGTGGAACTTTCATCATAATTAATACATATTGGAAGAACCCCACCCCAATGTGTGCAAACGTCACAGAATGGATAGATATTCAGTTAGAGTAGCACAATAAAATACACATCAAACTGTATACTGTGTATCCAATATGCATTACTTGGACCCTTAGCTATGTAAAACTATAATTTTCACAAAAAGTTCAATATTCCATCTATTCTATGCACTCCAAACTGACAAGCAATTATATGGAGTCCAGACATTACACCAGGCAACCTCATATGATCCACAAAAAGTTCTTAGGCAAATCCATATTAATTACATAAAAGATCTTCCAACTGAAGGATAATAACTGCCTGCAATGGCTAATTATAGACCCACTGTGAAAGTCAGCCCTTGTGAGAATGGAAATGTCTGTACTGTCAAAACTATATGTTTGATGAATTTATTTTTAATGTACATATAGGCTGCAGTTCAAAATTGTACCTCATGCCCATACAGTATCATACAATAGGTCATAGAACAAATAACAAAAGCAAAATGGCAGAAATGTACTGACAATTAATAGTAAACAAATAGTTACAGGCTAAAATTATCAAGTCTAATTAAAAGGTAAAAGAATCTGCATTTTGCAGAGTCGTACACTATTATCTAGAGCTAGAGCTAGGAAACAATAAACCGCCACCCAACCGTCCTTTCCCTATTCTTTCCATTAAAGCTCTGCTAATTACCTGTTTACAGTTGCTCACCTCATGTTTCTCTTGCTTTCAAATTTTAAAATCATGTTTCACAAACAAACAGCAGAAATTATACTGGCATTCAGTGACCTTACTGAGTGTCAAAGACAAGAAATATTTCTCACCTAAAAATCAATGAAATCCCAATTTGTTGTAACAGGCTACTTTACAATACCATGTGCTGAAATGAATCCATTTCCATGGGTAAAGTACAGAAACTGAAAGCAGGAGGATTTATTTATATATGTGGTAAGGAAGGGTGAATAATAACCTAACAAATTAAAATACATCTGCCATATATTAAGGGGACATACTAATAAATTCTGCGAAAATTGGTTTGGCCTTATTATTAAAGAAGCACCAAACAAACCAAACCAAACCTAAGTGAATATTTTGGAAAGTTTTTGTACAAAAAGAAGAAGAAAAGAAGAAAGAAAAAAAAATAGAAAAAATAACCAATAACAACACGAGCAAAGACTCATCACCAAGAATAGGCTTATTATCAGATAAACAGAGTATACCAACTATCGTATATATTCACTTACAAGTCCAAAATGCAAGCAGAGTCTATGCTGTTTGATCCACTGATTACTCTGATGAAACTGCACAGACCCGATTTGCTGATGCAGAATGCACAAGCAGATCTGTCTCTGTGCAGTTTGCAGTCAGATTCTACTTCTAAATGAGTACATACAATAAATATAAGACTTCCTTGTTACGTTTATTGTCTCAATTCAATACTGCTGTACTAATTAACTCTCTATGTATGGCCTCTTCCTACGGTGATTCTCACTACCAACTTCCCTTCCAATAAACAGACAAGAAAACAATGAAATGACTTTTACTGATGGAGTAAGCATCACTTTTATCTGCTGATAAATTACTACATTGTTAATACTTCTGGGATTTTGAACTGTTTACAGCCTCACTGCCTCATGTAAATCACACTTTCAACAGGGTCTGTTGTAAACTCAAATTGGGGGCTGGAGGGAAAGAGAATTTCCTTCTCCATTTGAAAAAGGGGTGACATTTCTCAATACAGGAGGAATCTAACAAAGTAATAAAGTTAAGGCTTCAAAATCTAATGAACGATTTTCACTCCTCCAGTTTCTTTTCAGTGCAATTTTTACATAAGTTAGTGTGAATCCTGCCATCACATTTTGGAACAGACCCTGTTCCAGTTTCCCTCTCTCACATTTCAATATTTCCAATGACCATGATTAACAGCCACTAACAGCCCTTCATTAGAAAAAGATGTTCCACCTTACCTTTAATTCACTATCATTCATGAATCACTGTAATTCCCAAAATCCAAAAAGGATGCAATGCACAATGCAGCACTAGTTCTACTCTGGAGTGGAATGTATGAAACTCAATACATTTTGGGACCAAGAGGAGGGAGACTGGCTACATGTTGTGTGGTGAAGGCAAAGTGTGATGAGTAATCACCCTATAGAAATCTACTGTAATCCCATCTGTTAGATAGAAGGAACATAGCCTGAGGCTGCTTCAGGACCTATTCATTTATTGTTTAATGATTGATCTGTTTTACAGCCAGTGTAACCATTATCCCTGAATCAGATGTTAATATTCTGATATCCTTTTCTGTTTCTAGAAAATGGTACAAAATTATGAATGGACACACTTTTATGCAGTGAGTCTATTGCATATATTTATGAAAACTGCACACTCAGTCTGTCTAGTCTCAAAGGTCCAATGATTGCTAGTTAGTTTTCACTGGTGCTTTAAGCACATTATTGCATGGCCCTGGCATACTGAGGAAATGGGTGCTAAATGCCTTCCCCAAGGACACAGGTTTAAAGCATTGATGCTGCAATAAGGCTTAGTGTTCTCAATTTTATAATTTATTTTCTGCTCACTGCTGGAGACAACTTGTACAAATGATAACCCTTCTGATACTGTTAAGGTTGTCTTTATTACATACATGTACACCATTTGCTGCTGTCAGAAAAGCTGCCAATGTGCCAAATTCATTGATAACTGGATAATTAATTGGTAAGCAGAAAAGCCATATCCAATTCCCACCTGTGAAGTATCAAATTCTAAGTGTGTGTGTGTGTGTGATTTGGATTTTGAATGTAACTTTAACAATTTTTCAGTCATATCGCTACGATGTCTGCAGTATGGCAGTTTATAGTGATGTCTAGCACTTTACCAGTCACAGACATAGGAATTACTTCACATGGTCACATACCAGTCACATACATACAAATTACTTCACATGGTCACATACCAGTCACATACATAGGAATGACTTCACATGGTCACATACCAGTCACATACATAGGAATTACTTCACATGGTCACATACCAGTCACATACATAGGAATTACTTACAACATCCAAACTTTAAGCCATGCTTGGCCTCATTTCCACTGAATCGGAGATGACAAGTTCTGGATGTTGCATTCACTTTTATGTTTTCCAACACTAGAGCTTACAACTACCAAAAGACTTTGGAAACAATATTTAATTACCTTCATTTAAAGCCAGTGTTAAAGGTTATCAGATTTAGAACGTTACCTGCCCAGTGCGCAGTGTAACTACAGTGATAGGCAAGTTGAAACCTGCTTTCAAATTCAGTAATCAATGAATCAGATAATATGATGGATTCTGCCAAGGTAGATACATCTTGAAAAGAAAAAAATGTATTTATTACTTGAGAAATAAATTATGCTTCAGGTTGTTTATTTACTCACTAATATAGCCATTATTGTGTTGACATGCCCTTAAACTGTAATACATGCATACTTATACAATAAATAAATAATAAGTAACAATCAGGGTATATTCTAGGAAGTCACAGTAATTTTAAAAAAAAAAGTTAAACCAAAAAGCAGAACTTGCAAAAATAGTGCCTTGTACTGGCAGTCCGATCTTTTTTGGTTGCCACCCATCCCCCCCTTGAAAACATTACTTCCTTTTTTCACTAGGGGGAGGGAGATTTCTCCCTTTAATTTTCAGTTCCAGAACAATCACTGTACAAATTTCCAGATCAGACCCTGATCAAATTATCTGGATGCATACAGCATCTTCAGAACTGCCACCCGCCTGTAACTGACAACCACAGAATGCATCAATTTTATGTTGGTTTTTATCCATGCTTGTACATATATTTACCGACATAGCAAAACATCTGCTTGATCCCAAGTGTTTTATCAGGACCAGTGTTTTTAAACTGAAAATTCTGTGAACAGAATTTCGCATTCCCACATTTTCATGCCAAGGCCGCCTCTTGTACCATAAATATTGAGGACTTATTATAAAGTACCGTATATACTTGTTCGTAAGTCCCATTGCATATAAAAAAGAATAGGTCTAAATCTATCAACTCATAATGTGTAGGCAGATTAGGGTCTATGTAGTTTGTTCTACTGATTACTCAAAAAAAACTGATAAGACCCATATCAGCTGGCACATTATGCTATGGCAGATCTGGGTTGGTGCAGTTCACAGCTGGACATGACCAGCAAGTATATATGGTAAGTGTCAATTTGGAAGTTTCATGTTTCATGGGAAATAATGTTCCTGTTTTTGTGTGCTTCATGCCATTTTTCAGCACAAGACAGGCTATACATGGCAGCCCGTATCTATATCTGGTGGAGGAAGAACCTGGACAACCCCAGGAAGAAACATCAAGCTACTGGCAAGCTTTCTTAAACATCCATGATAAATGAGCCCACCTACACAGAGGTGAGATGTCAGTGATCTGTAAGGGCAAGCACCTTAGACCACTCTGCTTACCAGGACCCCACTCCAATGAAACAGTAGGAAATATCAAATTCTTTCTATAACCTGCACAGCAAGAAAACCAAAATTTAACCTATTTACAGCCTTTGGCAAATAATAATTACAACATTCCAAAACCACAAAGAACAGTTTTGCCTATTCCAGCCCATTGATTTGGAATAGTTTACCTCAAGATGTGAAAGAAGCACCTTCATTAAACACTTTGATCAAAGAATAAGAAAATAGAGACTAGATACAGCTATGTGAATAATACATACAATCTTTTATTCCTCTAGTTTCTTCCCATATCTGGGAGGCTTAAGGAAGATTAGTTTGAAAACTAAATGGGTAGCCAAATGAAAATAAAGACTTTATTATTATTATTATTATTATTATTATTATTATTATTATATTTATTATTATTATTATTATTATTATTATTATTATTATCAAATGCCTTGTGTGGTATTAGGATGCAAATTCATGATGAATAATACCAAATGTTATGGGTTCATTTAATTTCTTGAGAGCCATTTCTTAATATTTACAAAAAAATTGTTTTTCTTAATTGAGAAGCAGTCCTATTGTTGTCACAGTAGAATCAGTTGTAACTGGGTCTTTAAAATTATATCTTTGTAGCAACTGTGAAAATTTAATTAGAACTCCATGCAAAGTGTTAACTTACAGTGCACTACTCATTTATTAAAATTCAGTTAGGTACTCCCTCATTATAATACTGTCAATGGAAGTCATAGTGTATACCACATTACTATGAAACCACCTTATAATGAATGCAGCACATGATGAAGGGTTTCAATAAGAAATAATGCAGCTAAGTTTCATCAGAAGATGGGAGACAAAACCTCCCTCTGGTGGTCAAAGGGGCAGATGCCCTTGTGTTCCTTATTGGCAAGTGATTCTGATCTCAAAAGCCCCTGTGTTTATTGATAGCATGTGATTCTGATCATGTTTAATTCCGCATGACAGAAAAAAGGCAGAACATTTATGGTTCTCTTTATAATAAATCATGTGTCAGACAAGTGCTTTCCATAATGCAGTATTGAAAAAGAAGCATCTTCTAGACCTTGATCAATCTGTATCAAATAGAAAAGACAACATAATTCTGTGATGAATTATCAAACTTTTAAATTAACTTCCTCGAAATTCAGGAATTGTAGGCAGCAAACCTGTACATATACACAGCAAAAGATATCAACTGCTAGCTTCAATGGAAACCCCTGATGATGCAGAAAATGGATCCATGACCTTACCATATTATAACAAGCCTTACACTGAGTGAATGGTGTAAACAATGCCAAAAAATCCTGCCAAGTCATAAAGAATATCTCAAGCAGTGTTAACAGTACAAAATCATGACATTTTCACACATGTTCAGTACATGTTCCCATGTTCAGTACATGTTTCCATGTTCAGTACATGTTTCCAAAAATAGATCAACCATAGCAATACAGTATTATACACTTCTGACAGTGCAAGTTTTTCTGCTTCTATGTACCTATCATGGCTGCTGTTTTGTTATTGACATACTTGTGAGAAAACTGAATGGTGCTTGTACTTTTTACCTCTGTCAAATGTCACAAACAGTGATATCAGTTTCTAAAAATAGCCATTCGGACAAGGCAAACTGGCGTAATGGCATTCAGTCTTCGTTTCCGTGTTATTATTCTTATTATTGTTCTTACTTAAAACCATGTGAGAGTGTGTGTGAATTGGATTTTTAATGTAGCTTTAACAATTTTTCAGTCATATTGCTATGATGTCTGCAGTGTGGCAGTTTACAGTGATGTTAGCACTGGGGCATCATGCCACAGACATGTAGCATGATGTCCCACCCAGTCGCATTATCCTGACACTAGGCCTACCAGTCCTAACACTAACCTCTTAATGCTGAGTGCCAAGTGAGGCAGCTGTTAGCACCGTTTAGTTGTTGTTGTTGTGGGGTTTAACGCCATTTTTCAGCACACAATAGGCTATACATGGCGGCCAGTATTAATGGTGGAGGTAGAACCCGGGAAAACCCCGGAAAGAACTACCAACCCACAAGAAGCTACTGGAAAGCTTTCTCACATACCCACACTGGCTGAATCTGAGACTCAAACTGGCGCATACAGAGGTGAGATGGCAGTTATTCCTTAACAGAGAGCACTTTAGACCACACAGCCACTCGGGGCTCCAGTAAGTCTTTGGTATGACAGGGCCAGGGATTGAATCCATGACCTCCCACATCCAAGACGGACGCTCTAACCACTAAGCCACCAGAGCAGTCGAAAACCATGTACCAGGCATTAAGTTTGTTCTTCTGAATATAGATGTGCATTCCAATATTTAGTTACAGTAATGCTAAAGCCTTCAGACAGTATAAATCATATAATCAAATTTGATGAATCTTCTAGAACAGTATAATACACAAATTCCATGTATTTCATCACCGACAGATATATCCTGAATATTTTTAGATGAAAATTCCAAGGGAACTGGCAGCTCCTCCCCCCCATTAAATAATGTCCATGAAGTATCCTTATATGTGATTTATGTTTTAACATATACTAGTAAATAGAGAGGGGTGTATGTAGGAAAGTGACTATTTCTTATATTTTGTTTAGCGCATAAAATTATGCTCTGCTTAGTTGATGTCCTATTATGCATGTAGAATCTAGAAATGCTGCATATATATTCCATAAGTTTAAAAACAATATATCAATGTTTGGTTTTTGGGAGGTTGTATTATGCATTAGTGATTTTATTATCCTTTTCTGATTCTGATGTGTTAATCGGTAACAAAGTTAAGAAAAAAGTAGAGAACATTTATGTTTATTTCAATGTCTTTTGTACAAACAAATCGTAATTTTGAATGACAGTTTAGAACATAAAAGAATACATTATGTTCATTACAGTTACAGTGTTGAAAAGAACAGCACTGGTTGATTATATTTATACTTAGTGGATAATACATTTCCTTAATTAAATGATATACACAATTACATGTTGTTGGGAAGTAGAATTGTATGCATGTATTGAATGGAAACAGCAATACAAAAACTGCTGTCCCTAATGAGGACAGCCACCCTTAAAATGATAAACATTTTACATACAAAAAATAACCGAAAAGGAAACAGAGTAGATATAAATGAATATTACTGGTTTCAACACATTCATTTAGGACACACACACACACACACACACACACATATATATTCCTTTAATGTGTACATACAACAACTTAATGTATCTGAAAACAATACAAAATGATGACAAAGAAATCAAATGTACAAAATTATTACTGTACACCCTGATATATTATAGTAGAATATATCAAAACATCACATAGTGAGGGAAGAGCAAATAAAAGCAACTTTATTTGTGCCTATATGTTGTGAATTACCACATGTTTCTAAGCATCTCTATGTGCTTTATCCGAAAACAATATGGCGGCAGCCAGACACAGTGATGGCATGGTCTATTTTTAGCAAAAAGTTGAATTCAGTACAAGCGCCAATGTGATAAACACTTTGAATTAAAACATTCCCATAAGCACAAATGATATATAAATTTGTATAAAATGTTTCATGATATCGTTAGGTTCATATATCAGATGCTTTGAGACCATGGATTAGAAACATTCCTGCTGTTTAACTCACTTTAATAGGTACTTTCTTTGCACTGCTTACCTTCAAAAACAATACTGCATTATATATATATATATATATATATATATATATATATATATATATATATATATATATATATATATATATATATATATGTGTGTGTGTGTGTGTGTGTGTGTGTGTGTGTGATTGTGTGTGTGTGTGTGTGTATATATATATATACACACACACACACACACACAAATAAATACAGACACCAATTTTCCTGACTATCTGACCATACAGTCAATGGAGCATTTCCCTGATACACAATTTATTCTGTGTAAATTTATAATTTATCTGGCAACCAATTATCTGGTCAAAATCCACACCACCCAATGAATCTGGATAACACATTCCATAGTATGGATTCTGAGATAATCTGTTTTAAGTTCCTACACTGGAATAAATGTACATATGCTTTAAGACAAATGGTCTATTAACTCTATCATGTAAACCGAATGTAAATCTACAGAGCCAAGTCAAATTTATTGCTGACCACTAGAAAGAATGACCCATATACCAATATGCAATTAGGATAATACAACATATGATAACAAAATTTGTCAAAAAACTTGTGTTACAGTTACATCTCAAACGTTTTTGAAAAATTTCATAGCTATTACAGGACTAAAATTTAACAGAACATTCTCTGTAGCCAAAATTATTACCATGCACACTCACTTTAAAGTCCATTAAAACTGTAAAGATTAAATTTCCTGATCTGCCAAAGCCTAATGCATCTGCAGAACAGGGTCTATGTTGTTTGTTTGTTCCACTGATTGCTCCTAACAAACTGCATAGACCCAGATCTGTTGGCACATTGTGCAATGGCAAATGTTGTTCTGTGCAGTGTGTTGTTGGACTCATCCTTGGAGTATATTGTTGTTGTTGTTGTTGTTGTTGTTGGGTTTAACGCCATTTTGCAGCACATGATAGGCTATACATGGCGGCCAGTATTAATGGTGGAGGAAGAACCAGAGAAAACCCCGGAAAGAACTACTAACCCACGAGAAGCTACTGGCAAGCTTTCTCACATACCCACATTGGCTGAATCTTAGACTCGAACCGCCGCAGACAGAGGTGAGATGGCAGTGATCCGTAACGAAGAGCGCTTTAGACCACTCGGCCACTCGGGGCCTCCCCTTGGAGTATATATGGTAGTTAATAAAAAAAAATCTACTCCTTCTGAATCTTCACTAGTCCTTCTGCACTAGCTCTCTTGACACTGCATCTCTGCTATGGAAACTATGAAAACCACTTCTGCAAGCCTTGGGCTACCAGACTACTGCTGATTTTGAGCCTGCTAATTTAAACATGTCCATGATGACTGATTTTGAAATACAATACCAGTGAAGATGAAGTGAATGTTATTTACCATGCCAAAGAATCCTGTCAAGTAATAAAGGATATTTTAAGCCAATGGTTCATCTAAGAGCACACAATTATGATATTTTCACACATTTTCAGTAGATGTTCCCAGAAAAGATCAGCCACAGCAATAATGTATGACACATTTCTGTCACTGCAATCTTTCTGCTCCAATGTACCTATTTATATCATATGAATGGAGATTGTTCCTCAAAGCTACTGTGTAAAAAGTAACTTCAGAAAAAGATGTAATTTAAGACACCAATGGAACTGTTGTCCTACGATTACAGCAATATCATCGAAAACATCCAACCATCTTGTGATTGTGTTATAATAAAGACAACAAAAAAATCCAAAAAAAAACAAAACAATCTTACAATACTGATCAATATATCAAAACTGAAGTCATTAACTGTCTGGAGATTTAAAAAGTCATATTTGCATTTCTCTAATGATTATGGTTCACATTAGAGGACCATCCAAATGAATAATCATCAAAGATTATGGTACACATTAGAGGACCATCCAAATGGATGATCATCAAAGATTATGGTACACATTAGAAGACCATCCAAATGAATAATCCTCAAAGATTATGGTACACATTGGATTACCATCCAAATGAATAATCATCAAAGATTATAGTACACATTAGAAGACCATCCAAATGAATAATCCTCAAAGATTATGAAACATATCTGATGACCAGCCAAATGAATAATCATCAAGGATTATGGTACACATTAGAGAACCATCCAAATAAATAATCATCAGCTTTAAAGAATTAAGTTGACAATTTAATTTTACATTGTTGTTGTGCAGTTTTATTGGGTAATTATTCATACTTTAGATACTTTAAATTTAATGTCCACTGAAGCATACATGGCAAGGATTTCTTTCCCACTTGGTCACTGAAATATGCACTGTCTCATTACATCATCTCTCTCATACAATGACATTTTGTACTTTTGTTCTGTTATTGTTACAGAGAAGTTATCATCATTCATGTTGCTTTGTTTCTCAGAAAAAATATGATGTCAAACACACTTACACTTTATCACTCTTTTATACTGAACATAATTATGTAGGCGTGAGCCATCCCATCCAGGTGTGATGTGTGTGTGCCTAATTATTATACTGTACTGAATTATGTATGTGTGAGCCATTTGATTCATGAGCAATGTGTAATTGTGTCTAATTTTTATACTGTACTGAATTATGTAGGTGTGAGCCATTAGAGTCATGTGCAATGTGTAACTGTGCCTAAATGTTATACTGTACTGAATTATGTAGATGTGAGCCATTAGATTCATGTGCAATGTGTAATTGTGCCTAATATTTATACTGTACAGGTGTGAGCCATTTGATTCATGTTCAATGCGTATGTACCTTTTTTATCAATGTATCATCCTAATATTAAAAAAGTTATTTACCCTTGATATCTAATGAGTACATAACACTGTACAAAAAATCAACTAATTATTGGGAATGAACAGTGGCTGAACAATCAGTTGAAAGACTAGAAATGTTTCCACACCAATTTCAAACAATATCAAGCACACACACATGCATTTCTAATCAGCTGACCATCCTTGTTTCTCATTGCCAACCTAGCACATTTTTCCTGCATTGTTTAAAAAAGAAATCACAATAAATACATATGTTTACAGATATAAAAAAACTGTCTAACTTTAAAACCACTGCAATATGAAACAAATTTATACTTATTTATAATATTTCCATCTGCACTACACAAAAGCTCCATACAGAAATGGATGTTTACACAGATGAAGTGGGCTAAGCATTACATTTGAGGGGTGGGGGACGTGTTAATCACAAGATACCATAACTGTGTTTTTTCCAAATAACATGCTAGATATAAATAGTTACTTTTTTCCCACACATCTGAGCAAGAGTATTTTTTCAAGCAACCTGTGAACTGAAACCTTTTTCCTTCACAAAAAATAACCAGGTCAATAACCCAGCCATTAAGTCCACCAAAAATTAATGGGTTGATCCCTGAGGCAAGAAAGTAGATATACATCCATTTTGTCTGCATATTATGATGTTACTTAATCATGACAACCTCAATTTGAACACAATAAAACTAAGGAATGTCCTTAACATTCTACTTCAAAATTTTACTTATCAAGTAATAAACTTCATCAATATTATCACTCTCTTGTTAACTGTAAGTAACATAAAAACTTTGTGTTCTGTTTGTTGTTTCTTGGATCACAAACATTTTTGTGCAGAAATAATATATATTCCATGACATCGAATTCTGTAGAGGCTGACCAATGTGTGTGTGATTTGGACTTTTAGCATAGCTTAAAAAATTTTCAGTCATATCGCCAAGATGCCAGCAGCATGACAGTTTATAGTGATATCTAGCATTGAGGCATCATACCGCATACATGTAGCATGATGTCCCATCCAGTCATATTATCCTGACACAAGGCTGATCAGTCCTAACACTGGCCTCTTAATGCTGATCCCCTAGTGAGGCAGCTGTTAGTACCATTTTTATAAGTCTTAGGTATGACTCGGCCAAGGTTTGAACCTGCAACTTCCCACACATGAAGTAGATGGTCTAACATGACAGAGCCACCGGAGCAGTCGATTGACCAATCAAAACTGCTGTAAGTAAAACTATTTATCAGCACTGGATATAATGATTGTGATGAAATCACTTCATATGGTTGCCAACTGACCATCATGTATGTGTATTTGTTTCATCCCAGAGTGAATGAGTAATCCAAGGAAATGACAAAAAAATGCTACAATGTTAGTGTGTTATTCAAACACCAAACATAACATTCCTGTTTAACTTATCTGTAAAGCCTGACAGAAACAAGACAAAAGCTGCTCAGTACTACTGAATCAACTCCAGCAATGTCAGGTAAACCAACTGCATGGCTTGTCATGCCATGTTAAAGGCTCAGCAAATGGACAAATCTCATATATCTCACTTCTGACACCAATTAAAAAATATTGTCACTACAGTATATCAGGGGTCTTCAAAAGTAACTAGTACAGTTGTAATCATGAGTTAATGGTCAATTATACTAAAGGTGGTAGCTCTACTAAGCAGTGTTGCTTGTGCTCAATCCTGTATGTTTTATGTATTGCATATTAATTGATACATACTAATACCTACTAAATATTGTTAACCAAACATAATGAATAATACTGTTTACTGCATACCTAACTGTCAGTAAATGCATGTAAATGTTAAACAAAATGTAATGTGAGAGTGCATGTGTGTGATTTGGAATTTTAATATAGCTTTAAAAAAAAAAAAAGTCATATTGCTACAATGCCTGCAGTGTGGCAGTTTATAGTGATGTTTAGTACTGGGGCGTCATGCCACAGACATGTAGCATGATGTCCCACCCTGTCACATTATCCTGACAGCAGGCCAACTAATCCTAACACTAACCTCTTGATGCTGAGCGCCAAGCGAGGATGCTGTTAGTACCAATTTTGTAAGTCTTTGGTATGACTCAGCCAGGAATCGAACCCACGACCTCCCGCATCCGAGGTAATGTGAGAGATTTAATCTAGCATTAATTCATGTATTAAAACAATGAATCTTTATATCCACTGATCAATTTGCATTCCCAACCCATGGTTACATAATGCTGCTTGCTTTGAGTTTGTTTTTACTTTTTTTATTTGAAAAGTGTCAATCCATACCATCATGCAAATTAAAAATCTTTGATTAAATATTTAAGGACACAAGACCTTAAAAAAAATTCAACCAAACTGAAGCCATCGGAAAATGTTGGTGACTGAATTAGTATGTGCTACTTAGAATAACAATTAATTGTAAATACTAAACCTGTTAAATCCAGCTGTAACCTATAATGTCATGAAATGTGCTGTGACATCAGTATGGATGACCAGAAACAAGAAATTTCAACAAAATGCAATTAATGCATATTCAAGTTCACAAACCGATTAAAGTTCCTATGGCCAACATGGTCCAAGCAATAACAACTTTACAGCCAAACTGCTGACTGGAGGCTCAACTGTGTGACTGGTCACACAAGGTTAGAAGGTTATGTAAACAGATAGGTATAATGTATCCCATAAATGACACCCTATGTAAACAGTTCACTAATGCAACCTGTAATGACCTCTTAACAAATACCAGACATAACTCTAGTAACAGATTTCACCATCTGTAGCCACATGCCAGAGAGCTGCCCAATTTTCCAAGGAAAAGGGAAACCTGCTGAATTTTCAGTTTAATGATTTCATAAGACAGCCTTATTATTTAGAATGTTATGTGTTTCCCTTTCTTGCTCTGACCAAATGTCTGAGAAGCTGCTTATGAAACAAGAATATTGCATGCTTTGTGGAAGTTACCTGCATTCCATTCTGACAGATTCAAGATTTTAAAGAAATATGAGGCACATGGCCATGGTTACACCTGAACTGTTTTCAGCTATATGGCACAGGAGAAAAATCTACATCAATGCAGTTATGTTCCCATGATATTTCCATACTGTCAATTCATCATATCACAAAGTTCAAGGGAGCCTAAAAATTCATTTTATTATGTCTGAATTGTGTTAGAAATGAGGTACAATAAAAACAAACCTGTACTGAACAAGTGCCCTGGGAACACCACAAAAGTGGTTTTTCCAGATAGGTGGTCTTTATAGGCAAGTGAGACTGATGCAAGTGGATTTGAATGAAACAAAATATAAGCAATTAGGTATAATTTGTCAAAACCAATTAACCAGGTGAGATTATGTCTTTTAAAGTGCATGTGATTAATTAACATCTAGGACAAAGTAGGGTATTCACCATAAATTACAGCCTGTTGCTGCATACAGTACATGACTGAAATTTAGCAGTTATGCATCATATTAAGCAGGTGGTTGCTTTATGCAGGTCAACTATGCAGGAAATTTCAAGAAGTTTGAAAAAAATATGGTTGTCTTCACAAGCAATTATTCACTACATACACATATCTATTGAAACAAGATTCACTACCTTACATAGGCAATTCATTTTCATGTTTGGTAACAGTTGTTTTTTTATCCATTAAGTCAATGGTTTACTAGCACATGTCATCTACCATATTGTTGGTACTTGAGATGTACTAAACAATGAAAGACTATATTAACTAGAAGCTTACTTACACATTTTCCTGATGATTTCATTTCACATAGTTAAAAGAAAAAGAAAACAGTAATTGTTTACATTCAATTATGGAAAATAATACCTGAACACTGGTTGTTTGACTTTTCCAAAAATCCTTTGATCACTTTTATTATCTGTCACACCACCAGAAATTATCTTGGCATATCACCAGTTACTGTGACAACTCCATCATGAACACAAAAATGTAATGTAAAATGAAGCAGTTACAGCTTTTCTTTTGCTCTGGATAAACACCCAATTTCAGGTGGACACCGAGATGGAAGATATAAAAACACTACCTGATTTATGCCTACATACATTCATGGAGCAATTTGAATGATACAATAAACATAATCTATTTTAAACTTAAATGCAGAAAAAATTGTTCTACAAGAACATTCCATATACCATAATCTCCACTTGATCACAATACATGCAGTGATTTCTCCAAGATTTCTCCCCCCTGGCATTTTCTAAAGAGGGTCCTTTAAAGCTAGGGTAGGTGGGGAGAAGGCATTCATTTTTTTAAATTTACAATGAACAGAGATAAAACGGAAGTTTTTATTTTTACTATTTGCACAGCATCAGTGATCATGTGTTATGTCAATAACACTACACCATGTCTTACAACAATAACACTACATCATGTGTTATGACAACAACAGAACATCATCCATTAGAACTGCATATAACCTCACTAAGTGCTGTTTTTAACTGCAAGATAATCAACAGAAGGGTCTCACTACCCAATTGCAAAAGTCACAAAGTAATTGCATGATCATTGTTTAGAGATCCTGGGCCAATGCTGGTTGCATCAACAACTTTTCAAAAAGAGAAAGCGCATATATGGTTTTTGGGTGGGAATTTCAATGGCTGCAGAGAGGCAAGACCTGACTCAAAAATCTATACTAAATGCATACATAAATATTCCTGTTTATACCAAGTAAGTGCACATGCATGTACTTTAGGGGTGGGACTATAAACAGTTTTTAAGTTTTGACCCAAGGCCAGTGCCCAAGGGAAGGAGAAGAGACAGAGGCAAATGAGTTACATAAATGACTTGGCCTTTTATGCTGATAAAATATATATATATTTATAGGGTGGGTATATCAATGATTGCCAAGATATAACTAAGAGGATGGGCATAGACAGACAGAGGGGCAAAGAAGCTTAAAACAAAGTTAACTCAATGAGGACATTTTCTCCACCACTGTGCCTAAAACCTGACAAATCCAAAACATGGCACAGATGTGACGGACAATCAGAGGTGAACTGTTTGACAACACGTTGGTGTTCAACGGCACTTCAGCACATGGAGGAACCTTTAGTGCCAAGGAAAATGGAGTAAGGTACCTTGCCTAAAGAGGCACAGTGGCAGTTTGGATGGGGTTGGTCCTGCAGGATTGGAACCAAGGCTCCCTATCCACAGATGAACAAGGATAACACTGCATAACGCAATCACATCTGCCACGGAGTCAAACAACTTAAATGATATGCTAAAGTGGTACATTGAGAGGGCATTTCATAAGGTGTGAACTAAAATAAGTACAAGTTATCAAATTTTCACATTATCCAAAATAGCTATGACAGAATGCTAACAGGAAGTAAATGAAAAATTTCAAACAGCACTCGCGTGTGTGTGTGTTTTGTTATACTTTGGTGCTCTCTCAGCACAGCAACATAAGCAAGTTATTTATTACGAGGCGACTGGAGTGAAGTGCCTTGCCCAAGGACACAACATGGTAGCTGACCGAGGCTGGTCCAGTGATAAGTTTTGAACCAGCACTATTTCAGTGCTGGCAGCAAAAATATGGTGCAATAATCTCCGACTGGTTGAATAAGTGCTGTGATACCTAAAAAAAACTGTCGCACTGCATATGTATGTATACATGTGTGTAAGTATTAGGCTTTAACACAATTTCAATAAAAGAAATAGTGGCTACACAGTGTGGATTAAAGTAATAAAATCATAAATAATAAACACCTGCACAGGAAGATAACCACTCAAAATAAACCCAAATATAAAGACCTGCACAGGACGATAGCCATTCCAAATAAACCCAAATATAAAGACCTGCACAGGAATATAACTATTCCAAATAAACCCAAATATAAAGACCTGCACAGGAAGATAACCATTCTAAATAAACCCAAATACAAAGACCTGCACAGGAAGATAACCATTCCAAATAAACCCAAATATAAAGACCTGCACAGGAAGATAACCGTTCCAAATAAACCCAAATATAAAGACCTGCACAGGAAGATAACCACTCAAAATAAACCCAAATATAAAGACCTGCACAGGAAGATAACCACTCAAAATAAACCCAAATATAAAGACCTGCACAGGAAGATAACTATTCCAAATGAACTCAAATATAAAGACCTGCACAGGAAGATAACTATTCTAAATAATCCCAAATATAAAGACCTGCACAGGAAGATAACCATTCCAAATAAACCCAAATATAAAGACCTGCACAGGAAGATTACAATTCCAATAAACCCAAATATAAAGACCTGCACAGGAAGATTACCATTCCAATAAACCCAAATATAAAGACCTGCACAGGAAAATAACCATTCAAAATAAACCCAAGTATAAAGACCTGGACAGGAAGATAACTATTTCAAATAAACATAAACATGAAGTAGTACATGTACAAGATATAAAATGTGCAGTGTATAATTTGTAAACACAGAGTGCACATGAACATTACACTTCACTATGCACAATGGCCACAACAAAGTGTCACAATATTCAAGTTAAATTATTTATAAAGTTAATAGGTACCTGACTGCTAATTCAAGTTTCTCTGTCTCTGTCTTGAATAGACAAATGGTACTACTTTGCAGTTTTCCTTTCACCTGTGAAGAAAAGAAAACTCAGGTAAGATATAGTAGAATTGTTGATATGGCTAGCCAGGTAAGCTTTTCTTATCAACCCACAATAAGAACCTTAAACAGATCATCTCCATGTACTTCCATAAATAGGTAGCTACCTGTATACACTAGGGGGCTGGTCACTGATATCTCTATCTACATAAATGTGTCAACCAAAAAAGGTGTAAACATCTCCATTTACTTTGTATGAAGGAATGTCAGTTTCATTGTGTAGGTATTAAATTAACTTATAATTGTTTTGCACAAGCTCAGTGAAGAAATATGGGGGGAGGGGGGTCTTCATTGAAATATATGCCATTTCCATATGACGTCAATGATCATTGAATGAAATTATGTAAAACAAGAAAAAGAAAAAAGGCCTTCTTGTAAATTTCTTCCCAAAAATTCAGCACAAGTGTGTGGCTTTCAATTGACAACTCAACCTTACACTAACATTTTGCATCACTCAAATAACTTGTTCCATGTGTACACAAAGCCCACATATGCATGTGACTTTAAATTCAAATATTGTGATAAAAAATTGGCCTGCAACACTTCAAGTTTGGAAAAAAATACTGCATTTGGTCTTACCCTTTGGGTTGGAATTACAAATTCTCTATCTGTCTTACCCTTTTGGTAGGTATAAATAATATTGATTTGTATTACTCTTTGGGTAGGAATTACTAATAATGTATCTGTATTACCCCTTGTTTAGCAATTACCAGTACCATATTATGGTGGTCCCTCAAAAAAACACCATTCTGAAGTGCCTGAAGTGTATTTAAATATAAGTGAAATGGCTTTATAATGTGATACATTATACGGAAATGAGAGGATGAATGACACATGGTGTGTCTGCCCCCCCCCCCATTTAACAATCTTCATGAAGACAACTGCAAAAGTCTCTGTTCTTCATTCAGTGACCTTGACTTCTAACTCCAAAATCAATGAAGTTCATTATTACCCATTAGTTCAAATCATCAGGAAAGTTTGGTCCAGTCTTGTAATGGGAACTGATGCTGTTAAGTCACATAATTTTTCATTTCTTAGTCACAATTACCTTGACCTCTGACCTTTTGACCCCCAAATCAATAGGATGTTTATTATATTAAGTGCAAGCCATTCACAAAGTTTAGTCAAGGTATAAGATGTATGTGATGTATAATAACTAATGTCCTTGTGTGGAAATCTAAACTCTGTTGGGTTCTTCCTTACCCCAAATGAATGTCATCCACAAAGTTTGTTAGGTGTAAATTGTGGAGAACTCAAATTCTTTTATGGAAAATATTTTTTTTCTCCCTTCAGTAAGTGACCCTAATCAATGGCCTTTTGACCATGAAATAGATACGGTTTTTCCTTCACTGTGTGGAAGATATCCACAAATTTTTGTTGGAGAAATTGAGTTTCTGAGTAGAAAACAATTTTCAGCCACAGCAGCCTTGACTTTTATGTCTTTTGACCCCCCCCAAAATATGTCTCTTCATTAGCCTCTAGTGTAAGCCATCCACAAAGCTTGGTAACTGTCAGCACCGGCCTTAGCAAAGATGGGGCCCAATTTGGATAATTCTGGCAGGGCCCACTGGATTTACGCATGGAACCCCTGTAAGCTTGGCATTTGGAAATAAACATTTAAACAAGTTTTAAATGACACTCAACTTAAAATTTTCTTCCATCACTTTAAAATTACTTAACCTCTATAGATATATTTTTCAAAATTACTAATGCATGGGGCCCCTGTGAGTGCACCAAATTGGTCCAATGGGCCTAAGGCTGGCCCTGGTAATTGTAGATGTGGACAACTGAGGGCACTGTACAGGAACAAAACTGTTAACAGTTGTTGCTGTTGTTGCAATTTTTCAGTATGTGATACATGGCAGACAGCATATCTGGTGGAGGAAGAATGCAAGAAAATCCCAGAAAGAACCACCAACCAAAGAAAAGTTGCTAGTAATCTTTCTCAGGCACACAAGTTGGCTGAGCCCAAGACTCAACCCCACGCTAAGATGAGATATCAGTGATTTATAAATGTAAGCACTTTGGACACTCAGCCACCCAAGGACCCCCACCCTGTAAATTGGTAATTAGCAGACAGATGTGAATGTTAAAATGACCATTTTGCTGGACTTCTGCCAAGATAGGCTAAAATAGATATCCCAGCTACTATGATTTATTTTCTTATGCTGCTGGTCCTACTCTCCTTTCAAGACCCCCTACCATTTAAAATATTTCAGCAGAAAATGATACCACCACAGTTAGGTATCATAATACTTGTTCTTCTATCTTGAGACATTTTATGTATACCAGTAAACTAAGTATATATACATGGCAGAAATCCATGCATTCCAGGTCACCCACCATCCATGAAATACATATGTATGACTGTTTGGCTTTATATAGTAAGATATGACAGCAATGCATGCAGGAGCATTCCATTTGCCACATGAATCATTCCATACAATGTTTATGTGATAAAAAATCTGCTCACAGTAAGACATGCCAGTGACATGCAGTTAAAGCCACTGAAGGCAGACAACTGTCACTAATTATGGGAAGAATGGTGTTCTTTAGGTACACCACATTATGTAATAGCAGTGGGATAAGCTAAGGCCCCTTAGTTTTTCCTTCTTTCCTTTTCCTTTTTTTGAAATGCTTCATCATAATGTATTAGAGCAAATGTCACATGTACCCTTGTCTATCTGTCCATTAATCTGTCCATCTGTCCTACCAGTTACATGTTGTATTTGGTATAGTTTTCTGGTGCTAGTGGGGGTGGGGGTGGGTGGCCATAAACATTTTCAACTGTGAAAAGTCAAAGGTGAAGAGTCAGCAGAGCATGTTTGTTTTTAATTCCACATATGAAAAAAGAGTTCCATATGGACCTATCATCACTGAACTAGTTCACATAGGTTTGATATCCAATTAGTTAAGAAGTCTGGGTCAACAGGACACTTTCTCTTTACATTTCTTCCAATACTGTTGTTTGCATATGTTACAGAATCTACGGAATCAACTGTTTCAAAGTTTTTATCTTCAACCAAATTTGATGGTACATCAGCACGATTAGCCTAATACTGAAAGGTATTTATGCAAGGATGCTTTCTGTCAAAGTTGGTCCGATTTTGTTTAGTATTTTTAATATATATATATATATATATATATATATATATATATATATATATATATATATATATATATATATATATATATATATTCAATTTAATGTCTTTATATTTTTGTAATGGCAGACCTATTTGATGGCAGATCAGCATTATTGGTATATATCTGTGTCACGTTTGCTCAGCCCCCATTAGTACGTCAGGTATAAACTAAGGTATTATCACAAGCCATATTTTGATGTCATAACATTGCTGAAGGCTAAAGTTAATCTCTTACGCAAGCTTACCATGACCAGAGAGAAGACCCAACATCTTGGAGTGGCACAGGCGTTAGATCGAGCGACTTCCCACCTTTGCGTTACAAAGATCAGAGGAACCACAAGGAACAGGGCATGTTCTAAATCCGTCACAATGTGGACAGACAGAAAAGTGGCCATTCTTGATGGCGAATCAGCATTATTTGTAAAACAAATTTAAAGTCCTTTTTACCATGACACTTTGTCAACTTTGGTCACATTCTGTTGAGTGGTTTTGAAAATAAATGTTGAAAGCATATTTATATTTAGCAATGACAGCCATATTTGGCAAATGATTGGCATCTAGGTGTAACAATTGAAACCCTTTATTAGCAGGATGCATACCATCAAATGTGGTCCAATTCCATAGATTTTTTAAAAGATATTTTAAGGATTATTTTTTTAGTAACAGTGCCAGATCAGACTGCATAAATATGAAAGACTTTGATGCAAGAATGCTTTCTGTCAAATATGGTCAAACTCTACTAAGTGGTTTTTGAGAAGTCATTTAAAGGTTTTTATATTTTTAGATTTAGTGATCACATTCGAAGGTGAATTGGTATCATTTATAAAACTGCGAGTTGTCTCAAGCTAGGTTAAACATGAAGTACTGCACAGTCATCTTTAAAGTTAAGCATATCTGATCATGAAGCTCATACGTCTAACTAACGCCTAAGCAAATATCACATGTAACCTGAACAAAGTCAGATTTTTCTAAAACTACGATGGCGAGCTGGCCAATCTCAAGCTGACCTATATCTAAACCATTACATGATCACCACTGACAATTTAATGCAGACTGGACAAATATCATGGCAAATTTCACCAAGTAATCAAAACAATTTTAGATTTTACTTCCCCTGTAGTGGCCCGTGATCCCATGAGATGGAATTGGTCACATGATGAGTCAGTAAATGATCCAGCATCAGCAAGTCAGTACTTTGTCTTTTTCTCAAGTTTAACATTTTTGCAATTCTAGTATTTTACAGCAGAACTTTACTGCAAACAAATTTTACTATGAAACCAATACAATTTTAGATTTTTCTAAATTTACAATGTACAGCAGACCAATTTTAAGTTCAACTACTGAATCATTCAATGTTATGTTCATCCCTGACCATGTGGCTGAATGGTTGACTGCTGGTCTAACAACTAGATAAATTCAGCATGATTCAAATAACGTTATGATATATCACTGGTGAAATTTTGACAAAACTGACTAATTATGGACTCCGTAATGATGCATGTCAGCTCCTCTGCGGGTCCCCGAGTCGCCGAGTGGTCTCAAGTGCTCACCATTCCGGATCAATGCCATCTCACCTCTGTCTGCATGAGTTAAATAAAGTCTCAGGCTAGGCTAATGTGGTTATGTGAAAAAGCTTGCCAGTAGCTTCTCGTGGGTCAACGGTTCTTTCCGAGGTTTACCCGGGTTCTTCCTCCACCATTTATACTGGCTACCATGTATAGCATATCTTGTGCTGAAAAATAGCGTTATGCCCTACAACAACAACAGCTCTTCCGCAAGTAATCCACCAACATTTACATATGCACTTTTTTGCATATATCATAAATAATAGAGGACCTCACAGTAGATTTGTCTTTATAGTTAATCGAGTCACATTCTTAAAATATATTATTATTATTATCATTATTACATGGGTTTTATTAACAGAACTCTCTGTATGATTTTAAAGGTGAAGGTTACCTGGGGTCACATTTAAGCAAATACTACTAAAAAGTGTTTGCTTTGGCAACACTCAATTCTTTGACATACATCTTAGGTTAAAAAAAATATTCTCTAATATTAAAAATTCACTCCGTCAGAAATGTACATGATATGCACATGCATGGGACCATGCTTCTTAATTCTCAGCCTGGTAACTGCACCAACATCTCTGCTCCTGCCTCACTGATCTAAATTTAAAATGCAATCTGCAGATGTGGAGTGATTGGTACTAAAGCCTGAGGCAGTCAAAACTAATAAACTTCGCAATATTTAAAAATGTAATAAGAAATCAAGGAAATATAGTCAATGAAGCTGATACTACAGATCACTTCTCTTTTAATTAAACCGTCTTTCCTTTCCGGCTGCATGTTAACAATCATCCATTGCTGACAAAGTTCTATTTAATAAATACATTAAGCTCTAGAGTTTATAAACAGGCAAATAATAAACATTTGTATACAAAGAAGTGTTATGTTTACGGATGTAAACAACAGTGGATCTAAAAGCAGATCAGGTTAAATGCAAACAAAGGAGCTCTTAAATTGAATCCCTTCTTGCATGACCTCAACTTTGTGGTTCTGGACCCTAAGGGTTTAAATTTGGTAAATATTTTTAGTAATTTAATACACTCATATTCAATTCACAGACTCTGGTTTTGCATATCTTTAGGGGTTGATTGGCTGGCTGGTGGGGGGGGAGGTAAACCTGGTTCTTGACTTCCATTTTTAACAGTGAAGTATCAATTCTCAAGTAATTGTGGAAAGACCAATCTCTTTTCCTATGAACAATATTTTATTGAAATTCAAAATAACAAATTAACTTTTACGTTTTTAATGGGAATGCTCAATTGGAATTTTACTGTTTATGTGTACCTGAATATAAGTGTGTGCCACAAAATTTGGACTGCAAGTATGGCCAATAATAATTGGTACATGTGCTTCATTATGACTCATACAGTGCAAGACATTTTTTATAAGTAAAGTACATGCATACATTCTGGAAATTATTTCCAAGTTATCAAGTTTACCATGTTCATGAATCCCAAAACACCAGTGGGAATCTCTCTACTTAAAGGATATATATTTAGTGATCTTATCACCCACTGATGCTCCAAGAGAGATAGCCAACTTTTGGTAATCTGAAAACTTCATATCATCAGGAAGAAGGGGCATCAGCTTTCATTCCAGCTGCCAATATTAAAAATATGCCTGATAATAAGTTGCACTGAAACTTTTGTGGGGCCTGGTTTTCTGAATAATGAAGGGCAATGTCTTCTGAATAGAGCTGGGCAATATGTTAACTTTGTACCTTTACAGTCCTGGGTTTGATGCCTGGTTCTGACATGAACTGTTGGAAACAGGAAATTTGAAATTAATCAAACTGTGCATACAACTAATTCAAGACGTACAGAATGGAAGTAACTTTTAATACCCAGTTATGCACCCTGTCCAGAAAGATGAAACAATAGTAATGAACTGGGAGATTCTGCATTCTGCTCTGATCTTTTATTATCAAGAATTCTGGAAGTGAATTAGCAATACCAGCAACATTGTATGTCAAGTTTACAAAAAAGATTAAGCAACTGATAGTACATGACACAATCTTGTGTAAACACATGTGTTTTGACTCATCTAAATGTGACAATAAGCACCAGATAATGTATTTCACATCTTTTTTAATGAATAACTACTGTGCATGTCAAGCAAAAGTTTGGAGAGAGATAGAATAGGAATGCAACAGAAGTATTCCTATCTAAAACTTTTGCTACAAGTTATCAGGAATAAACTAGGAATAAACTAGGTGAAAGTGTCAATTATGCCCTCAAAATGCAATCCTGTTCTAGACCATAAGAGCCATGATGAATCAATGGTCAACGTGCTGGACATCTAACCAAAGCAGTGCAGGTTCAAACCCTAACATCAGCTTAGATCAGCTACCAGTGTCACTTCAAACTGCCTTATCACTCTTTAATCTACCTGTGTTGATGTACCATAAACCAAATCGACCATTTTATCTAGCTTTAGCTGTTAGAATCAATGTGTAGACTACAGTCACACCATAAAACTTGCCATTTTCATTTTTCACTCATAGCCCCTGCACCAATACTCTGTATTTTTATATTTGATGCAACAAAGTTCCCTCAATTGCACAAGTATGGCACATCAAAATGACCCAAGAAAACACAGATAAAAGATCGTTATGATTGATTCTTGATTAAATGAATTAAGCGCATTCCTAGTTTACTTAACAGACAGCACTCATTGCCAAAAAAGCAAAAGACAATGAATTTCATTCACTGACAGAAATGTCTTACTGATTTACATTAGCCTGGGCACCAAATGAGAGCACAGAGTCAATAAGCTAAAATGGTTACTTATGACAAAATCCTTTGGGTGATGGTAGATAACAATTAACAATGGAATGAATTTCATCAAGTTGCACATCATCATGTCAGTTCATGTCAGTGGTTATTAAGCAATAAAAGGCCATATCTATCAACTAAATGTTCTCTGGCAAACACTTCTGGCAAGAATATTTGCAAATTATTCCACTTGCAAGTAAGAGCTTGCAGACTCATCCTAGATAATGCTGAAAACATCCCAAAATGCAATTAATGATACTGAAATTGTAACAGCAAGTGAATGAGTAATTTGAGAGAGGCTAAACTTGTGCACAAAGTTTTAAACAATATGGCGCCAAAATATAATAAAGAACTATTTCACGCTAAAAACAAAAGTGAATACTCGAAATTTCAAATAATTTCATTTAACCATCCTTCCATTCCAAAACCAAAGAACTCTTTCAAAAAATTTCCAATAATCAAGGTCATAATTATGGAACAAAATCCCAAAGGATAATAGAGAAAGAAGAAATCTGATGCATATAATTATAATGGATGAAAAGTGGAATCATTTTGATTTGTAAAGTACATAATTTAAATTCTTATACTGCCCACTTTGTTTATTTCGTATACTGTACTGTCAACATTGATAATGAACATAGCTGTCGCCAGTTCTTAAAAAATTTTATATTTAAGAAGTCTGTAAATTAAGTTTATTATTATTGGTTTGTTTTTTTGTTTTGTTAATGTTGGTTGTGAACTAATAACTGTAAAATTAAAAGGTAAATTGCATAACAATTCTAGCATCTTGGGGGACATTACAACAAGATTTTCAAGCTGGCTGCTATGGTGGTCACACTGGCTATCAGATACCATTTTAATTTAGGACAACTTGACATCATCAAAGTCTTTTGGTGCAAGCACACTATTTGTCAATAAGTGATTAAGATTTTCAAGATGGCCATTTCGGCAGCCATATCTGATGTCTGAGCTGGACAATTTTCATTTAGGTGGCCTCTACAGTTTCGTATTTTGCATAGGGTTAGGATTTTAAAGAAAAAGAATTTCCCCGGCTTTCCTCACTGGTTATACTGGCTATTTAAAAAAGACCTTGTATATCTTAGGTTTAATTCAAAGAACCTTTAATTACCTTTATTTTGGTGTATAATTGATGGGTGGTCTATGGGTTATAGAGTATACAGCTTGGCCTTACTTCAGATGTGCACCTTTCCAAAAAGTGCTAGCTCTACTTGGTCATTTTCACTTCCTGAACTTCAGAGGTAAATTGTATAAAAAAGAGCCAATAACTTTTTTTTACATTTTATATATTTGGTAATTCATTCATTGCACTTTCAGAAGCTGATATTGTCTAGTCTGGCAAAATTCATTTTCCCTATTTTAATAGCTGCTATGTATATTGTACTTTAGACTAATTCAGGCTGATTTTTTAACACAAGGGAGCAGTCATTTTAGTTAGCAGTGTGCTTAAATCATGCAAAATTTCCAAAAGTACAATATCCAAAGAAATATCATCCACATTACATTAATGTACCATAGAAGTATGCCAACATTCTCTCCATTGTGCATGTTTTAAATGCGTCACTCTCTCAAAAGTACATATTAACTGGTGAGCACCTCCTTAGGACCAATGTTATGTATATTTGATTTAATTTATATTTGGTTGGGTCCCCCAGTGGCCGATTGGTCTCAAGTGCTCTCCATTACAGATCACTGCCACCTCACCTCTGTCTGAGTAGGTTCAAGTCTCGGATTTGGCCAATGTGGGTATGTGACAAAGCTTGCCAGTAGCTTCTCGAGAGTATGTGGTTCTTTCTGGGGATTTCCCGGGTTCTTCCTGGGGATTTCCCGGGTTCTTCCTCCATCATTAATACTGGCCACCATGAATAGCCTATCGTCTACTAAAAAATGGTGTTTAACTCTACAACAACAACAACAATTTATATTTGATTTAATTAAATTGCTTGTAAGTTTTAAAATCTTTTTATTTTTAATTTCATTATATGTCAAAATAACGTAATTTTGTTTACTAGGAATTTGATATTTTCCAGAAATGAGTTAGACCTGTTAGCTGTAAACACAGAATTTTACATCTTATGCTGACCTAGTTAGTGGCCTTGACTGAGAATCAAGGAAACAACTTCCATTCATTTTTAATGTGTGAATGATGGTGAAATCGAGGCTGTACTGGACTAAGTGCCATTTGACTTCTAAGCCATTCTATAATATGCTCACATGACCCTCATAGGGAATCTGTTTTGCATCTCAAGTTACTGTATAACCTTTGGTAAAGGAGTTATAGTTTAATATTTTTATTCAAATTCCTATGTCACTTGTTTAGGCTTGAATAAACAGTAACACAAGAAAGAGTGAAAACAACAAGCTTTGAAAAAACACAATAATTTATTTCCCTGGAAACATTCTGTAAAAATGAAAAAAAATATGAACTTAAACCCATAAATAAAATTTTAGTAGTCCTAATAACAAAATGGTCTACTGATTTCAAGTTCGAATCCCACATTGATGTAATCATCCATTCAGAAGGACTGTCAATAACAATCATTTCAGAAGGACTGTGGATGGCAAGATTTTCACTGGACAGCACCATTTTCATTTAGGACCAACTGGACCACTGGATGTACGTGTGTGAGAAGTTTCATTCAACAGTCAAACTTGTACTAAAAATGGATGAACAATGGCCGACAGACCAGTAGAGCCAAAACCATATAAAAGTTAATGTTGCTAATAACAGCTGATTAATTATGACTCTAATATCATCATCAGTTTCAACTTCTAAAGTTTATGGTAAGTGTTGTAATTATACTATAGACCATACATGTACCTTCAACAGGGACAAGGGTGGACGAGTTGTCAAAGGCGCTCGCCCTTGCACAGCACTGACACCACATTTCTGTCCATGCTGATTCGAGTCTCGACAATGTGGGTATGTGAGAAAGCTTGCAAGAAGCTTCCCATATGTCAGTGGTTCTTCCCAGGATTTTCCCAGGTTCTTCTGCCACAAAATATACTGGCCATGTAAACCAACAAAATCCACAGCCATGTACTGTACCATTAACGCTAAAATGGGGAATAACTCTGGGAAAACACAGTATGTAATGACAAAATATCTGCATGTTGATGCCTCATAAATGAAGTATGCCAAGAGTAGTTGCACACACAACAATTGCAGATGGCACCTCATACATCACCATGCATTATTCCACAGGAGTCTGACATTATATTAATAAAATACCACAAAAGTTTGTGACAACATGAAATAACCTTATCGGTACTATAAATTTATACTACAGATCAGTATATTTTGTGGTGTCACAAATTTCTTTTGTATTTTATTGATAAAATGTCAGACTCCTGTGATTATTCATGGTTAAGTGCATTAACAAGTCAAAGCCAACAAAAACTGAACCTTAGCAGAACATGCAAGTTTGCATTTTCAAAGGAAACTAAAAACAGTACTAAGTATATACATGTACCACCTTCTGCATTCCTTATGGATAACTGTTTATACTCACTTATTACTCAGTCCAATTGTAAAAAAGTATAGATCCTGATCTTCACATAATGCACATGCAGATCAGGGTCTACAATGTTCTACTGATTACTCCTACCAAAATGCATAGATCAAGAAATGTCAACACATTCTATGATGGCAGACATGGGTCTGTAAAGTTTGCATTTGGACTTGGAAGTGAGCATATGTCAATAAACAAAGTCCATGCCATTTCATTTCCACAAATCCCAATAGTTTATGTTAACCTGATACTGCCATTCACTGATAAACCAATGTTTCAGCTCTTATTCTATCAAAAGATTTCCAAGGATGTTGAGTCAAGAAAGCCTGCAGAATAAACCATAAGTGAGGAAATATCCAAGGTATTTTATCTCTATCAAGTTTATTGCTAAACAATCCTTATTTGAGAGGTTTTCCATAAGAACATTATACTTATAAATACAATCCAACCTAAACACTGGCAAGAAATTAATTATCAAACAGGACAGAAGATCAAAAAGTTCTGATATGTATTTTTACGTGTGCTCTTTGTCTATTGTAATATACTTTTTTGTATATTTACAGAAAGATAAAGATGACAGAGCTGTTGTCTTTTCAACTTTTAAAAACTTGAATTGAAAAAATGGGTGGTTAAACTTTTGTCAAACATACAATATAAAAATCTATATTACACTAATGTTTCAAAGTAACATTTTTTAGAATTCTGTTCTCAGGTATTTTAAACAAGAGTCCCATCAAAGAATTGATGCTCTACTACCCAAAAAGAATCACCACCAGTAATATTTAGAACAAAGTGAACACCATTAAAAGACTTGATGAAAACACCATGTTGTTATGACCTTCCATTTATTATTGTACTGTGTACAGACAAGATTGGGGCCCCAAGTGGCCGAGTGGTATAAAGCGCCCTCCGTTACGGATCAATGTTGGTAGGTGACAAAGCTTGGAAGTAGCTTCTCATGGGTCATTGGTTATTTCCGGGATTTTCCCGGGTTCTTCCTCCACCATTAATACTGGCCGCCATGTATAGCCTATCGTGTGCTGAAAAATGGCGTTAAACCCTACAACAACAACAACAACAGACAAGATTACTGCTCTGGTGGCCTAGTGGTTAGAGCATCCGCCTCAGATGCGGGAGGTCGCAGGTTCAAACCCCGGCCGAGTCATACCAAAGACTTACAAAAATGGTACTAACAGCTGCCTTGCTTGGCGCTCAGCATTAATAGGTTAGTGTTAGGACTGGTCAACCTGGTGTCAGGATCATGTGACTGGGTGGGACATCATGTTACACGTCTGCGGCATGATGCCCCAGTGCTAGACATCACTATAAACTGTCACACTGCAGACATTGTAGCGATATCACTGAAAAATTGCTAAAGCTACATTCAAAATCTAAATCACAGACAAGATTAACCGCACTGGGGCATCATGCTTGTTGAACAATCACGTATAATGTCAGGCACCAACTGACCACCATATTTGCTTGCTTATAAGTTGAGTCAAACTATAAAAAAAAACACAAAGATACCAATCTGACATAGCAGTATGCATATGCAGATCAGGCTATATTTTGTATGTTCTAATGATTACTCCTAACTGCACAAAGGGTCAAGAAGAGGATGGGGGACAACCAGGAATATAGATTCCCTGGGGCCCAGGCCAAACAACACTTTTTAATTTTAAAAAAGAAAATTTTTGTTTGATAAGGACTTAAGCAGAGGTGTTTCTTATCCCAGGGCCCATGATCACTCTCTATGGCTCTGACTGCACAGACCAATATCTGCCTGCACATTACGCAATGGAAGTTCCAAGTCTGTGCAGTCTGCAGTTGGACTCAACTTATAAGCAAGCAAGTATATATGGTACCACAATATATCATACAAAAAAGCTGAAGTCGTCACAAACCATTTTTCAACTATTTTTATTGTTTTACTATACACACAAAATTGACTCAAATTGACATGGATTTTAAGTACAGCAGGCATGGTTATTTCTGGACTTGCAATAGATCACTTAACTACAATCCTATGTTTTGAGGATGCAACTAGATTAAAAACAGGCTCATTAGAGGATATGCAATCGCTCAACAAAGATTGCTCACATTACCAGATGGCTGATACCTTCACCTAATGTCTTCTGTTGGTGGCATAAGTTAGTAAAAACAATTAATTAAATGTGTATCCATTTTTTGCATTTTCATTTTTATGCCAGGATGCTTTCATTCAAATCTGGCAAAGATCTGTTCAGCACACTTTGCATAGAAGTCATTTAAAGGTGTATCTGTTTAACATCATGTAAACCTTGACTAATTACCAACATTTGTCGGTAACCTTTGTTTTCTCGCTACATTTAAATTTGTAGAAACTCCACTGGAACCAGGTGAATCAGATCGCTTCTAAATTTGATACTAACAGCTATTATGATCATTTTTGGTAACATTACATGCACCTAAAATGTAGGTAGGACAAAGCATTTTATGAAACTAACCCCTCAACTGATGGGTTATCAATCTACAAGGAGTGTTTTTTTTCAATATTTTGATCTTATAACTCATCCTAGGCATTGTCAACCAATATTTCACCCCTTATTTTGAATATCAATACTTTGTAAACTCTTCATGAAAGGCTTCAGGTGAATTAATGGTATAAAAAAAGGAGGTTTAGGGGTCTATTGGGCTGAAAGATAGTCCCTTATTTCTCACATAAAAGTTCCAATGATTGAAAAACCAATCTGACTTTTCATGATAAAAGAAAATTAGATATTGCTCCAAAATATATATATATATATATATATATATATAATTATAAATTATCTTGTAGGCCATAGAATATGATGCTGTAGTTAGCAAATGTCCATTCAGTCCATGTGGTCCATTCAGCCTCAATTAATAGTGGTTAATAGTTAAAACAGTAGTGGAATCCAGAGGTAATTGTGCACAATCACTATGTAAACAATTTGTTATAATTTTCTCTAATTAACATTTAATGACAGACTGATTTCAGTCAGTAATTACTCTTTCCTTCAACAATGTACATTTATATTGTTTCCTATAGCTACCTCTGGCATGGCACAGTGCCATCCTTTTTTTCTTGGGCACAATGCTTTTCTTGAGTGCTATGCCTATTAGACTTTCTCCAGCATACTTTTCTTAGTCTTTTTCATGACTGCTAAAAACGAACCTCAGACAATGAGATGCAATATCACCTGATCAGTACTGAAAGATTTTGCTCATTATAGGACTCACTCATCATCTTCATGATATTGGTAACCTATTTAGCGAGTTTGATCAATATTGGGTCAGAAATAACATCTCTCAAGTTTCATAAAGCTCAGACAATCCGATGCACAATCACTTTATTAATATTCATAGATCTTGCTCATAATTATAATCATTAGATATCTTTTTATATATGCATATTTCCCCAATTTATTAAAGTCAGATCATATAGATTAAAAAGTTGCTATAGAGCTGACAACCTCAGCCAATCACATGCATGGTCACCTCATTAATATGCATAGCTGTTGCTCACAATTGTACTATGCATGCTTTCCAATTTTATCAAAACTGAGTCTAATGCAGTGTCTAGACAGCCAGCAAGCTCAGTAAACCAGTTGCAAAATCATATTCTTAACATGTGTGAGACCTTGCTCATATGAGCCTATAATCCAAGTTTAATTAAAGATACTTTCTTACAATATATATTGTTGACTCTATGGTCTTAAACTAAGTAACAGAAAAAACTAAACAAGCAAATTTAGTAAAATTCAACATATAATTTATTTCCTTAAATACAAAGTGAATATTAAAAGGAACTTGCAGTATTGTGAATTAAATCCCAAATAGTCATAAAAGTTCTATCACAAGACTAACAGTATTGAGTGTTTTGAATGAATTCCAGTATTGAATGTGTTGATGTACCAACAGTCTTGGATGAGCTGATGTGCAACATTCTTGACATATCCAATGATATAATCCAGAATGTCCTTGAATGAATTCACAATAATCTCCAAATAGTACCTTAGTCAAAAAGTCAGTAAGCACTTTGTAATTCCAATGAATAATTTAAATATATAAATCCTCTCAAATTATAACTGAACACAACTAAAAGACCGATTCCACTAGACAGATGTTAAAACAGGAATTAATGATTTTGATGTAAACAAACTTATACACATTCCCACTTGACCTATGTCCCAATAACCCCTTCTTAAAAAGCTCCATCCTCTTAGTGGACAATTACTCCAAATTGTAAACAAGGTCAGGTCTGTTTCCTCAAATTTTAGCTAATGAACCTGATAAACATCAGGTAGACCATGTTTTGTTTTCCAAGGGAAAAACCATTGTCTTGAACTAAAATCCAGGTAAATATGTTACTTACAAATGATCATTATCTTAAAATATAATCTACAATCATGGACAACAATTAGCTATGTAATATATTGTTTACAAACGATCATTACAATCTACAATGGACAAAAGTTAAACACCACTGTAGATATACATCACAATATATACCATGTTCCCATAAGTGCAAAGCATGGATGCAGAAAATGGGTTGATGAGTGGGGCATGATATGTCATTGCAATATAAATGGCTCCTTAACTTGTGGTCAACTACAACCAATGAAGGCAAAGCAAGAGGATGAAAAAATATTATCAGCCAGTGGTGAGGGGTGGTACAAGATCATAAAGTTCCATAATTAAGTATCACAGAGAAGAAGTCAATAAACACAACAAGAATGTGTACCCTGGAAAAGGGCAACACTCCAGGAGACATGCAAGTGTCTGGTATACATGTACTATCAATCTCAGCTAATTAGAATGCAAGACCACCTCATTTATATGCAAGGATCTCAACCATTATCAATTTTATCTGAGATCTTGATGACATGACCCTGTATTTCTAAATTTAATCAAACTGGAAGTAGGGCCTCAAGCATCAATACTCAAAAAATCAGACAGCCTGATGCCTGCGGCCTGTTAGACTTTTCAAAATACAAAAAAGAATTTTTGTATAAAATTTCCTTCAATTACAGCTGTAGCCCGTTCTGACATTGGATCCAGTCTAACATACAACAGACCAGGTTCAGTGTCAAAATGGGTCATAGCAGGATGTAACAGAAGCAACTTTTGTTGCTCTGTATGATTTACTTCCTTCAGGCTGCTGCATTTTTTGCAACATTAACCTTGCATCAGCTACCTATGACAAAATCTAAAGTGTGCCAGAAAAATGCAATATTTTCATTTTGATGAATATTTATAAGTTCTGGAACATTATTTCTACTCATCCCTAGTTGTAGGTACCTCACCCATTTAAGATTTTACTTGCAGCTGTAACAAAGCAAAGCACTTGTCCTAAAAAAGGTGAATAATAATAACATCAAGTCCAATTGCAAACAACAAAGATCTTTATCTGCTGGACCAGGGTGTATGTTGTTTGTTCTACTGATTACTCCTAACTGCACACAACCAGATCTGCCAGCACCTTATGTAATGGCAGATCTGGCTCAATGCAGTTTGCAGCTGGGCCCGACATATAAGCAAGTATATACAGCATCTGCTCCATTTTTCATTGATTAACTCCAATTAGCAAGTCAACTGTCCAACTTTGCATATGCTTACAGGTTAATGCCTCAGTATAACTGTTTGACAATTAACCTAAGGAAGGGGATAGGTGATATTAGCATGGGGATATGTGACTTAAAAAAGCATTCAAACTGTTTCTCACCTTCAGTAACAGGCACTTGCAATGCATTTTAATCCAATTAGTTCAAAGAGATGTCACCTCCTAAATCTATTGATGAACAGTTTGTGACTCATGTCCTATGACAAATAAATCATGAAACTTTAAGTTGATTGAAATAACATAAATATTGTATCAAAAAAATCTCTCCAACTTCATTTGTTTTTTAATTACATTCATCAACATGTAAAGATTTATGCAGCATTCAGAAAAACAAAACTCTCCACTTATCCCCTGAATACACTTCTGCAGATCATGATGAAATAAACTGATATTACATCAACCAAAAGGTGAAGCTAAAGAAATACATGTACAGTCAGAGATCCTAGGAGTATGTACAGTAATACATCAGAAGTTCCTACACATTAACATGCGTACATTGTGAAATTGCTGAAACCATGCTAGTTGTGAGCCACTCTACAGCAGAATGCTTGTGGGTCGGTGGTTCTTTCGGGGGAAAATGGTGTTAAACCCAACAACAACATTACTCTACAGCAGAATGTCAATGCAGGTTCATTCTCATGATCAATGTAACAAATGATAAAGTACAAAGAAAGTGTTACAGCAGGAACAACTTCAAATGCTTATGAAAATCAATTCTGTTGATCCATGCAATGAGAAAGACATTGACTTGAGTAAACTCACACTTGCCAACATCAAGGTCTGAAAAAAAACATTCCTTTAAGTTGTTGTTGTAGGGTTTAATGCCATTTTTCAAATAAATATATTTTAAAAAATCACTCTTTGGAGAGAGGGGAATTATCATCAGGGCAAGCAATTTTTTTAAGTCACACGCCTGTCTGAAAGTTGTTCTATGAACCCTGAGAGAAGTAACATCAGCCATCCTCATATTTAAAATCAACTCATTATTTTGCATACATCTTACTCATTATCATCAAATTCAACCAAGAATTTGAAAATTATAGCACCTATACCTGGTTGTATCAAAATCAGGCTCCCCAGCCAATCCATTAGCTCATTTGGTCTTGTGGCCATTAAGAGCATTGACAACAATTAGAGCCACAATGCATAGATTCAACCTGTACCCAGCAGAAATTTTCTAAAACATTTGACACCTGTACCAATCAGATAAGATCATCCAATGTTACAATAAACATATGCTATGTTTTTCCCACAGCGTTTGGTGAAAATACTGCCACATAACAACATTTTTGAAATTTTGTACTATATATACAAAGTGGTACTACAATATGCATGAGAAATTTCGATTTAGATTTCACTATGATTTTTAAAAAAAAGTACAACAGAAAATAATGTTATTCATTACAAAATTTATTCAGATTTTCTATATTCCCAAAACTAACTCGCCAAACGTGTACAGGCTATGCTCATTTTTTTTTACTGATCTGAATTTTTGACCTCTTTTTAAGATATAACTAGCATTTGAACAGTCAAATATCTTGCATACACAGCTGGTAAGGCTGGCTCATGTCATATTTGTGCTTAACTTATAAGTATACAAGTATCTCCCTTGCCTTTTTGTTAGAGGTATTCTTTTGCTGTCCAACTGGTCTGAAACAGTGAGGAAATTATGTTTGAAACCCTGTAGGTACTTAATAAGTGCTACTACATGGCAGCATTTCTGTCCATTGACCCTGCAAAGACATACTGTTTATACATAATCATACACTATGCATTAATTAATAAAATAAACAAACTTTACCTGTGTATCTTAAACATGCTGCTTATACCAAGATGTGATATTCCTGCAGAAGTGTTTATATGTTATTAATTAGTTATACAAACAACAGGTGCCAAAGCTGCAATTTTGGTAACTACCCTCCACTGACATAAATTACAATAAAACATTCCATATGCCTTGGTCTTGTTTGTCTGGAGTGGCCATGTCTGCCATGATGAACTTCATTTTCTATTAAGTACAATTCATCCAGGTCATGTAGTCATTCAGTACTATTTCATTAATGGATGTTATTTTCTATAACTTGATTACACATACCTTTCAATGGAAATTATTTGCTTTATTTGTATCCTCATGTATTTATATTCCTTAGGAAGGTCATCATTTACATGCCCTGACAAATACATACAGCAAAAAAAATGTTAAAGTATGTGTACATACTTGGACAAGGTCAGCCTAAAAAAGTGATCCAGTACAAACCAAACTAATACCACATCAGTGATGTCACAAAGAAACCTGCATGTGTTTTGGAGAGAAAAAATGTGTACTACCCTTTTTTGTGAGCTTCACAGATGGCCAGCATTTTTCTTCTATGCGAAGCTTATTTTCAAACTCCCCATGTAATATATCAAGGCATAAAGCTGAGACCCTCCTGTGATACTTTACTGGAAAAATTATTTATCTTCATCAGGTATTTAATTGAAATGTTATCAGGAATGCTTGCGAGAGAATCTGATATGATGCCTGTATTCTCTGATGAATCTGGCATTTTAATTGGAAACTTCATATTATAGTAACAATTTCAAAGTGGGCAGGGCTTATCTAATCATTTCATGATCTACGCAATACAACAAATAATTTAATATGACATGCACCTCCTTCCATTTTCTTACCTATAGCAGCGTACATCTACTCAATGGCATAATAAAGACATTAAATTCACCTATGGGAAGCAAACTTTTTAAATTATATAGCTACTGTGCATACACTTATCTACAAATTGCTCTAATCCTAAATGATTACAGTTTTTATCTGAATCAGTATATTAGAATTTGCATGAAATGAACAGAGCTCAGTACTGAGTACCTATCAAACTTTAGAAGCAAATTTTAGTGGCCATTTCAAAGTTGAAGTCACCAAGCCCTAATAATTTGGTAGCCATATACGGTTGTTGTTGTTGTTGCTGTGGGGGTTTAACGCCATTTTTCAGCACACGATAGGCTATGCATGGCAGCCAGTATTAATGGTGGAGGAAGAACCCGGGAAAATCCTGTGAAGAACCACCGACCCACGAGAAGCTACTGGCAAGTTTTTTCACAAACCCACATTGGCCGAATCCGAGACTCGAACCCACGCAGACAGAGGTGAGATGGCAGTGATCTGTAACGGACAGCGCTTTAGACCACTTGGCCACTCGGGGCCCCATATATATACGGTTGTACATGGAAAACAGAAATCATCTGATCAGTACTGTATTGTGGAATTTTGGTTTAAAAAATTGAATATTGTAGCAGATGCAAATGATGTGTGTGTGTGATTTGGATTTTTAACATAGCTATAACAATTTTTCAGTCATATCGCTACAATTTCTGCAGTGTGGCAGTTTATAGTGGTATCTTGCACTGGGGCATTATGCAGTGGACATGTAGCACCAAATCCCACCCAGTCACATTATCCTGACACCAGGCAGACTACTCTGAACACTAACTTCTTATTGCTTAGCGCCTAGCGAGGCAGCTGTTGGTACCATTTTGTAAGTCTATGGTATGAATCAGCTTTGGTTTGAACATGCAACCTCCCATATCCAAGGAAGATGCTCTAACCACTGGGCCCCCAGAGTGGTATCAGAGGCAAATTAAAATATAATTATAAATATACAATTCATGGAATAATGTGTCTCGCCTGCTCCACTGTAAAATAATACAAACATTACATAGCAGTCTCCATTGTCTTACAAGTAAATTAAGGAGGTGAACAATATCCCTAATAAGTACACAAAGCAAATTTATTGACTATACACACAACAGTGTCAAAGGTAGTGAACCAAAAGCAAAAGCAATGTAATTACATCTACTGGTATATGACAAGTAGCAGACAGACTTAGGCAATGATATTTTTTCATAGGGTCAAAGTGACCCCCTATCTTTATGCAAGGGTCAGAGAAGGAAAATGGGAGCAAAAGTTACTCAGTTACAATACATAAAAGACAATATCAAAGAAACCACTTGGATATTAAATATCTCATTAAATAATAATATAAGCAAAAACACCTCAAATTATTAATGATATTTTTATTTATTTTTAATTATGTGTACTAGAAAATAATTACTGTCCACATTTTCTAATGAAGTTTATACCTTTCATTACTCTTTTCATTACTAATTCACCATATACCAAATCTAGCTACTTCCTTTTCAAACTGCATGTAGTTATTGTCTGATATAATACTAAACTGCACATTTGTATTTGCTGCCTTCTGATGAAATAATATCACTTCTAATAAGAAGTAACACTTATAAATATTACAATGGCAGCTGTCAATGACTTTCAACAAAAGAATGTTGGAATTTAATGACATCAAGAAATGACTTTTTTAATGACTTTTTTAATTTAAACTGCTACCTGAAAATATAATTGCCTCTGCTGACTTTAGTGATTCTTAGTATTGGCTTGTCTCTAAATTCATTAAAAATTGCCAGCAACAAATATCCACACACAAGTGCAAAACATTCTTTTCCATGTTCTTAGACTTAGGTAGATACATTTGTAAGTATTTTGTTAATGAAATGTATCATGTATCTATGCAACACAGGTGATTTTCACAGACAGGTGTTCATGTTACCAGAAAATGTTTTGAAAATAAGGTAGTCTATTTTCAGCAGAACAAATCAATGCTGAATCTACTTGAATGTCCTTCAGCCAATGAAAATACATCTTTCTAAACCATGTCAGTCCTTCAGCCAATGAAAATACATCTTTCTAAACCATGTCAGAGGGCAAGATATGCCTACACTCTGAATACAGTATGTCTTCTTAATATAAGATCATCCTAAAAGTGGTTAAATCCATGAATAAAAACCTAATTTGCAAACATTTTGTATACATTATAAGAAAAATCTATTTTAGTTTCATTTCTCTGTTGTACAATAAATGAGACTCACTCATTGTTCAATAACTTAATGGCTAGAAAATGAGTTCATTATTTGTTTGGATTGAAAGAAATCGTCACGGTCATCTTTGGTCACCTGAGCTCTTTTGTTGATGTTTTTCAATGACTGAGCTTGTATGTACAATCTAATGTCCAATATGCTAACAAGAACCTCACTGTAACGGCTTATACTAAATGATCACTATCCTCATCACTACCAGACTCAAGCAGTCATGTGTCAGCACTGTAGTGAGGTGAACATCATGGCAACATAGCTATGACTGGTAATGAAATCTGCTTGCCCATGAACCTTAACAAAACATTATGCAATGCAATCTGTGGAAACATCATGCCATCCATGATAAATCATACTCACTGCAGCAAACACATTTACCAGTATTTCACACTCAATGTACATGAAATGATCTGTGGAAACATCACACCATGCACAATAAATAATACTGACTGCAGACAGTGCATTTATTTCACGCACAATATTCATGAATATCCTGCTTCCATTCTGCGTAGCATTTGTTGCTCTGAGTCTAAATTAACTTTTCTTCTTCTGACCAATGAATTTTCAGCCATTTTCACAATGGTCCCTGAGGTATGGCTAGTCTTTTAAAAGTAAGAGTTCAGGACCCCTATTTGGTCAAATAGGAGTCCGGGCAGTGACACCAACAAAAGTTGACATCCCCTCCCAGAAACATGTTGGGCATACTTAATGTGGCTAAATGTCCATAATATTGCCAGGAATACAAAACACAAAACCTTGTCAGTTTTATTTATTTGTAATTTTTTAAATATTTATTTATTAAAATTGATATCATGTAGTCAGAAGCAAGTAGGTTACCAGGTCTCTAGATGTCCCATGACTAGAAAATGTGGAACTTTGCAGATTATAATAACCAGTGGTTGCCATTGAGCTTAATTTTCCACATTCTTTACACCACTGACAAATAGCTCTTGTCTGTCCACCAGAGCGAGACAGAATTTTTCCAACCCAAGTAAGGGTCTTATTCCAAACACTAAGCCATGCATCATGCAATTTCTAACACTTGGTTGCCGTCCCATACAAACAATCAATTCACATAACTTTAGCACTCTTCTGACTCTGATTACAATCTTCATCAATTTGCCATTTAACCCCAAAACACTTACCCAAATTTGCAAACGGCATTTTGTCCAAGTCTCAATGTGCCTTGATTTCAAGGTCACATGCACTATTTATTCAACTGCACTCGGAAACGATTACAATAATGAAAGCCACTGAATTTTGTCAGTGTAAATATCAGCACAGCACAGCTAAACTCATCAATTGATCAACATATTTTAAAGCTGGGCAGGTGGCTGAAGCAGCACTCAGCATTTGAATTTGCCAACCAGGAATTAAAAACATACTGAGGATTCCCATGCACCTGATTTTCTGCATCCTAGTTAAATATTTGCATCCAAATATGTGTGATGATTTTCTGCATCCTAGTTAAATATCTGCATCCAAATATGTATGATTAAGCATTTCCTAGACTTCTGAGTCTGAATTTAAAATGAACACAAGACAGATTTACTTCTAGATGAGCTGAATTAGTCAGCAAACAGGTACAGAATAATGGCTAAAGGATATTTATAAATTATTTAGTCAATAAAATATAAGGCACTGTTACAACCCAAGGGGGCCCTTAAACTATGTAATAAGAAAGTGCAATAAGCAACAAGTTTTGTATAATTTAAAATATTAATTTATTTTCCTCAAACAAACAATGTATGTGTGTGATTTGAATTTTTAACGTAGCTTTAACAATTTTTCAGTCATATCGCTAAGATGTCTGCAGACGCAGTTTATAGTGATGTCTAGCACTGGGGCATCATGCTGCAGACATGTAGAATGATGTCCCACCCAGTCACATTATCCTGACACCAGGTCAACCAGTCCTAACACTAACTTCTTAATGCTGAGCGCCAAGTGAGGCAGCTGTTAGTACCATTTTTGTTATCTTTGGTATGACTCGGCCAGGGATCGAACCCATGGCCTCCTGCATCCGAGGCATATGCTCTAACCACTAGGCCACCAGAGCGGTCTCCCAAATGATGACTATTGTACCTATTTACTAACAATACAAAAGAGTAACTATGACAGTCTATGTTATAAATCTAAACAAAACAGAACAGTAACTATGTTATAAATCTAAATGTCTTTAAATTCAATCAAGACAATTCCAATCAAGCTATAAATCCAAATTTCCTTGATTGTCTCACAGGAAATCTGTACAGTTATTATATAACCAATTAGTTGCTGAATGAATGTTGTAGCACTGCAATTCCAATGAATGATATTAAATAAATTAATCAATCCAATCATATAACTCGTAATCATAAGACCAGTAATACTGTTAAGAATGAATGATTCCATGTAATAATCCTTGTATATACAAAGCTAACACACAATTTCAAGAATGGCTTCTGAAAGAATCATATGGCATTCTGAAACAGTGCAGTAAACAAGTCAATTGTTTTAGTTATAGCCAATCTGGAAATAGGTCAAGTTGGCCTTTTAACAGAACTAAATGTCCTTGTTTTATCATGTGATGTTGATCTGAATTTCAGTACATCTCAAACTTGAAACTTATGAATGAAACATATACACACTTGACTATACACAATTCATCTTACAGTACAAACTAAGATCATTGGAATTTTATCATCAAAACTATCATTAAGTAAATAACCCTTACAAGAACTATTATTATGAAAATAATATACATAATATAGATACAGATAACAACATAAATATTTCTTTTCACGCTTGAACTGCATTCAACCTGTGATTCTAAAGTCAAATTAAGAAACAGACAAAATTGTCATGCTTCTGTTCCCTTTTTCCTTTGTCTCTTCACCTTTCTTATTTAAACGACTGGCACCATTTATATGGCTTTGGAGCATTAGGTGACAGAAACGTAATAATTGAGCTAATGATAAATTTCTCAGCAGTATAAACAAAAAATAAATGCTATAACCAATTAAATGTAATAAAGGAATATTATAACAAAGACTTTGGAATACATAGTAATTAGGAGTTCGGAGAAGTAAAACTCAAACAGGTAATTGCTGTTGTGGGGTTTTAACGCCATTTTTCAGCACACGATTGGCTATACATGGTGGCCAGTATTAATGGTGGAGGAAGAACCTGGAAAACCGGAGAAAAAAACGCCGACCCATGAGAAGCTACCAGCAAGTTTTCTCATATACCCACACTGGCTGAATTCGAGACATGCTCCGGTGAAGACAGCGATGATATGGCAGTGATCCGTAACGGAGAGCGCTTTCGACCACTCGGGGGCCCCCCTCAAACTGGTAAAACACTATTCAAGAATATAATACCAATCTATCCTGTACTAGTCTTGCAATAAGTATTATCTGAAATCAGCACACAAACAAATCTGCAGTGGTAACAAGGTCATGCCAAATCAACCTAGGTTAATTGGGAAATAATTTGTTGACAGAAGTGGCACCTTGGGGAAATAAGGTCAGTTGACCCCAAACAACAATCAAAAATGCCAATACCAACAGCTGGTCAGAATAAAATATCATTGGGTCAGACTGACAAAATCAATTTGTACTAATGGCTAATCATCCTTTAAAGTGCCATCAACACTGTCAACTTGGCATTAATGTAAGCCAGGAAATAACTACCTACTTTTGTCCATGGTAAGTAATACAATGAAAGATTAATATGCTCATCAAGTGTCATTGCTCTGCACAAAAAGTATCAGATAACCTAAGCTAAATTTAAACTAGGCGAAAAGAATTTCCAGGAATTCAAGATCAAACCATTTCTTCCTTTTACAAGTCAAGTGTTGAGACCATCTCTGATATTCTTCAGCAATAACAACATTTTCAAATTAGCTGCTGATGTGCACATTTTAGATGTCAACCAAGCATCATTTTCATTTAGAATGAAGCTAACATCATTAGAAGTGTTTTTGTGAAAACCCCATGTCACAATTATCATCCATTCGGAAAAAACAGTGAATTAAGATGGTCGTTGTGATAACCATGTTGTATATACGACTGGCACCACTTTCATTCAGGACAAACTATGTATCATAAGAAGTACCCTGGTGAAAACCCAAGGTTGATATAGCCATCCATCTGGGGAGAAGATGTATCAATATTTTCTAGATGTGACATCCCACTCTGGAACAGCAATAACAAGATTTTCAAGATGGCTGCTATGATGACAATATCGGATCAGCACCATTCTCATTCAAGACCAACTCAACATCATAAGATGTCTTTTAGTGAAGATCTCATGTTGATAATCATCCATTCATGAGAGTAGCAATAAAAAGAATTTCAAGATGAATGCCATGTTGGTTGTAAGAGAAATCAGAGCAGAACCATTTTTAGTTAGGACCAACCAAATAACCATGGGGTGAACAACATGACAAGGTAATTCTCAAAGTAGTCAAAACCCCATGCTGATATAGTCATCTATTTGGGAGAGTAGATATAATAATATTTTCAAGATGTGACTTTGCATTCACATGTTGCAATTATAAGATTTTCAAGATGGCTGCATATTGGAGTCAGATCTGCACCATTTTCATGTAAGACCAACTACTGAAAATCCCACATCAATATGACAAGTCTGTTCAGACTGGGCTAATAACAAGAGTTTAAAGATGGCTGCCATGGCAGTAATATTGGATGTCAGATAAATACCACATATCATAAGAAGTAATTAGGTAAAATGCCATGTTGATACAACCATCCATGTGAGAGTATCAATAACAAGATTTTCAAGATGGCTCCCATGGCATGAATATTGGACCTCACATTAGCACCATTTACATTTAAGACCAACAAGGTTTTTACTGAAAACCCACATGAATATATCACGATCCATCCATGATGGGTAGCAATAACAAGATTTTCAATATGGCCACCATACTGGATGTTAGATCGGCACCATTTTCAATTAGGATGAACTATATATACATCATAAGAAGTCTTTTATTCAGGAGGAATAGCAAGCAGACTTTCAAGATGGCAAAATTAATGGATGTCAGAGCAGCACCATTTACAACCAACTACACCATGGAGTGAATGTATTTGGAAACAGACAGCAGACCAGACAGACAGACAAAGACCATCCCATAAGCTCTTTTGAACTATGTCCACTAGAACTAATAACAATGTAACTGCTAGAGTCTTCAGCCTGCCCCAAAGTAAGAAAATATATTACAACAAGGTATATATTGATTATTATCCTTTGTAAAATGTATTTGTAGGTACACTTTAAATATATTCTGAACAATTCATTATATCATATTGCAGCCAAATGGTGTGACCAAATTTCTTTGGGTACTGATATACATACTAACTAAAGCAGAGAGGGTTGAAGTTCATTTTGCAAACCCATTTTAAAATGACTACTCCATGCCTCTTTACCCCAAGTTCCAGCAAATCCCACATTTTCAATAGGGAATATGTTCTGAGCTCACACCTCATGAGAAATGTGGAAACAGGCCAGGCCCTAATATGTGTGGGGTCCAAGGCAGCAAACGATGAGCACTGGGCCCCAAGTAAAAAAAAAAGTTGATTTCCTGAAAGTATGGAGCCCAAGGCAGTTTCCTTGTTCGCCTTGCCCTAGGACTGGGCCTGTGTGGAAACATCAAGATGGGGTAGGAAAGCTTAAAGCAAACCCAGACTTCCCACTGGGCTACCTGACCTAAATATATAGTATCCCCAACCTAGCATTTTGATATCCTTTGGACTCCATGAGCAATATTTCTTTAATCCTGTGACACTGATTTATTGTGCAAAACCATGTTTACAGGGTGGTTCCCTAAGCTCATCATAAAAGAAGCTCTGCACATATAATTTGTATTCCAAATGATTGCCATTAGGTTGCTCAAATGATAAGAAAAAAATTTAGACAAGTTAAAAAGAGAATTGCTTAACAATATTAAGAGGTAAAATCAATATTGTTCAAGTATTCAATCTGCATTTATTATTCCCATCAGCCATGCATATTTGGCAACTTTTAGGCCTAATTCAAGACTTTAAATGAATTCGTGACCTGGAAAGAACTACTGTTATGTAGGTTTAAACTTTTGAGTATGTTGAGAGCTGGGTAATATACCATTACGAGTTCCTTGTATGCAATAAACCTGAGACTCAAAGAATAAACAAAACGTTTAGGATACAGTATTTTCAAAGCCTAAACAGTAAAAGACACACAAATTCGCTTTTAATTAATCCCTCTCCATACAAGACCAATAAATAGGTCTCTGCTTCATTATTTTTTTTCAGACAGTAATATGTCTCCGCTTTATTTGTTTTCTGACAGCAATATCAGAAGAAAAAAAAACCGAAGACCTGCTTGTTGGTCTACTCCTCCACCTTACTTAAGTTCCTTGGCATTATTTTGCCACATACCTGACGTAAAAAAAATACCAATACATACGAAACTTAACAAAAATATAACAAGCGATCAAAACTATGTCTGCACTTCAAACCACTAAACTTATGAACGGGTCTCTTATCTATTTGACAGAACTTGCGATGGCTTGCATGATGCAGCTGTTGCAACAGTCAAAGTGTACGTTTCAGGCCATACAAATAACAGATAAGGTTAATGCATTCAGTAATAAATGCCTTCTTTGTCAATATCAGACTTATAATTTAAAAGTTACTACTTATTACCTACCTACAACAAATCTGTCAATTATTATCACCTAAAACAAACTCGCATACATCCTTTTCACCGGAAATCCAAATCCAAGTATCTAACTGGCCCGAAATCCAGATTTCCGGCAGCATGCGCATGAATATTTTATTAAAGGGATGTAACTCATAATATTATACGCTTCAATAAGTTACAATGAATTACTCTCCTTGACAGTAAAATCTCTCTCTCTCTCTCTCTCTCTCTCGTTTTTTCTCTCAATAAAACATACTATAGCTTATAAATTGACAAGTGTATTTAATATTTCATCTGAATGATGTCTACATTTCATGATTAATGAGATATGATGGCATGCCAGACATTTGAGAAAGGCATACAGTATGTTCGTAGTTTTATATTGCATGTACTAAAAACAATAATTTAATTAAAGGAAAGAATATGACTTGGCACGAAGCATTGAACAATTGGCAAAGAAGTTCTAAAAGGTTGTCAATGATTGTCTTATACCATCATGACCATGCACACACCACCAAATAATGATGCTACACAGTCACTGGTATAAGCATTCTTGCATAACAGACACACGCACGTATGGACATAGAACACAATTAATTTTACTATATGTTCTCTACATTTTTTTCTCAGTACTGACCTTCCCACTGTGTGACAATCAATGCAAATCATATGTTAATCTAAAATACCTTCAAAGATGACTTAACGGTGAAGTTCTTGTCTAAGGTTGACCTTCTTTTTTTTGAGATGCTGGACTGTCAGCATAGCAGCATGTAAACAGAACACAGATTTCACTTCCGGATCATCACCAAGGCCTTATTACTCACTGTGCACTGTTGCCAAAATACATACAGACAACAACACCCTGAGCTCATATCATCAAGAATAAACAGTTACCTTTAAATCCCTACCAAAAATGTATAAATAAAACTCTTCTATCACCACCAAAATGAGAGAGGAAAAAATGTTCTAAAAATACACTAGAACTACATTCGTGGGTACTGAACTGGAAGTATTAAATGTGACCCGATTCCATATTAACCCAGTAATTAACTGTCATCCACATACACTGTTACTCCAGAGCCTTGACAGAAATCAAAGTATATAAATGTGACCCAATTCCATATTAACCCAGTAATTAACTGTCATCCACGTACACTGTTACTCCAGAGCCTTGACAGAAATCAAAGTATATAGTAATTATTATAGAGGAATACAAACATACACCATGAGCTTGTTTGTTATGTATGGTTTGCTCACATGGTAAAAAGGGCAATGGCATCCACCTGCATACTGTATACAGTCTTCTACCTCCATGCACACTTGTTCCCTTAACTCTCAGGTCAAGGTCACAGTCAAATAAAATTTGTGCTAAACCTGTGCAAAAGTGTCTAATTTGCATTTCTTTTTTAAAATCCTTGATGGATTTTATTCATAAATGGGGTGTATCATTATGAAACTAAGATAATCAATTCAGTGACATTCATGCTTGCACCATTGAATTTGTTTTCAAGGTCACATTCACAGAAAGGTTTTATTAGGATCTGTGTTTTTTTCAGTTTCTTATATTTTCCTGAACTTCCTGATGAATTTTTTTCACACTTAGGATGAATCATTATGAAAGCAGTTAATTATGTGGCATGTTTGCTCAGCCTTTTGATCTTAGGGTCAAGGTTACACATTTTAATGCTATGATTGTGGGATTAGCATGTAGGTCCTAGCCTTCAGACACTCAGCTAGACAAGGAAATCTTTATGAAATTAATGTTTAATATAAATTCTCTTTAATTTTTAATTTCCAAACTAATGCATTAGAATCATTTTTTTCTAGCAAATATGCATGATAAATTACCATATTTCCCCCATGATATGTCCATACTTAAGGATAAGATCACTCCCATTTTGACAACATTTGAGCAAATCTACCAATATCTGGTAATTGGACTACCCCCTACTTCTGAACATCTGAGGCTGACCCATTTGTCTTATTATGGGAAAAATATTGTACTGTAATCAAGACCATATTATCAAACACTTTCTGAACAAAAACTCTGGTTCCATCTCAAAATCCCAAATTTCAACATTCTGTATATTAATTTATAATTTATAATGAAATTAGAAATTTTAGGAATGTATGAACTTTATATTTCTATTAGCATTCTAAGTTTAAATTACATACACTTCAGGTAAGTTTTAGTTTCTATACATATATAGACACACACACATAACATTGTCTTAACAGATAAAAAGGAACATGTATCAGTTATCTGTCTATAACATTTTTGCTAACAGCAATGTTGAGGGTTAAATAATGTGGTTTTGCAGGTGGGATATCCCAATCTGTAGAAATCTCATTTTATTCTTTGATTTATTTAATGTTTGCATGTTTTTTGTTAATTAAAAATAATGATGCCTGTTTTCTACATTTGGAGTCTTTATGTTTTGATTCCTTCTGGTTCTGATATACTTTCCGAACACAAGCCTTCCATTCCAGCCAGTACATTTACTGAAAAGAGAGAGACCAGATTTTCCTCTTGGTTTATCTTGGTTCACAGGTGTATCAGGTAGAGCTATTTCGTGGTGGTGCATTTGACTAGGCAGGTGTTACACATGCAACACCTGCCTATATATATATATATATATATATATATATATATATATATATATATATATATATATATATATATATATATATATATAATTATGCTTGCTTAGGTCATTATCTATCTCTCTCTCTCTCTCTCTCTCTCTCTCTCTCTCTCTCTCTCTCTCTCTATACAGAGGCGTAGCTATGATATTTTGCGCCCGGGGACGAACTATAAAATTAGCGCCCCAGCCCCCTCCCCGTTTAATCACATTTTTGAATATTACCCTTGTTTACTTATTATAATGTAACGTTGTAAGCCTCATTTTGGCGCCCCTGTACCTTGGCGCCCGGGGACATATGTACCCCCTTGCCCCCCCCCAGCTACGCCTCTGTATATATATATATATATATATATATATATATATATATATATATATATATATATATATATAATGACCTAAGCAAGCATAATTGTTTTCTTTTAATGGCAAAAGAAGCAGCAAATGCTTGATACTTATATGTTTTCATTATTTTCAAATGTTCTTTCGGTTCTTTAGCATAATTGAGTTGTCCACATAGGGGTTTACACTGAACTAACTAGTCACAGGATTTACAAATAAGAGGAAATAAATAAAATCAATCCCATCATCATCTGTGAGTGCCATAATGGATTCTGTGTATTCATTTATCATATGCCTGCAGTGAGGCTTAAAATATATCGTCTGCTGCTATTTTTGATTTAGCACTAGAGTTCTCCACAATCTACATTTACCAAACGTTTTGGATGACTTGATTATGGTGTAAGGAAGAAGCCTGTTGATTTTGGGGTCAAAAGAGCAAAGGTCATGGTTACTGTAACTGCAGGAGGAAAAATGGTTTCCACACAACAACAGTTTTACATCACATACCTAAACCAAACTTTGTTATTGATTGCAATTGGGGCAAGCAAGAAACCTATCAATTTTGAGGTGAAAAGTCAGGGTCGCTGTGACTGAATAAAAAATGGTTTCTGCATAAGTTTTGTTGTAGATAACTTAGCTTGACCAAAGTTTGTGGAAGGTTTGCACATGAGGAATAGAAGAAAACTATTAATTAGGGATTCAAGCAGAGGTCAAGGTCATTGTGGCTCAAAGACTAATGGGTTTTGCAGAATAACTTCCTGTCTAGAGTAAGCTCATTGGCTACTCTTTGTTGGTGGCCTGCACTTGAAGTGATAAAGAAGCCCATAAGTTTTGGTGTCAAAAGGTCAGAGGTCAAGTCCATGGTAAGTCTAATAAGAAAATAATGGTTATTACACAGAAAGTTTAGTTGACAATTGCATACTTCAACTGAAGGTCAAGTTCACTGAGGTCCATTGGTCAATAATCTCTACAGTCAACCATTATCAACTAGTGCATACACAGAGGACTATTAAATCAAGGGAAGGGCATATACCAATAATATACCATATACCAATAATATACCATATACCAATAATGTGGTGTTTACAATACTCTTGTTCTAATGGCTATTAACTTTCATACATATAATGTGTATGCAAAAGTAAGATATACATATATTAATATATATATATATATACAAACACATTTTTATAATGACATTATTAATATGAGGCAGTACTGGTAGTCATCATGCTTAATTTTTTTAATATCATCACCGCTATGCTGCAGTTCAATCTATAATGCTGTTTCAATATATCACAGTATGTACTAGCCAGTTCAATCTATAATGCTGTTTCAATACATTACAGTCTGTACTAGGTAGTTCAATCTATAATGCTGTTTCAATATATCACAGTCTGTACTAGACAGTTCAATCTATAATGCTGTTTCAATACATTACAGTCTGTACTAGGCAGTTCAATCTATAATGCTGTTTCAATATATCAGTCTGTATTAGGCAGTTCAATCTATAATGCTGTTTCAATATATCACGGTCTGTACTAGGCAGTTCAATCTATAATGTTGTTTCAATATATCATAGTCTGTACAAAGCAGTTCTTGAAATGGTGCAGTTTGGTGCTTAGCACTTTATGCATTTTTGCACCCCAATTATTGGCTTATAATGAGGGATAGCTGTCTGTATACATTTTTACATACATACATTTTTACATCCATCCATTCATCCATCCATCCATCCATCCATCCATCCATACATGCATACATACATTCATACATACATACATACATACATACATACATACATACATACATTTCTTCTTTGATATCCTGACATTTATTTAATAAATCTGTATCTAAACCCTTTTCTTAGCAATAAGGAGTATGGGTGATGATTTGATTACAAATAATATGCTTGGAATAAAATTTGCAATGAGTACTACATGCAAAGGATTGTATTATATGCCATGGAATGATCACTCTCAATCAATATTTTTGTGCCTTCCTTCCTCAAGAAATTATATAAACAGAAAACACTTCTGCCATGTCTGGTTCTGACATTAAATTATGATAAAATACCACACACTCTATAAAATTACCATCTCATGAATACACTTCTACTGTTATATTGATGCAATATTGAGTGATGTCAAACATAACAGCAAACAGAGCCTTTTTCAAGAGAGGTAAGTCAGTCAGTAATTCAAGAAATTCCAAATCTTTATTAATTTTATTGCAAAATTTCTGGAATTTGGCAGGAGTGAATTGTTCCAGATAAATGGATGTACAATTTACACATTTTCTTCTAGGAAAAATACTTTTTGAAAATTTTCTCTATATAACATATGACCTTTAAGTTTTTAACTCCACAGGTCATACAATGGAAGAGCTTATGAGATATTCGTTATCCATCATGTGTTCATTATTACAATTTTTTATCACTACTCCAGCTAAATGCAACTGCCATAAAACATATAACGCATATTCATCCCATTGTATATAGTTGGTCCTGGTGATGCTCATGCATATACATGTAGCATGGCTGCCAAAGTGGCCATCTTGAATATCATGTTATCATCATTCACCAAATCCACAAGATATTTAGTTGATTCCAAATGCAGCTTGCAAATCCAATATCTTGAAAATCTTGTTATTCCTCCTGATTGGAAAGTCGCATCAACATAAGGTTTTGATGAAAAGGTGTCTTATGAATTCTACATGGGCTTAAATGACATCATGCTGATCTGACCCAATATGGCCACCAGGACAGCCATCTTGAAAATCTCATTATCACTATTCCTCCTGTCAGTATGTTGTTTTCACCAGAAGACATCTTATGATGTCTGGCATGATGCCCAAAAAGAAAACTCTGCTAATCTGATCTCTACTATGGCTGTCACAGTAGCCATATTGGAACCATGTTATCAACACTCCTCCAAGATGGATGATGATATCAACATTTGGTTTGTACCAAAATATTTATTGTGATATTTAGTTAGACATAAATGAAAACAGTAATAATCTGACATCAAATATGGGGTTTTTCTTGAAAATCTTGTTTTAGCTACTTATAAATGGAAAGTCACATTAAGAGTGGGTTTTCACATAAAGATTTCTTATGATGTCTCCTTGGTCCTAAATGAAAATGGTACTGATCTCATCATCCAATATGGCCACCATGACAGCCATTTTGAAAATCTTAAATCACTATTTCTCCTAAACAGAATGTTTCAACAGCATGGTTTTTGATGTGAAAACTTCTTAGGGTGTCTATTTTATCCATAAATGACTAATTTGAAAGTCTAGTTATTTTTAAAATATATTTGGTTGCAACACTTAGCAGCAAAAAATGATCTTATCTTGAAATATTTGAAGAAGAAAAATCCTGTCAAAAGAGCATCAATCCCTTCAAGCAGTGGTGTGACTAGGGTTGGTATCACCCAGTGCGGTAGCTCATGGTGTCACCCCCATGGACCTACTTCCATAAAAGACCCTACAGAATCATTAGTAATGTCATTTTGGTGTCACCCCTTCTGATGGTGTCACCCAGTGCAGTCTGTACTCCACTAGTGATGCCACTCCCTTCAAGTGACTCTTGTCTAATAAGGAGACTCTAGTTTTAATGCAATTTTTATACAAACAAATAAGCAGATAATCATAATACAGTAAAACCTGTCTTGTGAGACCACTGCTATGGAAGACCACCTGTCTTGAGAAACCAGATTCTCCTTGCAGATTTACTGGTTATTTAGTGTTTTGACTTGTCATGAGAGACTACCTGTCTTGGTAGACCATTATTTCTTGGCAGAAGAGGTGGTCTTTCAAGACAGGTTCCACTGTATATTAATATTTTTACTTCTAACAATTCATACACCCAACAGTCAAATGTAAATATTCATCTGAAATTTTAAATTATAAATCTCCATGGAATCAACATTAGGAAGCATATGGTAAAGTCTCTTAAAATAATATATTCATCTTGAGCAGGTAATGAAAAACAACGAACAAATATAAAGATTATACATAAATATACAAAGAGAAGAGGAAAAACCCAGTAGATAAAAACAGAATAAAAATGAAATCAATGCCTTGAACAATATGGTCACTGCATGTATTTCTGTCCTAATATACTAATTACATAAATAATGATAATGTCTTAACTAATGGGCTTTAATTTAATGGGCCCACTTGAATGAAATTACTATTTTACCATAGCAGGTGACCAAATATATGGGGAATTTAGTGGCTTGTATCGTTGCTTTTAATTTATCTAAACATCATATTTTACTCAAAATATTAGATTTTAAGACAACCATACAATTTATCATTGAAAATAATACATTAGAATTTGGGTTTTTTAATTGTTCTCATTGGAAAATACAAAATTTTATATAAAAAAAAAACAGTTTTTTACACTGCATGCTTAATAATGCTTTCAGAAAATGGTGTTGCATTCAAAGAATTATGCTGGGGCTTACATGAGGAAAATGCATGTAATGCAAACACATATTTAGTTAATTTAATAAGCCGTATTGACTAACCCCACCCCACCACCCAATTTTCTTTTTTTTTTTGCCTAACCAAAGAAAGGAAAAAAAAAAAACTTTGCCCCAGGTGAGGATCGAACTCACGACCTTCAGATTGCTCTTCATTTGTGATTATGAGACTGACGCGCTGCCTGCTGCGCTACCGAGGCTTGAAAACATATGTTAACAATTAGTTATATGAAGCTGCAAAAAAAATCTTAAATGTTTAATGTTCAGCTTTCTTCTGGATTTCGATACTGTCTAGCTGGAAGTAATATAATCTGAGAGATATCTTTACCTCATCATTTATATGAATTATTAACAATACAGTTACGTTATACGGATAATTCATGGCCCACAATGGTTAACTTCATTTCAATTAAGAAATGATTCGCTTGTAAGAGTTGTGTCCCGTGTACTGCCGACTCGTCACCGTACCCAAGTCCTTTCGTACCCACGGTACTGGTCGTTTTGTACCCATTAATTTACAAGGTCAAATATACAGTATTGTCATATTTACCGCTCCCTCTCTAGACCTAATCTTTTTCCTACCTTAAATATTGCATAAGCAAAGCATATCCGGGCAAAAAATTAACCAAACGCAAATATTTACAGTAATTGTATTGTTTTCACTGTACAATAGCGTCTAAGTGCTATAAAGAATTAAAAAAAAAATCACATTGCCATTAAAAATAAAAGTGAAACGTTGGCCAGGTTTAATTAACGTAACAAGTCCATTCTTTTTTCTTAAAGCATGCAAAAATCTGCAGAAGGTTTGTCTGCACACACCGGTGCAAATGTTTATCCTATCAAAGCAACTAGAAATTCTGCGATCTTTTTTAAACGGGGCTCGATGCAGATAAAACAGTGTTGCTTAATTAAGTTACTCTTCTCCAAGGACCAATACTGGTGTTAATTTCAATTTTTATCGCGTGAGTTTAAAGGTGTTGAACGTGGTATACTATACCGACCGCCAAGCCAGTTTTGGGTACACTGCTGGCCGCATTAGCATCCTTGTGCAACGGTTTGGAAACTTGACCGATCACAAGAAACTAACAAGTTAGTGGCATAATTGAAATTCTCTGTTTTCAACTAAGTATAAATATTAATATTTTTTCATGGCAAGTTAAAATTTGTTTTCATTGTTTGGCATAATCTGTTTTATTTTGTTATCCTCCTAAATATAATGCACATAAATAATCGCGCAGAGAGAGAGAGAGAGAGAGGATAATTTAACTTGGCACTGCATTTCACGAATATTTACTTCTGTTTTAAAAAAACTGACTTAATTATTTAAATAATCGAATATATGTATGCATGCTTTGATTCTGCCAGTATTGAAACGTTTGTAATAAAGCACCCCAGTTAATACGACATATATTTTTTTCCAGAATAGAACAGCAAAAATTACAACCCAATGAATGATTGAAGGAGACGTACCAGTAAGACGAAAGATTAGCTCAAACAGATTTCTTAAAGAACAAAAGACTAACAACATTATTTCGAACAGTACATTCCAGAGTTTTATTACATGCATGAAGAAAACATAATTACTATAAGCTTTATGTTTTCAGATTTAAAAATCATTGTATTATAATGAATGCAGTTCATTTGTCTTGTCAGTCAGTTGTCGGGCCGTATATGCTGCTGCAACGTTTCAGAAATTTTGAGGAGGAAATAACGCCGTTCTGGTACTCTTCCCACACCGAGAATAGTATCGCCTGCATTTTTTAAAAATGTTTTTCTCCGGTATCTTCTCAGCTTTTTTTTTCTGATACCACATAGTCAGCCCAACTGTATAACAGAGGAATCTTCGTGGACTGTTCCTTAAGACTGGCAAAGGCAGGGGCTATATGTTCTGCAGGCAAAAATGGTAGTGACATCACCTGAAAAAGAGGCACATAATGAATGCATTAAGCTTGAAAGCTTCATCTTACTAGATATCCGTGGATTTTAACATTTGATAACATTTCAATTATGCTTCCCTTTAAAGTATACAAGGTCATGTAGTATTCATATAATAATATCCCTTAATTATGTTCCTATTATTATTATTATTATTATTATCCATTTATATATAGCCGTTGCTTCACTAACATGTGGATTCATTTTAGCATTGATCATTCGTGTAATTACCTTTGTAATTTTGTATGTCTCTATCTATCTATATGCAGGGCCGGCGCCAGACTATCTGGTGCCCTAGGCAAGGTTAAATTCTGGCGCCCCCCACCCCCGAAAATATCAGGTGTTTCGGTCAGACTGAATCTACCCGATTATTTGTTCCTGTATGAAATAAACCAGGATAAAAAAACGACCCTAAATAAAACTGAAATGTATTTATTTATTTTTCAAAACTGTTGTTGATTTGGAGAAATGCGCCCCCTGAAATCAGCGCCCTAGGCGGCTGCCTAGTTTGCCTATATGGTAGCGCCGGCCCTGTCTATATGTCTGTCTGTCTGTCTATCTATCTATCTATCTATCTATCTATCACAAAGGGAAAAAAGCAACCTAGAAATAGTTTCTTCTGATGAAATGAAAACTAAAGCATTGGGTACGAAACGACCTTGGGTACGAAACGACCAACACCTGGAATACGAAACAACCATGGCTTTGGTTACGAAACGATTCATTTGGGTACGAAACGACTTGGGAATGGAATGACCAGTTACCGTACTGCCCACGAGTGCTCGACGCGAGCTTGATGTTGAAAACAGCAATAATCGGAAGGATAATTATAATACCAAATGACAAAATTGCCTCAGATTGATCGGCAGGTTCCTATTCAAAACGGGTCATGGGGGTAATCTGATGCAATTTTGCCACTTGATATATTTTTTTCCTTCAGATTATTGTTTTGCTTTGGGTTTTTATTTTTTCTTCAAAATCATGCACGCGTCGAGCACAGCCATGTATGCTCATAAATCAAGGCGGTTGTATCCGTAACTCATAATAACACGCACTTGCCAACCAGGTTATTCTTTTTTTTTTTTAAGCATGAAAACTATGATCAATTTTTTAATGTCAAATCTTGTATAAAATAAACGCCATTTGTACACGTTTCAGTTGCTGGCGGTAAGATCTATAGTCGGTATTTCAGTTGATGGAAAATTGATTTATAATCGGCAAGATAAAAACAATTAAACATTAATTCTGATGAGGTTTTTATTTTTAAACCGACTTTGCGTAAAAACAATAAAGACAGTGAACTGACATGATTTGCAAGACGTTCAAACACAGCATAAAACACAAATGTAATGATACCATATCACAGCACATAAATAAAGCAAATCACTTTGACAAAACCAGCATTTTAAAGTGTTTTTAGTGTTTATGTAACTACAACAAAGCACACGGTATAGTAAATGTCAAACAGATTACGTAGGCGTTCAACACCGATTATTTCAGTAATGGATGTCATTTTTTAGATTTTTATTCTAGATACCTGTAAGCTGCAATTATTCACTTTATTTCGATCCTCATAAGTGTGTCATTTATTTGGAAGGTCATTATTTTGGACGCCCCGATAAGTACATACGGCAATATCAATGCTAAAGTACGTGACATTTTTGGATGAAATCAACTTGAAGGTGTGATCTTCTACAATCTCGAATGAATGTCACGCGCTGTGTTGTCAAAAAGAGAGTCACACGCGGTGATAAATAAATCATTACCACCCTGTATTGTGACGATTCGACTCGACGTGCCCTTCTCTTGAATCGGTTCAGTACATGGCCACTGTAAAATGTTCATAGCGATCGATAATTCTCGTCTGAAGTTTCTTGATAACACTTAATCAGAATTGAATAGACCTTGGTATAGCAAAAATTGTGTTATATTTTAAAATAATAATTTATATTTAATTTAAGGTGAGTATTTTCTTCTTCGTCTCAGGTTCTTCCAATGTGGGTATGTGAAAAAGCTTGCCAGCAGCTTCTCTTGGGTCAGTTGTTCTTTCAGGGGTTTTCCCGGGTTCTTTCTCCACCATTTATACTGGCCGCCACGTATAGCCTATCTTGTGCTGGAAAATGGCGTTAAACCCTACAACAACAACTTACCGTAAGGGCACATAAGACACCTGACGGTACATAAGGCACTTGACGGTACATGGATGCTTTACCGTATATAAGACACTTGACGGTACATAGACACGTGATGGTACTAAAGAAACGTGACGGTACATAAGACTCTTGACGTTACATAGGATATTTGACCGTACTTACGACACGTGACGGTTTATAAGACACGTGAAGGTACATATGACACTTGACGGTACATACACCACTTGAAGGTACATTAAAACTTGATGGTACATAATACAATTGACGGTATATGGACACGTGACGGTACATAAGACACGTGATGCTACATTAGACACGTGACCGTACACAATACACCTTACGGTACATAATACACTTGACGGTACATAAGATAAAATAGTAAACGAACGGTAACACAGATATCTGTTTTCGTTATAGTGGCAAAAGAGTTGGGAAGGGAAGGACATTAATGTTAGTCTCTACCATTCTATAGTAAAATTGGCGAATTTAAATTTGATTCCCACCATAGCGATCTAGTAGTTTATTCCGCAAAATGGTAGCTGCGTATTTAAATACGTTTTGACATACGTTGATGTTCTTATCTTTGTGACATGTAAAATATTTGAATATCTAAAACTTATTTATTGGCTTTGAAACAGAGCTAATGATCCAAAACATTGGGTACAACAATTATTAAGAATATTTAAGTTTACATAAGTCACGGATCAAACTCTATGTATTTTGAGGGTTGGCATTTTTTGTTCCTTAAATAAGAGTTTGTAAAAGCCGCTGGTGCAGTCGTCATAAAGCCTACACATCTTAAAGCTCGCTCTTCTATTCCTTTTTTTTTCTTCAAGTTGATTAGTATTTTTATTGCGACGGAAGTGGCAGTCTTAAGGATATAATTTGATGCTACAAAAGATAAAGATATATATAATTCTCAGTTCGATGATACTTCTACAATTTTTTTTACCAATACGTTTCTAGACAGGTTTTGGATCTGTCCATATCTGATGTCTGTCATCTAAGAGATGTGTGTGGGTCGACTTGTGTTCCGATTTTTGACGAAGGGATAATTTTAAATGTCAAACAGATTACGTAGGCGTTCAACACCGATTATTTCAGTAATGTCGTCACAAAAAAAACAATAACAGCGCCTTCTACCAGAAAAAAATGTAAACCACGAAGCATCGCAACATCACCATGGGAGAACAAGAGCATTGAGAAATAAATTCATGAGATGAGATGTCTGTAACTTTATTCCATGTAGTTTAAATCTTTTCCCTATCCCTAATTTTTCTCTTTAGGAATGGTTTCCAGAGGACTAAACTTGGAATGATCCAGATATTTTGCTTAAAGCATTAAATAATTCAGAAAGCAGTTTTGTATTGTTGTTGGTTTTTCTATACAAAATTTATTTCAAACCAGTTTGTTTAGTTTTTTTTATAGGGGTGGTCAAAGCTTTGTGACGTCATATATAAAGGGTGTATGAGTTTTTGTGACGAAATATGACGAGTGGGGAGGGGGGTAGTAAACATCCTCCAAAATTTTATGACTTAATAGATAACTGTCCCATTAGCTGTCACAAAACTCCTACAAAGATTTCTTACATGTGTATCGAACAACAGTGGGTAGTCAAAATCAATTCTTCATTATTTACGACAGCATTACTTAAGTACAGGTTTTTTGCCGAATGTCTTTCCACCCTGACAGCTATGGCTTGAAATTTTCAGGCATTGACTGCATTCTGATTCATAGTGCACCAATCCATCCGAAAGTTGGACTCATTTTCAAGCGTGTCAGTCAGTGTCCATGTCCGGGCATAACAATTAACGAGTGCCGTCAACCGCATGGTCATACAGTGGACCATATTTAATAACATAAAAAATATAAGTTATTAAAGTATTATTAAAAAGTAGAGGTCCGAAGATTTAATCATACAGAATTCCTTTTTTAAATTTCTGTCCCGCTACTCAAGACACCCTGCATCGAGCTAAATAACAGTATTACTGGCAAACGATAATATCAAGTGGAAGTCAGTCAGAAATCGTAGATATCTACGTAACCTCATGTATATACGTTTTCTTCAAGACCGTTCTCCCAGTCTTGGAGTAAACGAGAACGAGTTTAACCCGGCCATATGTAAAAACCGCCAGTGTCCGTTCATTTGATTTTCCGGGGGGATAGGGAGCTTACCTTTCTGTTCTTTTTTTTTTTAAAGGAAATGTTCCAAATGCCAAAATGGATTGAAAATAATATCATTCCTCAGACTTTTAGAAGAACTGATTATATCAAGTATGTTTGAGTGAAAAAAAAATATTTTTTCTAGAGGTAAACGATTTTTTAAAACAAATCTCGCTTTGGAAATAAAAAATCTCAGACGATCCCCAAACCCACATGGGCGCCAGCAGCATAGGTCAAAGAGGGTCATGTGACCTCCTGGAAATCTTACTATATATATATATATATATATATATATATATATATATATATATATATATATATATAATAAACAACACCATCACGTAGAATGTGTGACCGGTTTTGCTTTAATGCTTCATCAGACTGAATTCAAACTGAATTCAATATCATTGCTTATGTCATGACGTAAGCAATGATATTGAATTCAGTCTGATGAAGCATTAAAGCGAAACCGGTCACACATTCTACGTGTTGGTGTTTTTTTTTTTTAATATATATAATTTATCAAGAAAACCTTGACAACACAATGGCATCAACATATGATCCACGAATTAGCAATAGAACGACTTATTTAAAAACGACAATGGAAAATTTAGCGGAGAAACAGATGAAAAATGGATTACACGCACGCTTTCTTGAAAATTGTCTGGAAGACAATCCTGTGCCAAAGGGATTGCGATTAAAATTAAAAATTCATATTGGGAATGATAGAGCATCAAAGAAGTTTCAAGAATCTATTGACTCCCTATTGGAAAAAGTATCGTTGGAAATATATGATAGGCTAAAAGAAGAACATCAGAGGAGAGTGATCAAGATAGGCGAAGAACTAGAAGAAGATAGAGATGAACTGAAAACATTGATATAAGGAAATACTGGCATTTTTGACGAAGAACTTTTTCTTTTTAAAAAACTGAATCTAAAAAAGACGAACTATTATCAAGTCAACTTAAAACGTTACAGAATTTACAGAGAGAGAAAAACAATTTTCCTGGACAAAGAGAAACATCAGCATCGAAAATAACTAGAGAAAAATTAAAAAAAGAGATAATCAACAACCAAATAAATCAGCAGAGGAAATTAACTTCATCAATGTAAAAAATAAACGTACAGTAACTAAAAATCACACACGGAACAACCAACAACCAAGACATGAAAAGGAAATGGAACGAGCATCGCCAACAGCAAGAATTACATATCAGCCAAATCACACTGAAAAAATAATAGACCCATTCAAAACAATTGCAAAAATGATCAAGCAAAAAAACTTAACAGCCCCAGGCACACAAAAGGCAACCTATGCAGATGCAGTACAAAATGGGGCGAAGAAAACTACACAAGAATCCAACAGAACCGTTATAGCAACAATACAAAGACTAATGGAAACCCTCAAGTATCTGTTGAAAACAACACAAACAAAATAAAGAATAGGAGATTTATTAGAATACAAAACAAGAACAGATGGAGGAAAGAAAAGAAAAGAAAAAAGGAAATCGAAAGAGGAAAAGAAACTGTGTTAAACCTTTCTAAACGAATTCTAACTAATAGTGATTACATTCTTCTAGGTAAGGGATTATCATATTGTCCGAGAACCAAGTGCATGATAATATTAATTTAGCAGAAGCATTTTTCAAATACACAAGATCGTTAAAATTACAAGAATTTTTCTCACAATCATGTACATCTTCACAACATGAAAATAGTTTTCATCTACAAAATAAGCCCTTTCTCAATAAAAAAGAAACATCATTTACACCTTCCAGTGGACGAGATATGTATCTCGATTTTTATATTGAAGCAACTAAACAAGAAATTTTAAATAGCAGTCCTAAAAGAAAACATTTTACAAACATATCTAAAGAAGAACTAAATTCTTTACGTACCTTATCACAAGACGAAAGTATTATTATTAAAAAGCTGACAAGTCTAGCACCATGGTAATAATGAATAAGAAGTATTATATTAAAGAAGTAGAAAGACAATTAAATGATGAAGAATATTACACAAAACTTTCCTATATCCCTTCTGAAGAAATGAAAGAAAAAATAAGCAAATGTATTAATCAAATCCCTGTACACAATTTTTCCATATATGATGAACTAGATATCTTCCCAAATAAAATACGCACACCTCAGTTTTATATTTTACCAAAAATACATAAAACGGTTGATAAGTCACTACCTTTAGGATATTCAGGTAGACCCATTATTTCTACATGTAACTCAATTACAAATAATATATCGCAATATATTGATCACATTTTATAACCACTGATGAAATCACTACCTTCATTTGTCAAAGATACTTTTGATTTCATACCAAATTGAAATCTTTACGGAAACTAACTGAAAATTCATTCCTTGTTACACTTGATGTGGTTTCACTCTACACGAATATACCACACAATGATGGCATCGAAGCGTGTAAATATTATCTTGAAGAAAACGAATATACGTATAAACTATGAAAAGAACATATTTGTGATTTGATAAAATTTGTGCTCGAAAATAACATTTTTTTTTCAATTTGGTATATCAAACTGTCTCCAAAAAATGGGAACATCAATGGGTAGTCCTATGGCACCTACTTATGCATATTTATTTATGGGAAAATTAGAAAATGATTTTCTAAATAAATGGCTCTTAAAACCAGATGTATGGTTAAGATTTTTAGACGATATCTTTATGATTTGGAGTTATTCATTTGAAGACCTTTTTATTTTATAGACTGTTTAAGCAAGTTACATCCAACAATAAAATTTACATTCAATGTCTCTAAAACTAAAGTATCATTTTTGGACGTAGATGTCGTGAAAAATGAAAATAATGACATTACTACCATGGTTCATGTTAAAAACACGAATATTCATCAATATGTTGAATATTCTTCATGCCATCCCAAATCATGTAAAAATGGGATACCATATAGTCAAGCAAAAAGATATAGAAGAATTATTTCGGATGACGCTGTTTTTAAATCATATTTGACAGAGTTAGGTCATCATTTTTTAAATAGAAATTACCCTGTTGACATCATTAATACTGCTTTCCAAAAAGTATCTTCTCTTATACAACTTGAATCTTTACAATGTAAAATGAAAAGTAGAAATGAAGATATCATTCCTTTTGTTATTGAATATAATCCATGTTTGCCTAATATAGGTAAGATTATCAATAAATATTGGGATTTATTAAACTTATCTTATAAAGCAAGTGTTAAATCGCTACACGAAAGCAAACCCACACTTGCTTATAATAGGACTAAAAATCTTAAAGATTTCCTAACTAATTCTAAATTAGAAAGAAGAAAAAACATCATATAAAATAGGATCATCAACTAAATGTAATAGACCTAGATGTTCACACTGTTCATTTATTAATGAAAATACTTATTTCAATTGGTAATACGAAAAAAAACTTTTAATATGCGTTGTGATACTAATTGTGCAACATCAAATGTTATTTATTTGATAACATGCAAAAAATGTGGCATCCAATATATTGGGCAAACCAGTCAACAAATATCTAAACGTATGAATCAACATAGATCAGATATAAACAATTATATCGATCAATCATTTTCATCTCATGTTGCCGCACATTTTTTTAAAAAAATTCCCATAACTTGCAAGATTTCTCCTTCCAACCTATTGTTAAAGCTGATTCTGAGATGGAACGTCTGCTAAAGGAAACCTATTGGATTCACCGTCTTAATAGGTAAATCCAAAAGGTCTAAATTCAAAAAACACTATATGACATTCATTAATCCTGTTCTTTTATTTAAATTTTTAATGAATTATGTCCCCTGTTTACAATTAGATAAGAATATTTTTATATTATTCTACTTTGCAGAATAACGTAATTGGTAAAAGTATAAACTAATATCATAAAAATAAGTTTACTAATTCTTTAAAAATGAAATTGCATTTAAAATTAATTCTCAATATAATATGATTAATTATTTATAAAATACTTGATAGTAAGCATTATGCACACCATAATTTTTTATTATATAACTTGAATTCTGATAAACTGTTTAACATTTGTCAAGAATATAAAAAGATAAAATAAATATAAAGAATATAAACAAGTGATAGACTTTCTGATTTCGGAAGTAATGATTTAATATAAACAACAATTTCGAGGGAGTGAAGTATAAAACATTAATGAAAATACAGAGCTCATTCGAAATTGAATAAATATAAACAAAAAATGTGAAGAGCGACACATATTTAACACACTTTAAAACAATAGCAGAAATTTTTCTGAATAAAATGTAACACACCGCTACTTCACCTAAAAATTCCAAAATGTAATCAATTAATCTCTGAATAAATTTTTGAAAAAAACAACAAAGATCCAGTAATAAGGATCATATGACAACTGGGAATAATAAGATATATGGCTATCCCTACATGAAAACAATTATAGCACACACAAACAAATAGCAAAAAACACTAATAGCAGACACGGGACATAGGGATCTCTAGCCAAGGTCACAAAATAAAATAGGAGCGGGACTTCGAGATAGGTGATGGAAACCTACTCGGAAAAACAAACCTAAAGGAGACACTAAGGATTTAAAATACCCCGGCAAAAATTTACTAAATTTTTGAACCAAATTCTTTTGAATAAAAAACACAATGCAACATATCGGGGGGGGGGGGGGAATCAGAAACACATAAAGACATTTACTCATTGGCTAAGTGGGGGGGGGGGGCATCTGTCTGGTGCCCCCCCCCCCCCCCAATAAAAATAAACAAGTGATAGATGGTCGTCGAGGAGAGCGGACGTGTATTCTTTTGTGCGCTCTAAAGCATGTGAAGCATGTGAAGTTCTAGTGTGACAACATTTTGTGCGAAATTACCTCAGACAGGATAATCTAGTGAAAGGCAAGTGTAATTTGTGTGCATAATTATTGTGCCTTATATTTATTAGCAGTTTTTGTGCCCGGCAGGGAAAATATGCACTATTGATTTTTGTGTTTAATTTGTGTTTAATTTTTTTGATAATTACCTTTTGATTCTCAGTCTTAGTTAGGATTGAGAAATAGATTGTCCAAGGGGTTAAACTACAACTTTTCTTTAGGGGCTTATTAAAGAGTGACTGTTTTGGTATTGAACAAAATATCATATATACATTGAGAGTATTCAGAGATTATAGACTTGATTTTCAAAGATGGAAGAAATGGCAGAGAGTAATGTACATACAAGATCAAAATTGAACAAGTATTTTAAAACCAGTGCAGAGGAAATGCATTTAATTGTGCACCACCCACCAGGATGTCAAACGATAGACGTCGGAGACGCTGAGCAAGCGCCGCGACAGGCAGAAGTGTTGATGGCGCTTCATGTTATGGGAGTAGACATCGGACAAATAGATGGAATTCAAAATGGTGGAAGAAACAAATATGTCATCTACACCAGAAATTACAACACTCCACTTTTGGAAATGGCATCCTTGGAAATAAAAGGGATAAGAGCGACCGTACGAAAGACGGAACCCTTCATCAGAAAGATAGAACCTAAGCTGACGGAAATCCACATAGTGGGACTCCCACTGGAGGTCGACACGGAGCAAATAATCCAAAAGGTCGAAAAGAAGTTTCATGCAAACGTTGTGACCCACAAAATGGCCACCATTTGGGGTTTGCACCAATAAAATCAGGCAATAGAGTTATTTATGTAGCCAAAGAAGATGCGAAAAAGGTACCACTTTTCTTTTACGTCATGTGCTTCAAGTTAAGAAGTTGGTACAAAGGAGCAGAGCACGATAGAAAATGCCCTAGATGTCTCATGACAGGGCATGAACCAAGGGACTGCCCGGGCAAGGAACCTACAGTGGAAGAAACAGAACAAAGAACGTATGCAAACAGAGTGGCGACACCACCTCATAGCAAAGTGATAGAACAAAGACCCATTACTACAACTCATCAAAGAAATCAGAACGGAAAAAGAAACAAGTGAGGAAATAACAAACAGCTCACTTCCGGTCATGGATTTGACTGAAATAAGAGGGGAAGAACCAAAGACGCCGGAGTGGCAGCAAGTATTGAGCCCGGATAAAACAGGACCTCTAAAAAACCCCAAACCCAAGGAGGGAGTAACTACAGCAAACAGGTATGAGTGCCTATCAGAGGAAGAGGAAATTCTGGGAGAAGAACAAAGTAACCATACAGAAAAAGAGACATTATAGTCCTGAAACCTTTAACATCGACACCCGTCTCGAAATCAGAGAGGAAAAAAAGAAAGGCAGACACAGGTCTAGAATCACCACATGAAGGAGAGGAAGGGAAAAATGAAGAGACAATAGAAGAGAGGAAAAATGAGAAGGAAAAGAAAAGAACCAAAACAAAAAAGAAACGTGAAGAAACAATAGAGAAAGAAACTGTGGAAGCTCGAAACGACAAGATAAATGGAAATGAACAGGAAGAAGAAGAAATGGATGATGATGACGAATTCGAAACCGGAAACGAATATGAGAGAGATGGAGAAGAAACACAAGAGACAGGAATAAGAGGCACAACGGCAGAAACCATATCTGAACAAACAAGCAAAGAAATCAACGGTGCAACAGAAGAAGAAACTCCACCCACCATTTTGACTGGGGGGGGGAGACTCTGAAACCAGTGCCCCCATAGAATAATATTTGTTTATTTTTTATTTTTAAATGGAAGGAAAGAACTTCCAAGTCTTTTCAATAAATGTTAATAGGATAAATAAGGAAAAAAATGTTAAATTCAAGAAAGACTTAAATTATGATATTCTTTTCATGCAAGAAACCCACAATGGGTTCAACAGTGATGTGACAGCTCTATGTGAAAGTCATTTAGATGGTATTTTGTTGAAAAATGATTTTGAGGGAAAAGACGTAAGAGGGGGTGTTGCAACTTTAATTAAAAACAAACAAGGGATACAATGGGAAAGAATAGAAGAGGGAAAAGATTTTAAGGGGAGACTATTACACATAAAAATCGAAAAAATACATTTTATTGATCTATATACACCTGCTAACAAATATCAAAAACAGGAATTTCTAAGAATTTTATCGAAATATTTAGAAAAGTATACAATGGAAGATGTCATTTTGGGAGGGGACTATAACTGGGTTGGGGAAAATGTAGATAGAGAAGGGGGAGTAACAAAAAATGATATGAGATTTAAGATAGAAATGGAAAATTTAATTAAAATGCATAAATTTACGGATGTGTATAGACGTCTAAATATAGTTAGGAGGCAATATACTTATGATTATAATACAAATAAAGGAAGTAGGATAGACAAATTTCTATGCACCAGTTATAATGAAGAAACATACAAAGAGGCAGGAATTGTTGATTTTAAGATTTCTGATCACAGACTAATATATCTTACAGTTGATTTTAAATCTAGAAATAAGCGGGGGAAAAAAAATTGGAAATTAAATAATAAGTTGCTAGAGGATAAAAATTTTATTAAGGAAATACAATATGAATTAAAAAAACCTTTGTAGAAAAAGGAAATATGGATATTATTAGTGAATGGGATAAACTTAAACAGAAAATAAAAAATATAGCTATCAAAACCTTGAAAATCAGAAGTAACAAATTAAAAATGGAGCAAGAAGAAATTGAATGTCAATTAAAAGCAAATAATGCAAGGGAAATGAATAAAATTTTAAACGATAAATTAAACAAAATAATAAAAGAAAAGAGTATGGGTAGGGACATAAGGGCAGGGAAATATACACACATATATAAAAAGGCTCAAGGACTATACAAGCGAGAGGAAATTAGAAGAAGGGGGCGGGATAAAGTAATGGAAAGCATGAAAATAAATGAAACAACAAGAACAAGTGACAGGTATATAATCATAAAACACATACAAGATTATTACTCTAAATTGTACTCATCACAAAGGATTGAAAATAAAAAGATTGATGAATATTTACAAAACATCCAATGCAAGATGATATCAACAGAACATAAAGACTTATGTGATGATTTCATCTCGCAAAAAGAAATTTTTAAAAGCATACAAAGTCTTACTAAAGGAAAATCTCCAGGTGGAGATGGGCTCACCACGGATTTCTACTTGAAATTCTGTGGAGAGCTGTCGCCCATTTTGGAATGTTTATTCAATAATATTTCACTTAGAGATGACGTTATGATTGAAACAATGAGGGAAGGGATTATAATAATTATATATAAAGGGAAAGGTGATAGAGAAGATTTAAAAAACTGGAGGCCCATCTCCCTCCTTAACAATGACTACAAAATACTTGGCAAGATATTAGCGGAAAGGATAAAAAAAAGGACTGGGAAATATAATAAATATAAACCAAACATGCGGACCACAAGGTATGGACATACAAAATAATATACTTAGTATAAAAACAATAATTGAATATATAAATGACAATGCACAAACAGCTGTTATGGTACCTTTTGATCAAGAAAAAGCTTTTGACAGATTAGAACATAACTACATACAAAAAGTTCTAGAAAAATTTGGATTCGGAAATAACTTTCGAAAATGGACTAAAATCCTGTATAATAAAACAACTTCTAGAGTACAGGTAAATGGAGCCAGAACAGAAAAATTTGACATTAAAAGATCAGTGAGGCAAGGGTGCCCACTATCGATGCTATTATATGTAATAGCAATTGAAATTCTAAGTATAAGCATCAAACTCAACAAGAACATTGAAGGTATTAAGATACCAAACATAAAAGAAGAAGTGAAAATGCTGCAACATGCTGATGATTGCACCAACTTTATAAAGGATCAAAACCCCTTTAAACACCTGATCAAAGAATTTGAAAATTTTGGAAAAGCATCGGGATCTCAGATTAATCATGAGAAAACATAAATACTTAAAATAGGAAACTGGAGAGGTAATCACCCAGGGCTCACTCCACACCAAATAAAAAAGAAGGTCAAAGCATTAGGGATATACTTTGGGAAAGGAGAAGAAAAGGAAAACTGCAAAAAAAGTAAAAGAAGCCATAGAAAGAAATGTGAAAATCTGGGCACTCACGCCATTATGTCTAATGGAAAGAGTACAAGTTGCGAAAACATATATGTACGCTCATATAAATAAAGTCCTTAGAAATCAGTAATACTGAATTAAATATAATTGATAAAACCATAATTGACTATATCTGGGACTTCAAACTACATTACGTAAATAAAGAAACGCTTTATAAGGCCACAGAGAGGGTAGGGGTTGCACTCCCCAGCCCCATACTACTGAAAGCCACTAATATTTTAAATAGATTCAAAAGATTAAGTGCAGAACCGAAAATTCCATGGGAAGGTATTTATATATATCGTTATGGTTTCACTTTAAGAAATAGAGCGGACATCTATAAAAGTAATAAACTAACCAAAATGTTAGTAGTTCCTAGGAAATATAGAAGTATTAAAGAACTTTTGATAAAACACCGAGATAAAAAAGACTTATGGGATAGAGAAGAAAAACTGACATATGACTGGATACGGGAAGATATAACAAAACCCATAAAAAGTAAACTAGAGAAAGAAAATATACACGTAAATTGGAATAAAGCATGGGGGCACTGGAAAAAACTAGGCTCCCTGAAAATACAAAGCCTCAGCTTCAAATACATGCATGATGCGTGGTTGACAGGAGAGGTAGCAGTGAGACGGCGAATGGTCAGAGAACCGCCAAAATGTCCACTGTGTAAAAAAGGTCCTTTTTCTAAATATCATGTAATGGTACAATGTCCAATACCACAAATTAAGAGAGATAAAGTTATAAGTGAAATTAATACAAATAACATATACAAACATCAACACTTATTATATATAGATGGGAACTTTACAAAGAGAACTTTATATATGATAACAAGCTATATTGTAGAAACAATGAGGGCCTGTAGCCAAGTAATTTGTATCGGAAAATAATTGCCTTGTAAAATTTAGAGATACTAATATCTTCTTCTTCTTTCTTTGAGGAAAACCAATGACAGGGACCACATGTGGAGAAAGTACGATATGAGGATGCCATGGGGCTATGTCACATGGCGCTACGCGAAGTGAACAGGCCCGGGTTGAGTCCGGAAAATTCTCCACCTGAGGAGTATCAGGACAAACAAAACAGAAATATCCAGCACCCTCTACATACCAACCCCATACAGTCGTTAGACTGTATAAGCTACCTCGTTCAGGAAAATTAACAACCTTTTGGCACCATTCGATTTAATAAAATGGAATTATAAAGGCAGCAACCCTTATAAGGGCGATGTATATGGAAATAAAGAAATCCCAAAATAATGTTGACCTAAAAAAAAAAAATAATTATGAATTTAAATAAATAAAAAAACAAGTACGACTCACATATAGCACGCATTAAAACAATAAGCTATTTTTTCTTTCTTAAAAAGCAGTACACCGTAACTTCGCCAAAATTCAAAATTTCAAATAAAACAAGTAAAATTAACAGGTATTCTTCATAAACTGTGGTAAGAAAACTGGGAACAAACTTGATTCAGAAGGCTGTCCCAACATAAACACACTATAGCACGAACAAACAAATAGCATATTCACAGAGAGCAAACACGGGACATAGGAGACCTCTAGCCAAGGTCACCAAAATCTTAATAGGGGAGTGACCCCGGTTTTAGGTGATAGAAACCAAACCGGAAGAACAAACCTATAGAAAACACTAGGAGTTAAATACCCTGTCAAAAAATTCATAACATAAAATTTTTGATCCAAATCCTTTTTAAAAAAAATATAAGCAGAGCAACATATCAGGGGGTTTCAAGTATACATAAAACACTTTCCCATTTTTTGCTAGGATGGGGGGGGGGGGTGCATCTGTCTGGTGCCCAAAAAAAAAAAGAAAAAAAAAAGAATATAAACAAGACAAGATGATTTTAATTATGCAACTGAAGCTGAAAATATGTCACAAGGTTATGTTCAAAACGCTTAGTAAATATTAGCTTTAGTTTCAGAGTGCTTACAATACTAATACTACCTCCTCAAGCCGGCCTTGACTGACTCACCCCTCCCCTCTGCAAAAAATCCTGCGGGCACCCATGCATCCCCTCCCGATATGGTTTGTTCCTGACAAGTAAACCATTTGTGCACCATACAGAACAAAGAGGAAAGAAGCTCATTTTTTCCTTCTAACATTACATTTTAATTGTTATTGGAAATATATATTTACACTTATTCGGCGCCTCTAATTGTCAGCTCCAGGGGTGGTATTGTTCTTATTAGGTGCCTGTTGAAGCCCACCTCTCCAGTCACCCATTTGTCATGCAGGATAGGAACATCCTACTTTGTATATAGGTCGACCCTATACCTGCCCATTAATTCCATATATTCTCCAGTTCAAATTTGGTTGCCGTAGCTCTATCTCATGATTCTTTTTAATATTGTATCCTTTAATATGTTATATATGATTTAATGTCCAATCCAAATTCTACTATTGTCTCTGCAACGTATATATTAAGTCTCTTATCCTTTTACCACATCTTGGTGGTTCCAGTAACTTTGTAAGTATATTATTTTTAAAAATAGAATCGTTAATCGGCACAAATGGCCATGATATATATATATATATATATATATATATATATATATATATATATATATATATATATATATATATTCTCCTTTTTGGGGTCTATATATAAATATGTTTTATTTATTTAATGTATTTTATTATTCTATATAAAAGTGTATCATCTTCCCCTCTATGACCTTCATCATTGCTTCAGTTAGGTGCACTGTATTCATAATATAGCTGATGAGTTGGCTATACATGTAGGTTTTATCAACCTGAATACGCGCCATTAGACTGAGTGTTGTGTGTGACCAACCTGATCTTCTATCTTGATTAGTAGTTCACGGTAGTTGAGGTGAGTTGAGTTCTTCCCATATAAAATTCCTAATGCTCTTACATGATTTTTAATTAAAAAGTTAGGAGGGATACCAGGGTGATTATCTCTCCAGTTACCTATCAGTAATATTTCCGTCTTATCATGATTAATTGCTGACTCAGAGGCTTTTACATATTGTGTGAATTCATATTGTAAATGCTTAAAAGAGAATTCGTCTCAGGTGAAGTTTGTGTAGTCGTCTGCATGTAGCATAGTTTTAAATTCCCCATTAAAATTAGGTATTTTAATTCCAAGAATATTAATGTTTTTATTAATGTTAATATTTAAAAAATCTATTGCTATAATATAGAATATCATTGACAGGGGACAACTCCGTCTTACTGATCTCTGTATCATAAAAGCCTCTGTTACTACACCATTTATTGTTATTTTAGATGTAACATTTTTGTACATTGCTTTTATCCAATTAATTGTTAAAATCAAGCATTTTGTTACTACATCGACATGTCCTTCTGATATATAAAAAGTATCTAAACGGCTCCCATTATTGTGAGCATGATTGTATGTATATTCACGTTTATTTCCATTATAGTGTCTAAACACCTATTAAATCATTTGTTTTTTTAAAAAAAGTATTTATTAATTAATGTAATTCTTGTTTTTATCAGAATCCATTAGTCCCTCACTTTTATCTAGGTCAGACAATACCCAGTTAAAATCCCCTCCTATGATGTATGCTTCTAGTGCGTAGCGCTACATATATATATATATATATATATATATATATATATATATATATATATATATATATATATATATATATTCACATTAATTATGAAGTTAGTTTTCCTAGGGCTTGTTCCTCCAGGTGGAACATATATATTAAGTACATTCCACTTATTTATATTTATGTGTAATAATCTTCCTTGAAGTTCGTTTGGTGCATTATTATTATTATTATTATTAGTAGTAGTAGTAGTAGTACCATTTTTATTAGTAGTAGTAATAGTGTCATTATTATTATCATTATTATTATTATTATTATTACGTAGCGTGTCAAACATCTTTTGGGTTTATAAATGTGAAGCAAATTATCATCCAACTTATTTCGACTTGAACAGTATGTGCAGTTCACAATCGAGACAGACACCTCTAAAACCTATGAAATTAATTCCAATGGGAAATAATACCTTAAAAATTGTAGAACGCTTTCTTCTGCTTATCTTAGTTTACCGGATCGAGGAACCATATGGATCAAGGAATATCTTGTGGATATTGGCATGTCTAAACAAATAGGCAAGGAAGCTGTGGGATGGGATTTCTGGAAAGGCTCCAGGATGCAAAGTACAAGAACTTCGTTTTATGCGATTCCAGGGCATAATTTTAACCAACTAACTAAATGAAAATGTACTCTAGGAAACGTTCTTATTTTTTAGCGCTGGGGTTGATGTGGCGTCCCGGCTCCCTCTACTTCCCCAACTACTTACCGCTGTCATCAGAACCTATCCTGAATATGGACATTTTCATTGCGATACGAGATCCTGTATATTTTATTCACATATCTTGGTTTGCACTACGCAACATGCCGCTGTGAATGTAATTATGCTAGCAATTTATAATACAAAATTAAAATTTCGTGATACTGTTCACGCTTACATAAATATTAAATTGCAAGTTATTTAGGATGGACTAAATTTTAAGTAATTTCTTTTTTGCAAGCAACTCCTTGATAACTATTGATGCTTAGCGGATGATGTATGTTGAAGTGCATATGCGTGAGAGAGAGAGAGAGAGAGAGAGAGAGAGAGAGAATTACAGTAATTCGAAGGGACTGATGCTCTACTATGCCAAAAGGAATTTTCAGGAATTCAAGATGAGACCATTTCTTCATTTTAACTGCAGGGTATTGAAACCATGACTGATAGCTGTAAGCAGTAGCAATATTTGGCACTATTTTCAGTTCTGACCAAGTAGACACCATTAGATGCTATTGGTGAAATGCTATGTCGATATGACCATCCATCTTGGAGGAGTAGCAATCAGATTATCAGAATCGTCGACACAGCGGCCATATTGGAGGTCTAATGAGTTCCGTTTTGATTCAGAACGAACTAGATACCATAAGGAGCCTTCCGGTAGAAACACCAAGTCGATGTAACTTTCTAATCAGGTGAAGCACCAAAAACAAGATTTTAAAGATAGCTGCCGTGATGCGGTCAAGGCATGCGGTCTTGAGCTAGACTTACTGCACCGAAACCATTCTTGTCTTATTAGGCTAATCATGGGTTACAGAACATACAGACTGACATTACTAAGACTAACTAAAATGCAAAACAGATTCCCGGATGCGGGTCAAGAGTTCATCCTTCTGGAAAAATAGAAGTTTGTTTATTATATTGCAACTCATTCATTGCATTTTTCAGAGCTGGTTTTGCCTATCCTAGGCCGATGAATCAGCCCCTCACGCGTGACGATATTGATTTTTGGTTTAGGGGATATGACCTATTCATTAAAAGCTGCCAAAATATGCAGAAATGTTTTGGCTGCACACATCGATGCCGGTATTTCTCTCGGCTGTGGGACTACAGTCGGTTGAAGAATTCCTTTGGTGACATGTAAATTGTGTTTCCGGAGCACATTCTATTTTTGGTGACTCATAAATCCACGTGGAAAAGCACAACCATCTGTCATGTGGCCATTTTGAATTTCGCGTTAGTTATGGCTATTACCAATATACCGGTATGTGTCTAAACTGTGCGCAGGCTTGTTCCGGAAAGATCTGTATGCAGCGAAATTGCACATTTCAGTGAACAGGTGACACCAGACCCTCATATCGACCATTATTATCAACACAGATTTCGTTTTGTTGTTTTTTTGTTACAATATTTGCTAAAGTTAGTGTACTTTGGACTAGTTCAAGCCGATTTTTGGAAGATATGTGGGCAGCCATTTTGATCAGATGTATGCTTTAGAGCATGGACGATTTCTACATCTAAAACTTGTTCAGCCATAGTACATGAAAGCAACATAGAGGCATGCCAATATTTGCTCTTATGTGAATGTTGCAAATATATAGATAACTTAAATTTATACACCAGTCACTCTGTCAGAAGTAGGTAATATCTGTGGAGCCTACTTCTGACATCGTGACAGGCCCCTTATTAAGACTCTACGATGAAATTGGTTACCGCACTTTATATGCAAAGTTGCAAAGTTTGGAAATTACGAAACAATTGACATTTTCTAAATACGGGGTACAAAGGATTGACGCCTGTATCAGGTAGGTGAAAACATTTGGTTTATTCAAGTCTCATCCTTAATCTTGCTTTACAGGTCCAATCCCTTTAACATAGAATTGACCAGAATACATCTGGGAACTGTTGGAAATACATTTCAACTTGTCATTGGTTAAAAAATATTAAGCTTTAAAACAAAAATAGCAGGCTAGAAGGCAAATTTTCTTCGCTTTTAAAGACAAAGGTCTAAAGGATAAAAACTTTTATGAGTCAGATAGCGGTGTTTGATTGGTTGAATACAGCGATGACGTCAGTGTGAAATTATTATTGGTATGCACAATATTATGTGAAGCTGGTCAGCCATGATTGTTGAGCCCACTATCAAACGTAGCTCAAAATCTTTCCTCAAAACCTTAATTCCGATGTTGACGAAGAAATGACTGGTACGTCTCGCTTCTCATCATCAAGTTTTCAAGAAAAAATGTCACCTTCTTAATATTGACTTAGGGGGTTCAAAAGGTGCGTCTTTCTACAGGAAAAAATTCCCATTAAATCTGGCTAACACCTTTATACCCCCCCCCCCATTTTATTAGTTGTTATCAAACATGCAGCAATAAATCCAAGTTCAAATATTCAGCAATCGACCAAAACGCAATTATTTTAACTTGATATTTAAAAATGCACGGTTAGTCAAAAAAGACGAAGAAAAAAAGCGTTTTAAAAAATCAGGAAATTTTTAAATTTTAACGTTTCTTTAGTTACGATAAATTTACATCAATAAGAAGTTGAACCCCATTTTTAAATACTCATAATTTAACCGATAAGCAAATATTTATATTGATGAAAAACAATGACAAACCTGGTCCAAGTTTATTTAATATTAACCCCAGAAGAAATGGTTTCTTGTCCATTTAGGTTAGGACGAACTTTCAAGACCACTTAATAAACTATTGTTGCAAGCAATTTCTTGTTTCGTCTTGATACTACCGTAAACGCGCGCATGCGTCAATTCATTCGATCGACAGATGGATAGATAGATAGATAGATAGATAGATAGATAGATAGATAGATAGATAGACAGACAATCAGACAGGCTGACAGACAGACATAAAGATAGGCAGATATATAGATAGGCATACATAGAAAGATTGACACAGATTGATAGATATATAAACTGACAAACAGAGAGTCAGATTCTTTGACAGACAGACAGAAAGACAGACATGCAGATAGATAGATATTAATGCATCAAAATAATTTTAATTGACAAAACATTACTGAATCAAATCAAATTTTAATTCACAAAACATGACTCAAGATCTGAATCAAACACATCTTAAAATAAATATCACTGAAAGACTTGCACTTTGTCAGGTGTATACATAATGTATTGTCAGGTGTATCCACAATGTATATTGTCAGGTGTATGTATAATGTATATTGTTAGGTGTTTGAATAATGTATATATTGATATGTTGAATGAAATAGTGGCTGATGATTGCGACCACAAACAAATACAAAAGTCCATCCTGAATCACTAGCACATGCCTCAAAAAATTCCATTTTATCTTCAGCTATCCTTTGAAGATACCAATCCAATTTTGTTCACAGGCAAGTTCACACAGGTATGCAGATCTGTAAAATAGTTGTTCCATCTTATATGCAATCACTTCTTTGTACCAAATGTGTGTGTGTGTGTGTGTGTGTGTGTATGTGTGCATGCATGGGTGTTTGTGTGAATTAAAATGATTGAAATGAACGGTCTGTCCCAATATGCCAAATATACTCTGCTGATTCTCCTTAACATTCATAGTCAAAAGAAATAAAATAAAAAGCTTTACAATTATTTGGACTCTTCAAACAAATGCCTGCATCCCTAAATTTACCACCTTCCTGTATAGTTGTCTACATTTTCACCATTTTTTAAATGACTATGTACCGTATGTACTCGCTTTTAAGTTGAATCCAATTGCAAACCACACAAACCCAGATCTGCCATCGCATGATGTGCACTTTGATAGGAGTAATCAGTTGAACAAACAACACAAAAACTGATCTGCAGGTGCATTATGCAATGGCAGATCAGGATCTTTGTTGTTTGTAGATTGACATGATTTATAAGCAAGTACATATGGTGACACTCAAGTTTAGGTTAAAAACTGAACAAACAGCTATTGCTTCCGAAATGACTTGACTTGTTAATACCCATATTGCTAGTTTATTATCTCCATCACAAGGGATACCAATTTAACATGTTAACTACAATCAGTCAATCAATCACTGCTTATTAAGAACCATACTGAACAGCTGCCCACTGTATGTCAAGCCATGTGCAAAACACTGCACAATTACATATGTATTGGTCAGTTGTCAAAGCTTTTGAGGAATGGAGCTCGGACACTTAGGTACTTTTTATTATAAAACATTACATATACACATCCATATTATCTCAATGTGACCAAGTTCAATACATTTTCATAATACTTCATATTTCTGTTGAAAAACATATTCAAATGTTGACAAGGTAAATGATGGATCTGACAGAAGTTAATATGCTTATGAATTTGTGGACTTTGCAATTTGATCCATTAAAAACCTAAAATTCTCTACATTTGACATGGTTGCATACTTTCCAGAAGGTATAGGAGCATGCACTCATTCCAAAGACCATGTTATACTGTTTAAATATGATGTCATAAACTGGAACATCCTTAGCCTTTACCTTTACATGATAGAAAAAAAGAGATATTCAGGCTCCGCTGTTAAGAGATGAGGATGTTCTGATTGATAAAAAAGGCTAACACAATTACATCCCTTGAAATCACTGTCTGCCATTTTTTGTGTAAATTCCTCCATAAAAAATGTAAAGTTGAAAGCAATTCCATAATTTTATGGTTTCAAGCAAACTGTTTCTTGAAGAAATACCATAATTTTGTGTAAGTACATACCCACATTTCTATGGCAATAAAGCTCTTGTCATGCAATAAGAACTAATTACTATTCCTGTGATAAACAATCCCATAGCTGACTAACACAAGAGATGATAGAATACCCTTTCAAAGGGAGGTAACTCTAACTGGCTCGGAAAAGATGGCATCTTGGAAATTACTGGCACATATGCTGCACAAGTGTTGTGTTCAACAATCAAACCCACCATCAACAAAAGTATCTATTAACAATCATTTTCCTATACATCTATAAATCTGTAAAACATGAGACTTTGAGACCTGCAGTTACACGTTACTGAAATTTTTCCTAATCCTGCAATACCGTAAACTATGTGTCATAGATTGATGATACAAAATTCTTAATACTAAATGACATCTATATCATACAAACTCTATCAACAAAGAAAACCTTTCATAATATCTGCTATTTAAAATTGTGCTTTTGGTTATGTAACATAATTTTCTCACAAAAACAGTTTATATGAACAACTTTTGACTTTACTAATTGTAACCAAAAATGGTAAAACACATTCATGTTAAAAAAAGTCCCACTCTTCAGGCTATTTTTACATTCTGTAAAGTCGAAATAAAAATGTGCAAACAACAAGTGTATGGTGTAATCAATATACATGCATCTAGACAATGGTTCTCAGCAGGTATTCATTTGCACATCTGGGCCACTATCGTTAGTGATACTGAGTGATTAAATTCACAGAAAAGAAGATTTGATTATCAATCTCATCCCCTAAATTTACAGAAAGAAGAGCCGGGTCATATACTAATTTGATGTTGATTATAGCGTTTGATGGATGTCAATTATATATCTGCATTTTGTTATCATAACTGTCAGATATTGTTGGTTTATACCATTTTTACTTTGGCTTCAGTGAAGAAATGATGACTCCGAAAAGGTTTTATCATAAAATCATGGCTATTTCAAGGAGGATATTGACTGCCTCCCTTTATCAGCAAAGGGATGTAACTCTACAAGGAAACTGATTATGAATAATACAAACTCGCTCATTTTTATGCAGTTTTCACAACATATATAACTATATAAAAATGCATTAATGCAATAATATACCTAATGCTGATTGTCATACATACATTAATAAAAAAATTACTGAGAGTGTGACTGGTGATATGAAAGCAGTAAACTGAAAGCATTTACGCCTAATCGATTATGACAGAACTTCTTGAACATTAAACAAATACTGCATATTTAATAGCTACAGTGTGCAAAAAGAGACATATATTTCAATTCTGATACCTTTTTACAATCAATATCATCACATACATTAAGATAAAGTAAAACAGGAAGGACAAGACCATCACAATTAACATATTGCTATAAAACATGTCACCTTGACCCCACAGGTCAAAAGATTAAGCATGAATCTCAAAAAATTAATTAAAGTAATGCCTACTTCTGATGACTGCAACCCTGACCCTAAAGAAGCCAGCAAGCATCTGATACAATGAATTATCAAAGCTTCATGATTACTTATCCCAAACATGAATGAAAATCCATCCAGGGGTTTAGAATGACATTCAAGAAGAAAAACATCAGCTAGAGCCTGAACACAAATTTTCTAGGTCTATGACCTTGGTTCCAAAGTCATGGGGTGACTGAATGTGTTATAAAATCAACTGTCTTGGCTTTAAAATGATTCATGCCATGAATGTATCATGAGAAATTATATTAAGTGATCAAGGAAATATAAGCATGAAAATTTAACCTAAACCTAAACTGAGGTGCTAGCTCAGCTTCTCCCGACACTAAGTGCTGTGTCTTGATTCCCACTAAAGTGGGGTAAAAAACAGAAAAGTTTTCTCAGAATAATTTCAATTTGAATTATGACAAATCTGATGAATTATTTCAATTTAATATGTGCTGGATAAAAAGAGTAAAAAAATCTGTAACCAGGAGTTATCATATTTAAAATGTATGTATTTTGTATCTTGTAAACTGAATTATAAATCAGATTTGATCTGCATTTAAAAAAAATATGGTGGAAAAATATGGTGGAAAGATATGGTGGAAAATGTGGAAAAATATGGTGGAAAAATAATATGAGGATGCAAACTCACACATCCAAATTTGATTACATGTGGAGACAGTATCTTGTACTTGTTGGGTAATGAAAACTAATTTTAATGATATCTTACAATGGATAACATGCAAGTGTAGTCACACAAATAAATTTGAATTACAAAAAAATAAATACTGTATCATCTTTGGAATTAGGACAATATTTTATATGCATAACAGTATAATTTATAAATGTAGATTTAACTGAGACAGGCCATTTTTCTGTCCTAGTTCAATAAGCTTGATTGATCGTAATGTGGAAAAACATTGCACTTACAGAAACTGTAAGTGGCAAAAGTTTAAAAAAGTTTTTTGTACAATATGTAGCAGTTTTACAGTGGTCAATTTTCTCTGAAATTGAGGCCTTTGAATTTCCCAGTGTCTGCTTTCTGAATTTTCACATCATCAAGCAAAATTTCTAATGTTGATTACCTGCTCGAAAAAAATCTGATACATATCGTTTGGGATGCTTTGGTACTGATTTCTGCAAATGATTATGCCTATATATGCATGCACTGATATTTTTGTTGTTGTGTGCTTAATGCTATTTTTCAGCACATGATAGGTTACACATGGTGGCAGTAAAACTGGTGGAGCAAGAACCCAGGAAACCCCTGGGAAGAACCAATGACCCACAGGAAGCTACTGGTGAGTTTTCTTATATATCCAAATAAGCCTAGTCCGAGACTCAAATCCATGCAAACAGAAATGATATGGCAGTGATTGGTAAAGGTGAGTGCTTCAAACCACTTGGCCCTCCAGAGATTTATTTTGTTGAAATGCCAATATATTTTACATATATTAGTATGATGTCTTTAAACATCTTTCAAAAAGCAAATGTAAACTACATTTTTTGCTTCTCATGGGTTGGTGGTTCTTTCCCGGGTTTTCCAGGGTTCTTCCTCCACCAGTTATATTGCCTGCCAAGTATAGCCTATCTTGTGCTGAAAAATGGCATTCAACCCTACAACAACAACAACTTTCTTTCCTTAGGTTTCTTTTTTCATCTAAGTATGACATAAAATAACTGTCAGGAAGTACCTACAGTTTTGTCTCACTGAAAGCCAGTTAAAATAGTTTCAATATTTAATACATTACATGCTTGTATATCCCATCTATCTTTATCTCAATTAAGCTTTAAATAAAGAAATTATGAAATTTTGTGTACTACTTTTTCAACTCAAATGAAAGAAATCTTGAAAATCTGAGGCAATTCAAAAGCAGTACATGTATGTTTTAAAGATATTTCCATGCAAATTTATTATCAGAATAAATTGTATACACTCTAGTCCAGCTTGCAAGACCCGCACTAAAATAGTATTGTTCACATTTAGATGAAGTCACATCCATTCTTAACAGATTTCTAGCAATTTCATTGATTTTGCTCACAATACCAAAATATCAAAATAAGCAGGTAATATTTATTCCATAGAAGCTGAATGAATATTTGGAATGCATGTTTTATTTTTCAACCAATCAGATTTCTCTGATTACTCATATCATTTGCAGGGCAGTAGAGAGTGATCACGGGCACTGGGGTAAGAAACACCCGGGCTTTTCCTAGTTCTTGTTCAAACAAAATTTTTCTTTTATAAAATTAACAAGTGTTGTTCAGCCCGGGCACTGGGAATATATCCCAGGTTGAATCCCCCCTCTTGTCGGCCCTGATCATTTGTGCCTTTGTGAACTTAACGAACTCATTATTGCCATTCTTAACAGTGATGAAACTGAAATTTCCTATAGATGTGAAATCAAACCCAGATGTCTTATTGAATGATTCGAGTGTATTGTCACAAATGGGAAAACTATTAATAATAATAACAATAATAATATACTGGTACACAAATTTCGAAAAGAAGAAGACCAGGTTTATGAGGATTCATCCTCAGTGCAGATCTTTGCATGAGCTAATGCAATACAAAATGTGCATGGCATATTTACAATATAACACACAATAATGATGTGCATGGTATAATTACTATAAAACACACAATATGATGTGCATGGTATATTTACAATATAACACACAATATGATGTGCATGGTATATTTAAAGCCCTGTTCACAAAAATTAGGAATCACCTGCAAGTATGTATACATTTTGTCATTTCAGACATTATGACAAAACAGCCATGGTACCAACTGTAATTTTATCGATATAATTTCTTTCTTGAAAAAAGAAACTGAAAAACCAACAGTGATTTGTTTTTATAAAAAAGATTATTTATAGCATGACATGTTACAAAAAATAAGAAAACAAGACCTTTGGTGGATGGGATTCTAACCTAGAACCTCAAACATATTGTCGACTCACTTTATAATATAGCCACATTTGTGCAGAGGTGCCATAAAACATCACCACACACTACTCTTGCCACAGAGTTAAACTCGACATATGGTGGAAATTTCATAAGCATTATAATGCCAAAGTTCTTAATTTGTTTAAAAAGTTACTTTTTCATGTATAGACATCAAAGTACCTCCATAACATTATATAAGATTAAAAAATATTTTATGACATGATCATTCAGAGCAAAAGCTGTAGAGGTATTCACTTGCAATCTATGCAAAAATATTATTTTAAATTCAGAAAAATCCTACAACAGAAAAAACAACTTTACCAAATGATTTATTTCAGCCTTAATTTGAGTTGAAAATAAAGTTCCAGTCTCAAAATTTTTGGAAGTTTTAAAGAAATTCCGAGACAAATATCCTTTATAAATTAAGAAGTTTTACTGACTGCCAATAAAACTTATAGCAACAGGAGATAATCCATAAACAATAACAGATAATCCAAATTTCAGTTCTCATCAATGGACCATAAAACAAATTGTTTAACTTCATGTTTAGAAATGACAAGTAGACATCATTAGAAGTCTTTTGGTAAAAATTGATGTCATAATGATCATCTATTCAGGTGAAGTAATGACAACACGATTTTTAAGACAGTTCTTGTGGTTGCCATATTGGATGTACGACTGGCACTATTTTTAGTTAGGACAAGTCTATTGGCAAAAACCCCAAGTTGATATGGCCATCCACTTGAAGAGGAATAGAAATAACAATATCTTCAAATTATGAGTTTCCATTTAGGAGTAGAAACACTAACAGGATTTTAAAGATGGCTGCTTTGGTGGCCATATTGGATGTCTGATCAGCACCAGTTTCATTTATGAACAACTGGACATCATGAGATGCCTTCTGGTGTGAAAACAAGCTTATTAACATATATATTTGATGTTACACCAGCACCATTTTATTTAGGACCATGTAGACATCGTAAGCAGTGTGGAAACCCAATGTTGATATGAGAATCCATTCAGGAGTAGCAATAACAAGATTTTCGAGATGGCCACGATGACATTAGCTCTTCGCTATTTCATTTAGGATCAACTAGACATTACAAGAAGTCCTTTAGTGAAACATCCATGTTGATATGACTTTCCATTCATTAAAAGTAGTTATAATATGATTTTCAAGATGGCTGCTATTAAGGTCATATTGGCACCATTTTCATGTAGACCAATAAGACAACATTAGAAGTCTTTCAGTGAAAACCCCATGTTGATACAACTATCCAATCTGGAGGAGTAACGATAACAAACTGGTCACTGTGGCAGCCTTACTGGATGTCCAAGCAGCACATTTAGGCCCATCAATAGCATGGGAGGAATATGTACTAAGCTTCAAGGCAATCCTGCAAGAAGTTTAACAGGAGTAGTGAAAACAATCTGGTGCTAATGGACGAGTGGATGACAGACAGACATCCTCTTCTGGTCTATCATGGGAACATCTCTGTTCATTAACTTTATGACATAAAAAGCACTGCATAATTTAAAAAAAACTTAAACATGATGTACAACAAGAAGACAAAGACAAAAGAAAACCATCAAATCTTGATCTTCTTTTTATTAAATAATCACAAAAAATCTCAATAAAAATGCAGATCCAAATAGGAAAAATGCCATTGGTCATGCGACATGATTACAAATGATGAATACTATTAATTAATTTTTTTTTGGGGGTACCATTTTTTTGTAGAATAACCGAATACAAACCCTAACTAGAGAAAATAAGCTAAATATAAAGGCTACCCCAAATCACTGAAACATGAAATATAGATCACAGTGACCTGCAGTTCTCCTCATGATGCAATCACATAATAAGTGCGAGACTACATATGCAGTAGTGCCTGAGCTAAATGCAAAGGTTATGAAAATGAGCTAAATGCACAAGTGAATAAATATCGATAATAAAATATTGGTTACAGTGACCTCATTTTTACTGAACCATACAGCATTCCACATGAAACATCTAAATACCAGCTTATATAACTCTATCAGCAATAGTGTTTGAAGCAAAAGTACATTCAAGGGACTAACACTCTAGCAGTCAAAATGAATTTCGAGGAATTGATAACACAATTTCTTCCTATTAATTGCTGAGTGTTGAAACCATCTCTGATATTCTTCAAATTAACCGCTGCTGTAATGGACAGACTGGCATCATTTTCTTTTAGCCCAAGTCCTCTGATGGAAATCTTTTCAGTTTTAGCAGAATAATGATAACAAGATGTCAAGATGGTTGCTATTGTGGCCATATTTTATATCAGCCATATTAGAATTCAGATGGCAGCATTTTATTTATGACTAATTAAACAGCAGAAGAAGACCCACATGCTGATCTGATTCATTCAGGAGAAGTATTGATAAAAAGATTTTCAAGATGGTCACTGTGGCATCCATACTGAATGTCTATGTTTTCATTTAAGATCAGCTAGATTTCACAAGAAGTCTTCTGGTGAAAACCCCATGCAATATTGCTTGTCATTCAGAAAGGTTAATCGTAAAATTTTCAAATTGGCCATTGTGGCAGCCACACTGGACATCAGATTGGTACTGTTTTCATTCAGGACTAACTAGGCATCATACGAAATCTTTCAGTAAAAATCCCATGCTGATATTACTATCTGTTCTGGAGAAGTTATGATAACTACATTATCAAGATTGTCACTGTAGAGGCCGTATTAAGGTATCAGAATGGCACCTCTTTCATTCAGGACCAAAGAAACATTGTATGGTATAGTTGAATAAGTCTTAGAATCCAAGATATTGAGGTCATAACAAATGAAAGGCTGCAAACACAAAAGGTACTTAAGTAAACAAAATTAGGTCACTGTGACATGGTTTTGGTATGGATGATTCACATTTGCAGAGTCCAAGATAATGCAGGTATAATGAATGAATCACTGAAAATTTGAGTCATTCAAGCATAGAAACTAGTTTACAGTGATCTGTTTTTTATATGACCAAGTTACTGAGATGAATCAATATACCAATTTTCATGAGTGTTGGTTAAATAGGTTAGAATATGTTGAGGGTTAATGCATGAATGAACAAAGACATAAATGGATGAGTGAACACACAAACAGGAAAAATGCCATATCCCCTCCTCTGTTGGGGAGTGGAAAAACACAGAAAAAGTGCTTTTAATGCATGTACAATCAGAACAAAGCATTCTCAATCAATAACACTCACATTTTTGATTGATTCAGTTACAAATCCACAAAGAAACTGAGGATTTCACTCTATGCAAAAATCTGCAAGACATTATACTACTACAATACTTATTTTCTTTGAAAGATCCAGACAATATATAGCACATTGTGGATGCTAGACAATATATAGCACAGTGTGGATGCTAGACAATATATAGCACAATGTGGATGCTAGACAATATATAGCACATTGTGAATGCTAGACAATATATAGCACAGTGTGGATGCTAGACAATATATAGCACATTGTGGATGCTAGATAATATATAGCACATTGTGGATGCTAGACAATATATAGCACATTGTGGATGCTAGACAATATAAAGCACATAAAACGGGTTCCAAATAATGCCATGATTTGCCTTTTTCACACTCAAATGAACCAATGTGGATGCCAGACAATATATAGTACATAAAACATAGCTTTCAAACAATGCTACAATCTGCCTTTATCACACCCGAAAGCTTTAACATTAAGATAATGCCACCTTTAGTGATGTCTAGTATTATCTCTTGAAAATACTAGATGGAAATTAATCTAATGTAATTTCCAAGCACTGAAAAAGTCTTTGCCAGATAGCCCTGCAAACTGCAATAATTACCATGCACTGAAAAGCCTTTGTCTAATAGCCCTGAACAGGGTGATAATTACCATGCTCTGAAAAAAGACATTGTCTGCTAGCCCTGCACAGTGTGATAATTACCATGCACTGGATAAAAAAACTTGCCTTCTAGCCCTGGAACAGTCAATAATTTTCACTCAAAACAATATTAATTTAATTGATACCACACATTATTATATACTTTGTACTGGCATGCAACAAAACAAGGGTGGAAAGTTTTTGATATTTCTGTCTTTTTAGCTTGGATTTCATCCAAAGAACTTGATTCTGAACTGAAACTGCAGTCTGAACTTCAGCAATGTGATTGGGTTAATATTTAAACTTCAGCAATGTGATTGGGTTAACATTTAAACTTCAGCAATGTGATTGGGTTAACATTTAAGTCTGACCAATCAAGTGTCTCCTGTACAGACTTGGACTGGAAGATGAAGTGATGAAACGAAGACCTGAAGACAATTAACCGTGCAAGAATGTGGACAAAGATATGAATGGTTTTTGATTGTTCCTATGCCTCGTGGCTGCATCTTTTTTCTTCCCTCAATGGAATAGTCAAATACAAAACTGGTTTAGTCAGTCTGAAAAAGAAAGAAAAATATTGATGACAAACATGACCACAATGGTTGCAGATAAATTCAGTTACAAACTGGAGAAATATACAAAATATATGCATTCTTAAAACTAAAAGTGTGTGCATCATGTTGCTTAATTTGGTTATGATCGTATTTACCCATAAAACCTCACTACAGTGTAGAACCAGATACTCTGTTACAAAATGCACAAACGTATCGGAGTCTATGGTGTTTGCTTTAAATCACAGAACACATTATGGCAGACCAAGGTGCATGCAGTACAGTTCAACTACTCTAATATGGTTTTGTGAGATCTATGCATGGTGGAAATCTCACAGAGCCACATGAGAGATCTGGCTGAATGAGATTAAAATGCAGGTTATTCTACCATAACCTCCTTGTACAGTAGAGATGTCACTGAGTCACATAAGCGATTTGGCTGAATGAGACTAGAATGCATGTCAGTTTACCAGTCCCTTGTATGGTGGAGATCTCACAAATGTGAAAGATCTGGCTGAATGAGGCTAAACAGCGTGTTATTCTACCAGACCCTAATATGTCTGGGAATCTCAGATCAATGGGAGAAATTTGGTTGAATGTGTGAATTCTACCAGACTCTCATATGCTGGAAATCTCACAGTAAAATGACAGATCTAGTGGACTAAAACTGAGATGCATTCTATTCTTCCAGAACATTGAATGGTGGAGATCTCACAGAATCACATGAGAAATTTGACTGAATTAGACCAGAATGCATATTATTCTACCAGACCCTCATATGGTGGAAATCTGACAGAGCCATGGGAGAACTCTGGCTGAACAAGACAAGAATGCATGTTATTCTACCAGACCCTCATATGACGAAGATCATGAGCTCTGACTGAACAAGACCAAAACACATGTTCTTCAACCAAAACCTTGTGTCGTGGAGAGCCATGTGACAGAACTCACTGAATGAAACTAAGGCTTAGGGATTAACAAATTATGTACTCAACACTTATGATGACAACATTAGTATTTTCTCCAGAACGCAAGATTCTATGAATCCCCCATAAAAATTTAAAAATAAGCACATGAAGATTGCAGTTCAATTGGTGTGAGGATAACAAGATCTGTAACATTCAAGAATATAACAACACTCAATATAATCCTGTAATAGCTTGACTTTTAGATCAGTCACCATAATCATGCACTAACAAAGTGACTTTTTCACTTGCATTTCCTCTCTAGTGATTAAAGTATTATACCAACTGCACTTGGCATGGCTATACAAAGTGGATTTAAAGTTTCCAACATTTTACCAACTGCACCTGACAAGGATGTACATAATGGATATACAATTTTCAACATTTTACCAGCTGCACCTGGCAAGGATGTACACAATGGATATCCACTTTTTAGCATTTTACAATCTGCACCTGGCAAGGATGTGCACAATGGATATACAGTTTTCAACATTTTACCAACTGCACCTGGCAAGGATGTACACAACAGATATACAGTTTTCAACATTTTACCAACTGCACCTGGCAAGGATGTACACAATGGATATACAGTTTTCAACATTTTAATAACTGCATTTGACAAGTCTGTACAAAGTGGATATTGTTGTTGTTGTAGGGTTTAAACCATTTTTCAGCACACGATAGGCTATACATGGTGGTCAGTATTAATGGTGGAGGAAGAACCCGGGAAAACCCCCGGAAAGAACCAACGACCCACGAGAAGCTACTGGCAAGCTTTCTCACAATTACCCACATTGGCTGAATCCGAGACTCCAAAGTGGATATAGTTTTCAGTATTTTACCAACTGCACCTGGCAAGAATGTACACAATGGATATACAATTTTCAACATTTTACCAACTGCACCTGGCAAGAATGTACACAATGGATATACAATTTTCAACATTTTACCAACTGCACCTGACAAGGAGGTACACAATGGATATACAGTTTTCAGCATTTTACCAACTTCACATGGCAAGGATGTACACAATGGATATACAGTTTTCAACATTTTACCAACTTCACATGGCAAGGATGTACACAATGGATATACAGTTTTCAACATTTTACTAACTTCACATGGCAAGGATGTACACAGTGGATAAACAGTTTTCAGTATTTGGTTGTAAAGTCTGTTTTTACATGCAGTTCCAATGCATACAACACAGCATGATTATCATGATTATCATGACATCACACAATCACATTTGCCATGGCAATAATGAAGAGTTCCATGTGCTAAGTCCTCTAAGCTGCTTGCATAAGTCAAGTCACGCAGATCACTCACACATCTGACCTATATCCACACAAGTTCAGGTTTTAGCCCCGACCAACATGGGTATGTGAGAAAGCTTTCCAGGAGCTTTGAGTGGGTTGGCACAGGGTCCTGACAGGTTTTTCCTCCACCAAAATAAACTGGCAGCCATGTAATGCCTATTTATGCAGAAAAATGGCAATAAACCCCATCCATCCAATAATGATGATAAACAAGTAAGTTTTGTCTTTATTCATTAAAAGTTATTTATCACACACGCATTTTATAAAACATACTATAAGAGATCAAAACAGATACTACTGTCATTTAAAAACTGCTACTGCCCACCCCTTCCTTAACAACTGAAAATCACCCTCTTATAAAACTTCTCCCCAATGAGTGAAAATCTTGCAGACAGTAAGGCAACAGCAAAACTGTAAATCCTTCTAAACTCTACCCCAAGCATGCAGCATGGGAAACAAGAATCTAAGAAACTAATGATGATCATGTTTGCTAGACAATGTTGCTGATTAATTAACAGTGTGCTAAGAAAATTTCTGCTAAATATTTGCTGGCATATTACATTCTTACCATCACTTGTGTTGTACTGTTTTAATTTTCAGTCACAAAATTTTATATTTATCACTAAAAATCTACTTTCCAAGAGAAAAAAAAAAACCTCACATGCCCTTGCATCCAAAACAAAGATTTGCAACCAAATTAGGGGAGACTAACTCAAAGAGATTATCTATGAAACATTTCACTGTTATCTCCCTTTAAAATAGTTATTGCCTACTACTGTAACTGATACATCCTATGATTGTTTTATATCCATATTCACATCCCCTGCATTGTTAACACCAACTTCTGTTATAAAAATGGAGACAGCTTTGGACTTTACTGCCTGTAAGATATGAAACATTTTAACACCTAGCGAACTGCTTATATTACTGACTACAGCTTTGCAACTGCTTTTGAAGTAATACATTTCTTGTATGCTGAGTGTCCATACCCTTTTGTTTCAAGTGAACCCAGACAAAATGTTGTTGTTGTTGTTGTTGTTGTAAGGTTTAACGCCATTTTTCAGCACACGATAGGCTATACATGGCGGCTAGTATTAATGGTGGAGGAAGAACTCGGGATAACCCCGGAAAGAACCACCGGCCCACCAAACAAAATGTAAACTTCCCACATCTGTGACAGTGCACTTGTATTCTACGTGATCACCTGTGAGCTGGAAAAAGGTGCTTAAGAAGTGTTAAAAAGGTTTGAAATTTTAGAAAATATTCAAAGGTAGATAAAACCTGCATGCTGCAGTACCTCAAAAATGGCTCAGAAATGCAATAATATGTGGCTAAGCATTTTTTAAAACAGTCGTCAATTTCTCATATTTTTGAAAATTGCTAAGCTGAAGTAAAATATTATGCCAATAGACCGAGTAACATCTGTATTTTTGTCTGGTGTATGGTTCTTGTTAGCGGTGTCCCTATGGATGAGAAATGTCAGAGATAACTTGGACTAGACATATCTTGGATGGAAATCCTGTCCAATGTTTTATTATCGTAATTGGACCCTATATAATAATTATGCTGCCATGAAAAAAGGCCTATTCTTTGTAAACGTTCTTTTGTTATTTTGTGTTTGATTTCAGGGTCAAGAGCACACACACATTCATTCACATCTTGGGAACACATCAATATCTATCAATGACAATCTGGTGTTTGCATCATAAAACTGCAGAGCTGATTTCTCAAAATGAATCATTTGCCATGTAAGGCAGAATTGTTTCCGAAAGTTGACAGTGATAATGGATTTTCAATACATGTGTGACATGCTGGGGTTAGGCTATGTTACCAATAAACAGCATGACAAGAAAGTTTGTACATACATTACTGAAGAACTAAGCGATTTTACTGTCATTCTGAAAGGTACTTTAGCAATATTTAAGATTTGTTTTTTCCTACATCTAGAAACGCTTTCATGACAAATTATTTCTTAAAGAGAAATGCAGTAAAAAATAATCCGATTTTTTTCTAAATATAAGTAACAGAATCATGAGATGCAATTTTCCAGCTGTCCACTGGAAAGGAGGAGATTATTCCCGTTTGTGGGGGGGGGGGCATGGGTAATATATCTTACTTTAAATATACTGGATTGCCTGAATCTAATGCCCAAGGACTAGTAGAATAAGATGCATGGATGGAGACATCAACTTTGATCAGATACATCTCATACTGGACCAAAAGCTGAAATACTTAATATTTAATATCTAGTAAACATAATGTTAGATATCAAGGAAATGTTGATAATGCAGTCAAACTATTTCAAGGGAGATAAGCACTCTGAGACTAATCATATCCTCTTATGGTTAGAATGAGTTATGTCTATATATATATATATATATATATATATATATATATATATATATATATATATATATATATATACACACACACACACACACACAAACACACATATCCATAATACTTTCTTATTAGAAATATACTATTCTTAGTAACAGAAGTGTAGACAACTGTGAGATATGATAACTATGTTTATGATACTGCTACAAGCCAAAACTAACAAAAACTCTAAATAATTTTTTTTGCAATCCATCAAACGTTGCTGGGGCCCAGACCCTTGAGTGGATCTAAGGTGCTTGTATTTATCGATCTCTGCCATCTCACCTCTGTTATTGACCAATCAAGGTCCAGACTCAATATCAATCATAGACTGGTGATCAGTCAGGCATCAACAATATGATGTGTCTGTGACTTAGATTTTTAAATTAGCTTTAACAATTTTTCAGTCATATCGCTATGATGTCTGCAGTGTGGCAGATTATAGTGAAGTCTAGCACTGGGGCATCATGCCGCAGACATGTAGCATAATGTCTCACCCAGTCACATTATCCTGACACCAGGCCAACCAGTCCTAACACTAACCTGTTAATGCTGAGCGTCAAGCAAGGCAGCTGTTAGTACAATTTTTGTAAGTCTTTGGTATGACTCGGAGAGGGATCAAACCCATGACCTCCCAAATCTGAGGCAGATGCTCTGACCACTAGGCTGACCAGTCCTAACACTAACCTGTTAATGCTGAGCGCCAAGCAAGGCAGTTGTTAGTACCATTTTTGTAAGTCTTTGGTATGACTCGGAAATGGATCAAACCCATGACCTCCCACATCCGAGGCAGATGCTCTAACCACTAGGCCACTGGAGTGGTCACAATCTGATGAATGACCATACATCAGATTTATCCAAATAAGATGGCCGCTCTTCCCTGTCAGCAGTGTGTGATTCATTATCTCTGTCACTGTGACACACACCTTGAGATGGTGCAGCTAGTGTCATGATTCACTGATGCTGACAGCATCATAATAAGCACCAGGGAACCTTGGCCCTTACATGATCTCCAAATCACAGATATCGCAGAATATTCTTGCTCCATAAGGGTAGTAGTCTTTCCCAAAGTGGGAACCAATCCAGACACCTCTTGGGAATGCCAGGAGTGGGTGTGGAGTCATGGTGTGTCCCATGGGACTTTCTGTGCCCACAACCTGTACATGCTAAGGATGTGGTGTATTGGTGTGTCCCATGGGACTTTCTGTGCCCACAACTGCCACACCTTGTGCCAATCAATGTTCTTAACGATACAAATGCATGCAAAACAAAAAATCTGCAACTAAAAAATGCCAGAATATACTTACCCTAGCATGGGAACAATGACAGAGGAGGAACCACTGGTTAAGCAAGGTGCCCAAAGCAAATTAAAATTTTGCAAAGAAACACAAATAACACTCAACTAAAGCAAGGACAAGGATACAAGGTAGGTGATATGCCAAAAAGATGTTAAAAACAAAAACAGAGGCAAATTTCATTGATCAATAGCACATGTGTAATGTGTATGTTTTTATGTCAGGAAAAAAAGGATGATATTTCATATATTGGCTGAGACAATAAAGTCAGACTGGTATCATGTTCTTTTCAATTTCTGGCTTGACATTACTAAGTGGAGGTAGGATTAATTAGCTTCGATTGGAGACTTAGCTCACAGAAAATGAAAGCAATACAATCCTGTATTAGCAGGTAATGTATTACTGATATTAAACACTATGTTTTGGCTGCCTGGCTGCCATTTCAAACAAGTCCAATGCAGCCATAGCTAATTCTTACATAAATTTTCTCAATGATGTCTGGCTGCAACTGTAAATATACATAGTTGTGGACTTTTTCATCATATTTCATTCAACATAAGCATTAACTGTAATAAGAAACTTAATGTCTCTCAAAATGTGCTATACCAGGGTCAATTTATATATTTCCACTGGCCAGCAAGTACACATTGAAATCAACTGTCCCTGCAGAATATCAGCTGGACTGACCTATCCAATAATATGTTCATTAACAATTTCCAAAATTTAACTGTGTCTTCTGGTCTTTGGCTGTCAATATTAAACGGGCCTGCTCAAAACTCATATGAAAAGAAACCAGCAGCAAAATCAAGCTGAACGGGTGACCAGCGAGGATAGCCTGGAGTTGTAAATTTCACATTTAATAAAGGTAACCACTGCTATACCAAATCCCAAATGAAAAGTTGGTTAATCAAAAAGCACACCCACAACGGCTCAATTCCAAAATGAGAAATGCTTCAGGTGAAGAATCATCAAAAACTGCTTTATGATAATATAGCAGAATCAAGATCAGCTACCTAAATACTGAAAATGGTTTCTATCGTACACAATTTAGTACTTACCTCTGCTTTATCTGTATCTAAACTTTTTTAAACAGCAATTTCCCAGATCTATTACATATATGTGACCATCTAATGTAGCTGCCAGTCCACTTGGCCGTTTCAACTTGTCATCGTAACTGTCAATACAGAACATCAGCTTTCCACTAGAATTTAGGACCTGTACGAAACTCTTCCCTTTTTCTGTGCGAGTTGCAAGAATCAACCCACCTGAATCCACAACTAGACCTCCATATTCACCTTTGCAAACACTTGGAACCTGCCGCGAAAATTTGCCATCTTTGCTGAAGATTTGAATCCGATGATCTGCTACAAGGATCTCATCACATTTACCAACAGCAACTGCAGAGATATTCCGGAACTGTCCATCTTTCTCACCCTTTGTTCCAAAATTTGTTAATAATTTTCCATTACGATCAAACATGAAAACCTTACTTGCCCCAATATCAGCTACAATGATTTCTCCCTTGCTGTTCACTGCTAAATCAATTGGTTCAGCTAATATTTCATGTGTAAATTTGCTAATGAGCTCTCCCTCTGGAGACAGAATGGTTATATACTTTGTTCTCCAATTCACCACAGCGATATTGTGATCTGGGGTTAATGCTATACCCATTCCACTCTGATTCTCCATTCCAAATGGGCCAATATGTCGAGTAATTTCCCCATCTTCATTCAACACTTTTATTCGGCTACTTCCTGTGTCTAAAGCATATATTGTCCCATCACTATCGGTGACCACACGTAGAGGCTGCATAAAATTATCATGCCCTGTTCCTCTAGAGCCAATCTTCCATAAGGGATTATTATGATCCGTTACAGATATTGTAAACGGACTTCCCTTGATTGATCGACTGAAAATACTGATGCACATTTTGAGATCTCCAGATTTAGATGAAACATACTGGATATCGTAAGTTCCATCTTCCTTGTCTCGAACTTTACACTCAATCAATTCCCCTTTCTCTGTGCGTATCTCTGCCATAACAGGATCTGAGCCAGTTGTTCTGTAGTTGCCATGGTAATCTACTGTTGTCACGGTAACTGTGGACTTGAGGTGTGTCACAGCTTTTCCTACTTTTGCCGTACACAGAGATGGAAATGTTGTGCTGACTTTAATCCTGCCAAAGTCGTTGAGGGATTTAGTTATGTCTTTTAAAGAACTGTTATGTTTGTACTCGTATTTCATAAAGCTGTTTTCCCTTGGTTCAGATAGTGTCCTAGTTGCATCAAGTTTTTCATTCAAATCACTGATTTTCTTGGTGATATTTCGAACTTCAACCTGATACTGCAAACCATCACAATCATTCTGTACTTTCTCTTTTTCAGCTTGAATCAAATCCAATTGCTCTTGCAGAATTGTCCTTTTCTCTTCACGAATTTTACGAACCATTTGTAGACATTCATGTCGTCGTTTGTCAACAACCGAAATCAGATCTTGAAATGATCTATTAATTGCCTCTATAGTTTTTTCAATGGAGGTCTCTAGTTGTGTAATTTCTGCTGTAACATTGTCACAAGCATTGTTTAGGTTTTTGATGCATAAATGGGCCTTATATAAAAGGATTTCTGACATGCGTTTGATCGCAATTGAAAATGGAATGACTGTGTGTTCACTTGCTCCACGTCCATTGTGCTCTCCCCCTGTGCACTGCATGCAGAATACAGAATCACATGTTTCACAAAAAAGCAATTCCTCTGACACATGTACAGAGCACTTTGGAATAACATCACGCCGCTGACGAGACATGAGATCAAGAAGTTGATTTACGAGGAAACTGGGAGGAAAAGAAACTACACCACCTCGAGGTATTGCTATTGTTTCACGACAAATCGGGCAACGGAATGTGCCAGTGTCATGAACCTGTGTATCAACAATTCTTTCTAAACAGTTTTTGCACACAGTATGTGAACACGGCAAAAGTTTGGGGCTATGTTCCACACTGTCATATACACAGAGACATGTCCCGCATGTTAGGAAGCTCTCATTGAAGTCTTCATAGTTGATATTAACTGTCTCCACCAAAGTTGATGTCATCATAGCTGCAAAAGATATAAAAATAATCAGTCATGCAATCACATACTTAATACAGTTCTAATGGACATGATAAGACATTTACACAGAAAAAAGATCTCAGCAGTGGCTCCTTAAGGAGTGATTTTTTTAACTTTGTCTTTTACAAATCCAGTTGGCAAATACTGTATATTCTCAATAATTTCTATTACAAGTCCAGGTGAGAAATACTCTATATACTCAATAATTCGTATTTACAAATCCAGGTGACAAATAAGGTATATTCTCAATCATTTGCATTACACATCCAGGTGACAAATACTGTATATTCTCAATAATTTGTATTACAAGTCCAGGTGAGAAATACTGTATATTCTCAATAATTCGTATTTACAAATCCAGGTGACAAATAAGGTATATTCTCAATCATTTGCATTACACATCCAGGTGACAAATACTGTATATTCTCAATAATTTGTATTACAAGTCCAGGTGACAAATAAGGTATATTCTCAATAATTTCTGTTGCAAATCCAGGTGACAAATAAGGTATATTCTCAATCATTTGCATTACACATCCAGGTGACAAATACTGTATATTCTCAATAATTTGTATTACAAGTCCAGGTGACAAATAAGGTATATTCTCAATAATTTCTGTTACAAATCCAGGTGACAAATAAGGTATATTCTCAATCATTTGCATTACACATCCAGGTGACAAATACCGTATATTCTCAATAATCCGTATTACAAGTCCAGGTGAAAAATACTGTATATTCTCAAAAATATTTATTCAAGATCACGCTAAAAATAAAAACATTAAACTTGACACTTGGCTTGATCTAGGTCACTGAAATTAACTGCAATAACCCTAATTTCTAATGCCTTTATTTTTGTTATCATACTCCCAATTTTTCATACACCATTACAGTACCCGAGGTGACTTTGAAATGGGACTTGATAAACTCTTCACAGTGCATTAATTCTATTTTTATTCTAATTAAAGTTTCAAAAATTACAAGACCCCGAACTGGAGTTTTACTTTCTTGTCCCCTAAAAAGTTCTGAAAATATGGAGCCTGGCCTCAATTTCACCAACACAAGTCTTAAGTTATGTCTAGGCATAAGACAGTTGATTGATTAATTTTTAGTCTCATTTAAATTTTTCAGCCAATCAAATCACAGAACTATAAACTTATCTGCAAGCCTTGATTTAAGTTCTGTTAATTAAATTCAGGCCCTGTTAGTACAAGTGTTATTAAACATGGATAGCCTACACTGGTGATAAATTTGCTTTGCATTCTAATGTGCAGTCTTGGGCCAGAACTCTTGTTCTCAAACATTCAAGAGTCATAGTTATTATGATCAATAGTTTATTTCAAGGTCTACAACTTACTCCTCCCCTCTATGACCACAACAGATCAACAAATGAGTCATAAATAGTACATTACAACATGCAGCCCTCAGCATAAGAGGTTAGTGTTAGGACTGGTCGGCCTGGTGTCAGGATAATGTGACTGGGTGGGATAACATGCTACATGTCTGCGGCATGATGCCTCACTGCTAGACATCACTATAAACTGCCACACTGCAGACATCGTAGCGATATGACTGAAAAATTGTTAAAGCTACGTTAAAAATCCTAATCACACACACACAACATGCAAAAACCTATTCTACTATCATCACAAGAAAAAAAATTGGTGAATTCAACATCATTGTGATGATAGTATAACCATTACACAGTCAGCCACTTTCAGCTCTAACTAGGACTTTAAGTAAGGGGGTGTAACTGAGCAAAAACAATCACAATGGTGAGAACATATCAGAGGAAGAAAAAAAAATCCCTATCTCTGGTTTCTTTCAGCATATCCATTTTCTGTGAACAATATATATATATATATATATATATATATATATATATATATATATATATATATATATATATATACACACACACATATATACATTTCGTATTTTCTAAACACTGTTCATAACTCGCTTGTAATAGATGGGGATTGAATAACCAAGATTTTCCCCCATCAAGATCACAATATGCTGGAGTCAGGCAGAACAACTAAACAATCTGATCAAACACAATCTTGCCTGTCACCTGATCTCCACAATATGCCTTGGTCAGGTGGACACCTAACCAATCTGATCAATAAATCTCCACAATATGCCTTGGTCAGGTGGACACCTAACCAATCTGATCAACAAATCTCCACAATATGCCTTAATCGGGTGGATACCTAACCAAATTTGATCAACAAAAACTTACCTATCACCTGATCTCCACAGGTTAGCCTTAGTCAGTCAGACACCAAACCAATCTGATCAACAAAAACTTACATGTCACCTGATACCCACAATAGGCCTTAGTAAGGCAGACACCTAACCAATCTGATCAACAAAGACTTACCTATCACCTGATCTCCACAGGTATGCCTTAGTCAGGAAGACACCAAACCAATCTGATCAACAAAAACTTTCTGTCACCTGATCTCCACAACAGGCCTTAGTCAGGCAGACACCAAACCAATCTGATCAACAAAAACTTACCTGTTACCTGATCTCCTCAATATGTCTTAGGCTGGCATACACCTAACCAATCGGAATAAACACAAACTTGCCTGTCACCTGATCTCCTCAATATGCCTTATTCAGGCAGACATCTAACCAATCTGATTAAATCAAGCTCTTAGACATAAGAGAGATTTGATAGGCAGCTTTATGAGGCCATGTTCTTTTGACCTTTTGATTCACCAATCAAATTACAGCTTTCACATTTATAAAGGTGAAAAACCATTTTTGGAACAGATTTTTTCTTATGTTAACTCTCTAGACAGAAAAAGCAATACTTTATCTGACAAACCTGTATAAATAAGTTGACCAGGAATTCTAAATGTTGCCAGAACATGAAACTTGAATTGGTTCCTGTTGAATGTATTTATTTATAAGAAGATGTTGATTTAATCAGATTGGACATTTAATATGCCTTTTAACAATGCCACCATCTACACATCACAAGCAAGCAGAATCCTTTGGTCTGTGGCTTTATGTGTTAGCCAGTTGCAAAATGTGCCTCGGACTAAAGAAATAGGAAAGAAAAATGGCTTTGACTTCAGAGTCTTTGGTGTAGAACATCTTTCAAGCATATGACTGTAGAAAGGGATAAACTTGCTTGAAATCAATGCTGCCATTTTGAACAACATTCTCAATAAAAGTTAAGTTTTTCTCTCTAAATGTGCTATAAGCAGCTATTTATCTCATCTGCTTTTCTTTCCTTTTTGCAATGTTGGTTATTTCATTTATTTGTACCAACCATTTCCGCTGGTGAAGATTTAAAGCTAATACTGAAAGCCTAAGTATTTTCCTTGCTTGTAACACAGGATTGTTAGATTGTTCAAGTTCCAGCTCATGTGTGGTAACTACCTTTATAATTTGCTAAACATGCATGAATTTTTAATGTATTCAAATTATGCATTGTGTCATAGGCCCTGCAATAAGCATTCTGTCCTAGTTTTATCAAATGTTTAGCAATGTTTTACAAATCCTGGTTAAAACACGTGATCACCTGGTAAAGCTACAACATTTACACATGTAAACTACATGTGCTTAGTTTTGTTTGCTGCCTGTTAGCATTTACAAAATCAGTGTAAAATAAAATGTAATTGGCAATGATACAGGAACTAAATGTTAAAAATTAATTGATATATTTCTACATCATACAATTCTTCTGTTACTTTTTTTCCTAAAGTGCTGATTTTCACATCACAGTGGATATCAGCAGGAAAACCTGACCAGACTTAGTTTAACTGTACATTACACAACATTATACATCAGGTTGATTTACTTATTTTTTGACCAAATGTTAATTTACTAATGTATCTTTTTTTGACCAAACGTCGATTTGCTATTGTATCTTTGTGACAAAAAATTGATTTTCACATAATTTGACCAAGAGTTCTTTCAAATATTTACCTATAAAAATGTGAAGATGGTTTACATATAAATATCCATCAACTTGTAAGCCTACAATGTAGATGGGTGGGTGGGGACAAGATGAGATTCTGATCATTTTGATTAAACAGCGTCATATCAGCTATTATTTACTATGCATACATTTAAATTCTGATACAGGGGCCCCAAGTGGCCGAGTGGTCTAAAGCACTCTCCATTATGGATCACTGCCATCTCACCTCTGTCTCTGTGGGTTCGAGTCTAGGATTCGGCCAACGTGGGTATGTGAGAAAGCTTACCAGTAGCTTCTCATGGGTCATTGGTTCTTCCCGGGGTTTTCCTGGGTTCTTCCTCTATCATTAATACTGGCCACCATGCATAGCCTATCGTGTGCTGAAAAATGGCATTAATCCCAACAACAACAAATTCTGATACATACCGTAGCATTACTACCCTGAAAACTCAAAATGGCAAACTCCAAACAGTCATCTTCAGATGATGATTTCACTGAGCAATACTGGCTGATAATATAAATGATGACAATGATTTTGACAATTTTGAAGTACATGAGATTACTGGAACTGGAAAAGTGTTACTGGAAATATCAGTGAGTGATTCTGAGCCAGAAAATAATGTAAAATACAAGTCAGATGTACATACTGGCTGGAAAAAAGAGATAACATGCCAGTCAACACTCAATTCTGCTACATTAAAAAAAATTTAATGTAGAATTGGAGAGTATGAATCCTATAGGGAATGTATGGCTATTCTTTGATAAGGATTTCTTCTATCTGATCCTCTATCAAATGACTCTATGCACAGCAGTGACTAAATGGAGCGACTTGAACGACAGCTGCCACTTGAGAAAATAAAAACCAGTCACAACTGATATCAACCTCATAGTTTAGGACAAAAAATGAAAAGGGATATATTTCTAAATATTTTAAGCAGGAAACACCCAACAGATAATGAATTCAACACATGACTGTCTGTCTAAACTAAGTGGACAAGAGGTGACAGACATAGACTGGAAGAAATAGCAAGAAAACTGCAAAGTTTTATTAAAAAAAATTATTTCAGTCTTTAGGAGTGTAAACATACTTGTAAAATTCTGGACTCAATGGTCATTATCATTACCTATTCTACACCTGTGATTTTCCAACTTGGATATAAAATTGTGACAGACATACATATACATGGCTGAGCCACATACTATCATTAATTTTCACTCCTATTTGAACTTATTCATAAACAAATGATAATAATACAAATGACACATAAATGTAATTTGTAAATTTATCTGAATTTGCACCTGTGAGTGCTTGATTGATAAAGTTACATATTTGACTGCATGCCTATAATAGTTACATACGTACCTGTAATAGTTACATACATTCCTATAATAGTTACATGCATGCTTATAATAGTTACATGCATGCCCATAATAGTTACATGCATGCCCATAATAGTTACATACATGCCTATAATAGTTACATACATACCTATAATAGTTACATACATGCCTATAATAGTTACATACATGCCTATAATAGTTACATACAACCTATAATAGTTACATACATGCCTATAAAAGTTACATGCATGCCTATATTAGTTACATACATACCTATAATAGTTACATACATGCCTATAATAGCTACTTACAAACCTATAATAGCTACATACATACCTATAATAGTTATATACAACATATAATAGTTACATGCATGCCTAAGATAGTTACATACCTACCTATAATAGTTACATACATGCCTATAATAGCTACTTACATACATATAATAGTTACATACATACCTATAATAGTTACATACATGCCTATAATAGTTACATACAACATATATTAGTTACATGCATGCCTATAATAGTTAGATACATACCTATAATAGTTACAGACATGCCTATAATAGTTACATCATGCCTATAATAGTTACATACCTACCTATAATAGTTACATACATGCCTATAGTAGCTACTTACATACCTATAATAGTTACATACAACCTATAATCGTTATATGCATGCCTAAGATAGTTACATGCATGCCTATAATAGTTACATACATACATACCTATAATAGTTACATACATGCCTATAATAGCTACTTACATACCTATAATAGTTACATACAACCTATAATAGTTACATGCATGCCTATAATAGTTAGATACATACCTATAATAGTTACATACATGCCTATAATAGTTACATGCATGCCTATAATAGTTACATACATACCTATAATAGTTACATACATGCCTATACTAGTTACATACATGCCTATAATAGCTACTTACATACCTTTATGGTTACATACAACCTATAATAGTTACATGCATGCCTAAGATAGTTACATACATACCTATAATAGTTACATACATGCCTGTAATAGTTACATGCATACCTATAATAGTTACATGCATGCCTAAAATAGTTACATGCATGCCTAAAATAGTTACATACAACCTATAATAGTTACATGCATGCCTATAATAGTTCAGACTTTAACAATTAATTACCTCATAGGGTTTGCTTGTCTATTATGCACAGCAATTGATATACATGCAATTTCAATGTATAATCCAATTTTCATTTGCTTTTTCAAACAATTCAGCAATGAGGGATCTTGTATGACAAAACTATTTAAGAGTTAATGCCTGTTCATTATCACTCAGTCTGTATCACAAGTTTTTATTTTATAGTATTCAAACAATACCCCATATAAATTTAAAAACAAAATAATTTACACTTCAGCTCCAAATTCTAAGGCAATTTGTCCAAAGCTATTCAAGTACAAATACAAATTTTAACAAAATTCTTATAGAGAGCTCTGCCAAAAATTAAACTGAAGACAGTTCTATTCTTTCATCAGTGATAATTGGTATGCGTTCTATTCTTTCATCAGTGATAATTGGTATGCAACCCCAAATTTTATTTAAGCAAAACATCAAATATGGTTAATTTACATACCAATATAAAGCCAGAATCTCTAAATCCTTAACTTCTGTTGCGCATTCCAAGAGCTTTGCTATATTAAAAATCAATAAATATTCCATTATATGGTCTGACAAGCAAGATATGTACATTGAAACACTGACCAAAACTAGAATGTCATACACACTGCAACCTTTCTCTGCAAAACACAAGAAAGGCCTGGACTTTGGAAGAATTTACCTGAGTGATTTAAACTGATAGTATCAAATGAACCAAGATATTGTAACCAAGTATATACCTGCCATTAACGCGCACCATACCTAACAAGGCATACATTGTTATATGCAAGTTAAAAAAATAATGGTAGATCAAATTCATCCATCTATTTAATATTTTACGAATGAAACAAAAGTTTAGATCACACCTGTAACCTGACTATGCATGCATGATGTGATACCTTGCCATAGTCATTTGCTTTCCAAATAATATCACATATCTATATGTATGGTACACCTTCTATAACATAAATTGGCAACTTTTTCAACCAAACACTAACAGCAGCAATGACCATTATAATAATACAGTAAGCAATGCATACCTTAGATGGTTTCATTGATAAATTTCTGATGACATGCCAGCTATATTAATCAGATGATATATTACCATATGTACTTGCTTAAAAGTCTGCCATAGCCTAATGCACCTATAGATCTGGGTCTGTCTTGTTTGTTCTAATGATTACTCCTAACAAATGGCACAGACCCAGATCTGCCAATGCATTATGCAATGGCAGATCTGGATCTGTTCAGTTTGTAGTTGGACTCATAAGTAAGTATATATGGTAAGCTAGCTTTTTTGCATTGGTATTAATAACCACCCCCCCAACACACACAATTCAAAAATTAGTTCAGGTGCAGTTAGCACCAGATATGAGATGAAATCTATCTGGGGTAAATTGCTTAGTGTTGTAATTAATGAACCATGTGATCCTGAAACAATATAACATCGGTGCTCTACAAGATTTTGTATCTTAATCAAGCACCTTACACTCAACCAGCTTGAAGGTCAAGCATAGAGAAAATCCTGAGTTTTTATGTTTTTGTAGAACAATATATACTTGTGTGCTATCCCTGGATTCTACAGAAGAATGCTTGATAATACTAGGCAGAATTAAAATTTAATATAAATTACTATCATACAGGTTAGAAAACTTTTAATTCATATTCTATGGAGATTGGAACCCAGGTCTGCAGGTAAATGGTACCCATCCCCTTCCCTGCACACACCAGCCCACATACTATCACAACTAAGCACATATCACCGAAAAGTGATATCACAAAGTAGGTAGTATATGTACTCATGCATAGCAGGCACACTTGCATGTCGACCTGGTAATTAATTCTCATCTTACTACAGTTATTCTGGATTCCTACAACAGAAATCAAGGTATACAGAATTAATTATCGAGAATCACAAATATATATCAAACAGAACGGAAAGTGCTATCCCTGGATTCTTTAGTAGAATGCTTAAAAATACTAGGCAGAATTAGTCTTTAATACAAATGATAATGTCATGAAGGTTTGAGAATTTTAATTCATTCTCTATGGAGATTCAAACCCAAGTCCATGGGTAAACAGCATCCATTGCCTTGCCTGCATGCATCAGTCCATAAACCTTTATGACTAAGCACACATCATCAAATAGTGGTGGCACAAAGTCAGCAGTATATGCACTAGTGTGCATAGCAGACACTTGCTGCCCCCCCCCCCTTCAAAATAAAACATATTAGGCAATCACTGGGGAAAATGGCAGCGCGACTTAAGAAGGAGAATACTGAAATATAAATTGCCACATTTGATTAAGTATAGGTATTTTAAAACAGTTTTACCCTTTCTTTTACTGAATGATGAAGGAGATATGTGTGTGTGATTTGGATTTTTAATGTAGCTTTGTGTGATTTGGATTTTTAATGTAGCTCTAACAATTTGTCAGTCATTTTGTTACAATGTCTGCAGTGTGCCAGTTTATAGTGATGTCTAGCACTGGGGCATCATGCCGCAGACATGTAGCATGATGTCCCACCCAGTCACATTATCCTGGCACCAGGCCGACCGGTGTGATTTGGATTTTTAATGTAGCTTTGTGTGATTTGGATTTTTAATGTAGCTTTAACAATTTGTCAGTCATTTTGCTACAATGCCTTCAGTGTGCCAGTTTATAGTGATGTCTAGCACTGGCGCATCATGCCGCAGACATGTAGCATGATGTCCCACCCAGTCACATTATCCTATCACCAGGCCGACTGGTCTTAACACTAGCCACTAAATGCTGAGCTCCAAGCAAGACAGCTGCTAGTGCCATTTTTATAAGTCTTTGGCATGACTCGGCCAGGGTTCGAACCCACATCCAAGGCAGATGCTCTAACCACTAGGCCACTGGAATGGTTTGATGACGGAAAAATACAAACATGAAAAAAATAATTTTCGATATAAGGGTGACATTAAAATTGGATGTCCTTCTAGTATCATCTCAAATAAATCCATTTCACTTTTAAAGAATTCACATCAATAATTTTGTCTAAAACTAAAGATGTTTATTTGCTCTTGATGACTTTTATAAAATATACTCTAAAAAGCTGTAATTGCACTACTACATTGGAATGCTGAACATTTTCATCTTTACTCCTAGCAAATTTCATTAAAGTTATCTTATTATCTCTCCATCTGTCGATGATCGTAGCACTATCATTGATTTCTTAAATCTCAACCAGATCACTGTTCATTTTGTAACATGCGATTTTTCTAAAACACAATCTCTACCGTAATGAGTTCTTTTTCTTGTGGTAAGTCACTTCCACATAGATATCAGAGGTATATAACTTTCAAGAGAGTCAATTTTAAGTAAAATAATTATTAAAGTACGCTTTAAAAATTTACAAGAACAACGGGGTTTCTGGAAGATTCAAGAATGAGTCAAAATGGAATCGCCATCTTTTAGCTCCAACTTTTTGCATAAGCATACTTGTGGAATGACACTATGTAGTGGTGTCATTCCTAATCAGGGGTCATTATTTTGTTTCCAGTGGTGTCATTCCTAATCAGGGGGCATGATTGGGTTTCCAGTGGTATCATTCCTAATCAGGGGGCATGATTGGGTTTCCAGTGGTGTCATTCCTAATCAGGGGGCAATAATGAGTTTCTAGTGGTGTCCTTTCTAATCAGGAAGGCAATATTGGGTTTCAGTGGTGCCCCTCCTAATCAGGGGCCAAATTTTGGGTTTCCTGCAGTGTCCTTTCTAATCAGGGGGCAATATTTGGTTTCCAGTAGTGTCATTCCTAATCAGGGGCCAATTTTGGGTTTCCAATCATGTCCTTCCTAATCAGGGGGCAATATTGGGTTTCCAGTGGTGTCATTCCAAAATCAGGAGGGCAATAATGGGTTTCCAGTGATGTTGTTCCTAATCAGGGGCAATATTGGGATTACAGTTGTGTCATTCCTAATCAGGGGGCAATATTGGGTTTCCAATGATGTTGTTCCTAATCAGGGGCCAATATTGGGTTTCCAGTTGTGTTGTTTCTAGTCAGGGGCAATATTGGGTTTACAGTTGTGTCATTCCTAATCAGGGGTCAATATTGGGTTTCCAGTGACGTCATTCCTAATCAGGGGTCAATACTGGGTTTCTAGTGGTGCCGTTTATAATCAGGGGTCAATAATAAGTTTCCAGTGGTAAGGCTGTGACATTTACTGCTTGCCAACCATTTACAAAATTGGTAACCATGTAAATAAACATGCCTGTGTCTATCCATGGTACAGGAACTACCCAATACAAATAAATGATATTTTTCCACATCACTGATTAAGATTAAAGTATGAATTTATTGGAATTCTTTTGCTACAGTTCAATACCTGCACTTATTTATGAGACCCGGATATTAAAGTCACATGTCTGATCTCTCTGAATAGATATGACTCATTCTAAGTAACTTGTACAAGGTGACTGTAACTATTCATGTATTTCCTTTAAACTTGATAAAGTTTAAAGCTTAGTGTTATGTCATATCCCTGTCATGATTGTGTTGTATGGCACCTTTACTTGGAAGTTTTAATTATATTGTCAGTTCAAAGTATTTCCCTACTCAGTATTTCTACATGCATATCAATGTGTACACTTTTGAAACAAGAGATTTTCAAGACAGCTGTAAACATGTATATACTTATAAATTGTTCCACATGTATTTTTGAGGTCTGGCTTCTGCTAACTAATAATTTTTCAGAAACCATCAAAGTACCATAAAAAAGTATTTTTAGGGTGAACTTCTAAGTATATTATAGTTTTCTGAAATAAATGTTTCAATGAAATTGGGAGGAGGGGGAGAATGAGTATGAGATATGGATTTTTAACATAGCTTCAACAATTTTTCAGTCATATCGCTACGATGTCTGCAGTGTCATAGTTTATAGTGATGTCTAGCACTGGGGCATCATGCTGCAGACATGTAGCATGATGTCCCACCCAGTCATATTATCCTGACACCAGGCCGACCAGTCCTAACACTAACCTCTTAATGCTGAGTGCCAAGTGAGGCAGCTGTTAGTACCATTTTTGTAAGTCTTTGGTATCACTCGGCGAGGGATCGAACGCACGACCTCCCGCATCCGAGGCAGATGCTCTAACCACTAGGCCACCGGAGCGGTGGGGGAGAATGAAAGGATAACACACACACACATACACAAAAGTAGACCTATGAGGCATTTAAACTACATACTACAGACTAGCATCATTTTGACTTAGATGATTTCAAAATATTGTTGAAGTTACTTAACAGACCATAGGGGCAGGCTAGTGAAGTCATTTGAATTGAATTGTATGGGTTATCTCCCATTACTGATTTTGTTTTTGTAAACTGAACTTTGTTACTAAAACATCTATTGCATCATAGGTGAGTGTGTGTGTGATTTGGATTTTTAACATAGTTTTAACAATTTTTCAGCCATATCGCTATAGTGTCAGCAGTGTAGCAGTTTACAGTGATGTCCAGCACTGGGGCATCATGCCGCAGACATGTAGCATGATACCGCTACGATATCTGCAGTATGGCAGTTTATAGTGATGTCTAGCACTGGGGCATCATGTCGCAGACATGTAGCATGATGTCCCACCCAGTCACATCATCCTGACACCTGGCCAACCAATCCTAACACCAACCTCTTAATGCTGAGCGCCTCACAAGGCAGCTGTTAGTGCCATTTTTATAAGACTTTAGTATGACTCAGCTGGGGTTAGAACTGGAGACACCTGTATCCAAGGTGGAAGCTCTAACCACTAGGCCACCGGAACAGTTTTATCATGGGTAAATTTCCTCTACTTAACCATCAAATGCTAACCCCTAGAAGAAGATACTGTTGCATGTCTTTTCCAACACATGCACAACAAAATGGTTTGCTTGGGCTGAGCCTTCTTTCAAGAGTTGCCCACATGGCTTTTGGATTTCACTGGCTCGTAGAATTCTCCTTTGCTGTATAGAGAAACCATAGTGAAAGATTAATTTGCTGTGAAGAGAAACCAGAGGCACTTGCACCAACAACAAAAAAACACATCTATAAAAGGCCAGTCTGAACTTTCTGCCAAAAGCCAATTTGTATATACAGAAGGTATTCGCATTGAAGAACATGACTAGAAAGCAAGTCTGAATTTTCTCCATAAACGTCAATAGATTGCCAGTCTAAAATTTCCACATAAAAGTCATTATGTATATCAAAATTTCAGACTGGTTTTAAGACCTGTTTTTCAGCGTAAATGCCTTCCAGAAATCAGTAGCCAGAGGATTAAGCATAATAAATTGGCTAATCATGATTTAGATGGTATCAATTTAATAGAGTACTATGTACCAAAAAATCTGAAAGGGGAACAAATACATTGAATGTGAGATATTATATATACACATACAAGCTACATAGTTTTTACTTCCACATAATTTTAGGTGCTCCTTCATTTTGGCGGAGGTTATAAAAGTAATATAAAGTAAATAATATGCCTGCTGTGTTCAATTATTTTGTGGAAACTATATTTCTTTCACGTCTCAGAGACATTTGACCTACCAACTCCAAAATTTATAGATGTCTTTCTTGTGTCAAATGCATGCCATCCACAAAGACTGGTCAGGTTTTATGGCATAAGGCTTTCCATTTATTTTGTGGAAGCCATTTTCCTTCCTGGGATCCCTATGATCTTCATCTCTGGCCTTTCAACTCCCAAGTCAAAGGTCTCTTTCTTGTCTCAAATATGTCATACATTAAGTTTGATCCAATTATGCAGTAAATAAATTAAAACATGTACAAACCATTTTTATAATCAAATTCACTTGACCTTTTGGCTCCAAAGTGAAAAGGTGTTGTTCTTAATTTATAAGCAAGCAAATTACAAAGTTTGGTCAAAGTACATGTATCTGGATATAAATATGTAAGTTTTTGTGTGGAAACAGTTTTTCTTATTTCAGTCCCTGTGACCTTGACATTTGACCTTTTGAGCCTAATACTGAAAGGTTTCTCTGTCTTGCCACAAACACAAGGTGCTTACAATGTTTGATAATGGCAGAAGGTGAAGAACTAGAGTTACAGCTTATATTATTTTTCATATAGCATGATACTGGACATAATTAATGTAGTACCACTTTGGACCTGTGATCAAAATTAAACCACTGTAATTAAGTTGGTCTATCAAACACAAAGTTCATGGTAATGATTCTAGTTTCTTTTTAAAATGCCATTATTTGACAAATTTAAATTCACAAACACTATGAAGTACAAAAAAATACAATCAACTTGCATATCCCCCCCACCTCAGTCAACACACATTTTTGTTTAAGCATTCAAGCTATACTGTGGTTATTACATAAAGCAGATGGCAGCTATGGACCCGACATACAACTTTCGACGTACAACTTTTTCATGAATGAAGGAGAACTGCACTGTACAGAAATAAAATGGGAAACAGGTGGATGGACAGATGAACGGACATGCAGCCTCTACATTATGGCAGTGTATAAAAACAGGTCCCCATCAATATACCAGTCATAACATTTTCAAACCTAGATGGAGAACATTCATTTACAGTGTGTGATTTGGATTTTTAATGTAGCTTTAACAATTTTTCAGTCATACTGCTACGATGTCTGCAGTGTAGCAGTTTATAGTGATGTCTAGCACTGGGGCATCATGCTGCAGACATGTAGCATGATGTCCCACCCAGTCACATTATCCTGACACCACGCCAACCAGTCCTAACACTAACCTCTTAATGCTGAGCGCCATGCGAGGCAGTTGTTAGTACCATTTTTGTAAGTCTTTGGTATGACTCGGCTGGGGATCGAACCCATGACCTCCCTCCCACATCCAAGGCAGACGCTCTAACCCCTAGGCCACCGGAGCGGTTTCATTTACAGTACAAAGGTTTCTAAAAGATTCTAAAAGCAAAGACACATGGTTAATTGGTTCAAAATCGTCTACATTAAACTCATGAACAAAACAATGTACATGTACTTCCTTATTCATTCAAATTCCATGAAAGTTAATGGAATGGAAAAACTACTTTGTTTCACTAAATGAAATAGGGTGGTCTTTCATGAAACAATGAATGCAATGCATTACATAACCACTAACAGACACATGAATAAATTCATACCATGAGGCTGGGACCACTAAAGAGGTCAGATTCTAGGTCACCATCAGCTTCAATGTAAAATATTCTCCACTGGCATAGAATAAACAAATTACAGGTATCTTCAGTTATAATCCAGTAGCATATATGGCTGCAGGCAATGCTACAAACACCATTATACAAATATGACACAAGCAAACACCATTATACAAATCTGACACATCCTATGAGGTGTACACTCATTTGTCAGCACTGACACAACCGATGTGCACTGAAACAGCTGTATTAGACAGGTATTATCAACTTGGTGGACAAGGCATAATAACACTACCTGTTGGAAAACCCCAATACTGACAGCCATATATAGCGGTTGAGTCAGTTAAACAGTGCAAAACTCTGGGTGTGTCAAATATATATATATATATATATATATATATATATATATATATATATATATATATATACACACACACACACACACGTATATACATACATGTATACACATACATACATACATACACACACAAACATATATATATATAAATAGATATATATATATCAACTGTACCAAACTTATCTCACTATCCCCCCCAAACCATTGTTAAAAAATGTGGGCAAAAGATTTCTTTCATCTAATAATAATCCTATTCACTTAATTTTAGGCAGGTTCATTAGACTATCACCTTGATCTTACAGTGGAAGAAATACTGTAACTATCCCGTGTCAAGTCCATTTTACCTCTGAAAAGGGGGCCTTGGATGGCCAAGGTTTTTAAAGCACCTAGTTTTACCAATCACTGCCATCTCATCCCTGTTGGGGCCCTGGGTGGCTAAGTGGTCGAAAGCACTCGCCTTTAGTGATCACTGCCATCTCACTTATGTCTGCATGGGTTTGAGTCTCAAACATGGCCATTGTGGGTATGTGAGAAAGGTGCCAGTAGCTTCCTGTGGGTCAGTGGTTCTTACCTAGATCTCCACCAGTTCTTCCTCCACCAGTTCATTGATGCTGTTGTTGCTATTCTGGGTTTAACACCATTTTTCAGCACATGACTGGCTGCCATATACAGCTATCTTGCACTGAGAAATGGTCATAGACCCAAAAACAAAAACAACTCACCTCTATCTGTATGAGTTTCATCCTCTGTCTCAGCCAGTGTGGATAAGTGAGAAAGCTTGCCAATGGCTTCTGAGGTTCTCATGGGTTGGTGGTTCTTACCAGGGTTTTCAGCCACCATGTTTAGCCTACTATGTGCTGAAAAATGATGTTACATTCCACAACAACAACAATATAGGAAGAAAGACTCTCAATGACCAGTTTTCAAAAGTGCCTTGTTAATTTTACCTCAAATTATGTAAAACACCAATGGTCCTCTGATTAATCTTACCTCAAACTGCATAAAGTGACCACTATTTATACCTTTGACTGTGTAAACTAATTAATTTCACTTTGGACTGTAAACTGATTAATTTTACTTTGGACTGTAAAGTGATTAATTTTACTTTGGACTGTGTAAAGTGACTAATCTTACCTCAGATTATGTAAAATACCAATGGACCACTGATTTATCTGGCCTTACACTGTAAATTTAATCTTACCTCAAAAAATGACCACTGATTAATCTTACCTCAGACTGTGTAAAATGATCACTGATTAATCTTACCTCAGATTATGCAAAATACCAATGGACCACTGATTAATCTGGCCTTAGACTGTGTTAATTTAACACAGATTAATCATACCTCAGAAAATGACCATTGAATAATCTTATCACAGATTATGTAAAGTACCAATGGATCATTAACGAATCTTACCTGAAACCATGTAAAATGACCCCTGATTAACCTTGCTCAGTTTTGATTGTTTATCACGGAAAAAATCTCCCATCGTCTACTGCTGGCAACAAAAAATGACTGAATAGAGAGTTCTTTAGTGGCAATGGCCCTACATCTTGCAATTAATTATTGTCACCAGGATTAAGGTTATGTTTTCAATTAGGTAAATGCTCACAAATGCCCTTCGGGTGAAAACTATCAACCTGTCATGTTTGCGATTAGTAAACATGTTCTCGATATAATTATGATGTACAATGTAACACGTTTCTTTGATGCAACTTTTTTGTTAAATCTTTCAAGTAAAGGAATGAAATATATTTAAATGCACCAACAATATTTTTACATTTTTCATGAATAGCTATGCATAATGAAATCTGATCAATTATGATGGTATCTTGTAAGACATTATAAACTTTTTAATATACTTTCAGACAACAAAAGAAACAAATTTGCATCTCATGGAATAATTTTGAGTCTGATCATACTGGTCTGACCATTTCATTATCACATTATCACACTGATGTGATACAGCCGTTTCATTATCAATGTGATATGATATAGCTGTGAAGATTTTTACATCTGGCATCAATACTTATTACCACTAGATATAAATGGAATGATACACATCAAGTAAAGTATAACCAGAAAATTTTACCTGTTGACAAGCATGCACTGGCCTGTTATTATTATTCTTGATTTTCTTTTTAGTAGCAGGCTTTGATTTTACCCTTTATACAGGTATAGTGTCACTGACATGCTGATTTGGCCTTCATATACCATCTGTACTTGCTTATAAGTCCAGTCCAACTGCATACTATATATAGCTGTCACATAATGCATCGGCAGATCTGGGTCTATGTTGTTTATTTTACTGATTATTCCTAACAATCTGCACTGATGCAGATCTGCCTGCACATTATGCAAAGGCAGATCTGGGTCTTTGCAGTTTACAGCTAGACTTGACTGAGAAGGAAGTACATATGGTATTCTGCAAGCTATGCATGAAGTGATAGGAAAAGCTACTGCTTGCATTGTAAGATCCTTCAGTCAGGTTTGATTAATTCAACATTTTTTGTTGAATGAAACTAATCCATTAATTCTGCCATTAGATGGCATGAGTGAACCATGTGATTTCTAGAATCGTTCTCCATTGCAAATGTTTTACACTGAACAAAACATAGTTAAACAGTTCATTGATGCTGTTGTTGCTATTCTGGGTTTAACACCATTTTTCAGCACATGACAGACTATACATGGTGGCCAGTATATCTGGTGGAGGAAGAAAGAAAACCCCGGTAGGAAGCACTGACCCTCAAAAGCTACTGGCAAGTTTTCTCGTATACCCACAGTTCACAGATGCTATCTGGTGAGGAAATGTGTGTGCTACTTTCAATGAAATGTTAACAAGAATGTGAAGGAAATATATATATATATATATATATATATATATATATATATATATATATATATATATATATATATATATATATATACATACACACACACCATCCATATCACTCCAGTGGCCTAGTGGTTAGAGCGACTGCCTCGGATGCGGAAGGTTGTGGGTTCGATCCCCGGCCAAGTCATACCAAAGATTTACAAAAATGGTACTAACAGCCACCTCATTTGGCGCTCAGCATTAAGAGGTTAGTGTTAGGACTGGTCAGCCTGGTGTCAGGATAATGTGACTGGGTGGGACATCATGCTACATGTCTGCGGCATGATGCCCAGTGTTAGGTATCACGATAAACTGTCACAGTGCAGACATCGTAGTGATATGACTGAAATTTTTTAAAAAGGTAAGGTAAAAATCCAAATCACACACACACACACACACCCACACCCACACACATGTACCATCCAATGAATCCATCTAAATGAAAGGTAAAAACCAAATATAATACTTACAAAATGTGAAGACAAAGAAACATCCACATCATTACCATACATTGCTCAATGCTAGTATTGACAGTCCCGTGGGTAACAAAATTAAACTTCGGAAGTTCAGTCTAAACATTTGAGATGCAAACTGGATGACCTCCTGATAGAACAGCAACCAATAAACAACCTCATACAATATTAAATTAGCAGTTTTACTATGGTACTACATAATGATAGCCATATCAGACAGTAACAATGCCTCACTGCCATTAACAATTACATAATTAGTGAATTGTGAGAATCCTATTATTGGAGTCTATAAATAGTTCTAGCTAATTGTGTATCAACTTTTACTGGATAATGGTATCAAGCAATTTACCATACTATCTTTAATTACCTTGGTACTGAGTTCAGTTAACTACCTTCAATATAATAGGTGTCACCATTAGAAAGTCCCTGTCATTACAAAATGAATAAGAATCTCAGGTCAATGTTTATATATTTTCTTTACCGATAAAATCTTTTTCGAGTTATAACACTTCCAGAAGTCAATATGGTGTATTTAAATTTTATTTATAGATGAGTTTAATAAATAATTTCAAACTAATAGTTTACAAATAAGGACAGTGATTATACATGACTTCAAAATTACATTAATTTGTTTTATTTAAATTCTAATAAAATGAAAATAAGAAATAATAAAGTTATAGGGAGTCCTTCAATTTGAAAACTCTCACATACTTATAATACTTATTTATGTGTATAATATTTCTTTCTTTTTTTCTGTGCTTCTCAATTTAGTCTTATATAATTCTTTTCTGTTCTTTGACATGGATTCTACAGGTAAGGACCCTTTATATATTTTATCAAATATTCTATTTTAAAGAAGTTTTATGATGTTCTGATACTATGAAATCAATAATAATAATAATAATAATAATAATAATAATAATAATAGTGTATTATTATTATCATTATTGCTGTTGCAAGCATATTGTTTATATTACTATTATTACTATTATTATTATTATTATTATTATTATTGCTGTTGTTTTTAATGATGATGATGAAGAGGAGGAGGAAGATGTGGATGATAAATCCTACTGTGTTGTGTTGGGAGATTTTCATTGGTCAAACCTGTTACTCACTCTTGACTTTGTCAGAATTATGATGATGATGATAGTGTTATCATTGCTATGCTATAAAATCTAATGATGGTGTTATCATTGCTATGCTATAAAATCCAATGATGGTGTTATCATTGCTATGCTATAAAATCTAATGATGGTGTTATCATTGCTTAGCTATAAAATCTAATGATGATGTTATCATTGCTATGCTATAAAATCTAATGATGGTGTTATCATTGCTATGCTATAAAATCTAATGATGGTGTTATCATTGCTTAGCTATAAAATCTAATGATGATGTTATCATTGCTATGCTATAAAATCTAATGATGATGTTATCATTGCTATGCTATAAAATCTAATGATGGTGTTATCATTGCTATGCTATAAAATCTAATGATGGTGTTATCATTGCTTAGCTATAAAATCTAATGATGATGTTATCATTGCTATGCTATAAAATCTAATGATGATGTTATCATTGCTATGCTATAAAATCTAATGATGATGTTATCATTGCTATGCTATAAAATCTAATGATGATGTTATCATTGCTATGCTATAAAATCTAATGATGATGTTATCATTGCTATGCTATAAAATCTAATGATGGTGTTATCATTGCTATGCTATAAAATCTAATGATGGTGTTATCATTGCTTAGCTATAAAATCTAATGATGGTGTTATCATTGCTATGCTATAAAATCTAATGATGGTGTTATCATTGCTTAGCTATAAAATCTAATGATGATGTTATCATTGCTATGCTATAAAATCTAATGATGATGTTATCATTGCTATGCTATAAAATCCAATGATGGTGTTATCATTGCTATGCTATAAAATCCAATGATGGTGTTATCATTGCTATGCTATAAAATCCAATGATGGTGTTATCATTGCTATGCTATAAAATCTAATGATGGTGTTATCATTGCTATGCTATAAAATCTAATGATGGTGTTATCATTGCTATGCTATAAAATCTAATGATGGTATTATCGTTGCTATGCTATAAAATCTACCGTATTTTCGCGTATATTAGACGCATCCTATTATAAGACACACCCATATATAAGACGCGGGTTTTGATGTTTTGTGTAAAAAATATTTTAAATAAGACGCCCACGAATATAAGACGCACTTGGCCTCGCCATCTGCCGAACTGAGCAAACCCTATATTGACTGCAGATGACATAGCGTTGATTTTTTAATAACTTATAAGTTACTTACGGTATTGATCTGTATCTAATATTATTTTGTTAAATACTATTACAGTATTGTTCCAATAAAGTTAGTAAAATCTTTTGAATAATTCTGTGTGTTGTTTTGTTTTGTTCAAATATGTACCGGTAAACATCTGTTTTCAAACCACTTGCATCAAAGTGGCTACCGGTACTTTCCTTTGTCATAAACACAAATATCTCCGATGTTTCGATCACTCACCTGATTTAAACAAGGCTTCATTGACTGTTTTGGCTGGAGTTCAGAAAATTGTTTGAGGCAGGGTCGCAACGGTTATCATTTGATCTTATCTTCCCCATGGCCGCTATGCATAGGCTTCAGCGGCTGGGGTTAGTATATACCGGTTAATACCGGTATATAGGGTATATGTGGGATCAATCTCTTGTTATAAATAATGAGTGATCAATCTCTTGAGCATTTATAAAATTTTTAATATTTTCACGATGACGAAGCGAAAATCATATACGGCCGATTTTAAATTAGACGTCATCAAGTTTGCCAAGGAGCATGGCAACAGCTGCTGAAAGAGAATTAAGCACACCTTCACGCCAGCTGGTCGACAACGTCGCGCAACCTACGTAGAGGTGTGTAATTGGGTTCTCCGGGCATGGGAGAAAGTGAAAACAGCAACAATCATATGTGGCTTCAGAAAGTGTGGGATAATTCCAGAACCGGCCGCCGATATCAGTTCTTCAGACGACGACTTGGCTGCATCCGATACCACTGACACCAATGAGGATTGATTAGCAGCGGCTATGGAGGTATTCGGCGACGAGAGTGAATTCGATGAAAGTTTCGATGGATTTGAAGCAGAAACTGATGACGATGAAGATGAATAGATTGATTTTAAATCAAGACAAACAGTATTTTTAGCAAATGTTTATTACAGAAATTGTTGACTGAGTTTTCGTTTGTGTAAAAAAATAATTAGATAAGACGCCCACGAATATAAGACGCTCTTAGGGTGCGGAGTAAGTAAAATTTTATATAAGACGCGTCTTATATACGCGAAAATACGGTAATGATGGTGTTATCACTGCTATGCTATAAAATCTAATGATCGTGTTATCATTGCTTGGCTATAAAATCTAATGATGGTGTTATCATTGCTATGCTATAAAATCTAATGATGGTGTTATCATTGCTATGCTATAAAATCTAATGGTGGTGTTATCATTGCTATGCTATAAAATCTAATGATCGTGTTATCAGTGCTTAGCTATAAAATCTAATGATTGTGTAATCATTGCTTAGCTATAAAACCTAATGATGGTGTTACCATTGCTTAGCTATAAAATCTAATGATGATAAACTTGCTTTAATCTGAATAATTATTACTGAATTTGCCTTTATATTAAAAGTTTGCTTTAAACAAAAACAGTATTCTGTCACATTTTGACAGGAAAGTGTTATTTTCATCAGCTACATGTCAAAATATTCTTGCAAAAGCCCTAGGATCATAAATCACCCATTATACATAATGGACAATGTATCAAAGAATGTACAAAAGCAACTCCAATTACTACACACATCTTTGTAAAAGCCTTAGTACATCCAGTAAATTAAAGCTGCATTCCCTTGCCAAAAACTGCATACCATGCTGTGTCTAAATTAATAAAGAATAATGCACAATGTCTGCACAAATGTCACATATAAAATCAGATCCAAGGGGAAGGGGAGTGTGTATGTGTGTGTGTGGTGGGGGGTAAATGTCAAGCTGATGTGATAATAAATTTGGGAATTCCAGTATGTATATACTCATATAAAAATTGATCCAACTGTGTGTGTATGTGTGTGTGGTTTGGATTCTTAACGTAGCTTTAACAATTTTTCAGTCATATTGCTATGATGTCTGCAGTATGGCAGTTTATAGTGATGTCTAGCAATGGGGTATCATGTCGCAGACGTAGCATGACGTCCCACCCAGTCACATTATCCTGACACCAGGCTGACCAGTCCAAACACTAACCTGTTAATGCTGAGCACCAAGCGAGGCAGCTGTTAGTACCATTTTTATAAGTCTTGGGTATGACTCGGCTGGGGATTGAACCCGCAATCTCCCACATCTGAGGCGGACACTCTAGCCATTAGACCACCGGGGTGGTCAGGTCCAACTGTAAACTGCACAGACCAGAATCTGCAGTTTGCAGTTTATATGGAGTAATTAGTCAAATGAACAACATATTCCCTGACTTGCTGCTGTATTGTGTAATGGCAGATCAGCATCCATGCAGTTTATAGTATTCAATGGGAGATTAGGGTCTGTGTTGTTTGCAGTTGGACCTGACTTGTACACAAGCATGTTGTTTGCATTTGGACCTGACTTGTACACAAGTTTGTTGTTTATAGTGCAAACTTACGAAAAGGTCATCATGGCATATACATCTCCAAACAGAGTCCATCCATAATCAATTTGAGGGTTGGCAAAGCTAAGGGTAAAACGTGTTTGCATTGTCCATCAAATGGACATAAAGTCACAGGACAAAAAAGTCACAACCTGAATTATCATAGTAATGGTGTGAATGCAGGACAGAAAGTCACTTTTAATTTTCCCCAAAAATGTATTAAAACATTATATTCTCTTATTCTTAATTGTAACTATTAATGATCACAATGTATTGATGACTTCACGTGAAAAGGGTAATTATTTAGCAACTGATGTCTTAAGGGCAAATTATAAAACAAGCATATATAACACTGAGATTTATAATTTAGGTTATTAAAGGTTTACTCTTAGAATGAAAAAGTAGCTTTCATAAGAATATACACATAAAATTTTGGTTTCAATCTCTAATTACTTTTTAAGCAAGTATATTAATAAAATTAAACCTCTTCATGCTAAATGGCTTTACTTTCCATGGCTTCAAATACAGATCTATGGAAAAAATATAAAAATCCAAGTTTTTGTCAAAATCATTCCAAAACGGAAGTCATCTAAGCAGCAATAACTTTCACATTAACAGTGACAGTTACAACAATGCGATTATTTTGTTAGTACTATATATCATGGCCACCTGCACATAGGACTTTACCTATAAACATGTTTTTGCTTACATCTCTAAAACTTAATTGATGACCATAACATATTTACCTCCCTCCCCGAAATTATTTATGTGGCTGCCCCCGATATGTATATTCTTTTCGTTTGTCCAATATGAATGGCTGAAATGTAGATTACTGTTTGATATTATTGGGGAATGAAATTGAAATATGTAAAAATAACATCAACATTTGTACTGACACAAAGCTGCCCAGTCTCCCTTTGTGACCAGAATGGCATTGAGAACACTATGAAATTATAAGCATGACAAAAGCAGTTGTGATACTAACCTTTTATTTGTGGTCACACTGTCAGCCTTAACTATAATAAGCTATAGAAATTTTTTTTTTTTTTAAACATTTAAAGGCTTTTATGTAGGTTTTTTTTAACAATTCCAGATATTATATTTTGTTTATTCAGTAAAAACTCAAAAAGAATTTTGTAAGAAAATTTATTTATTAAATCATTTTTGTTTGTGGGTTGTGGGTGTGTTACTAAGTGGTTCATGACAATGGTAACAATAACATCTCTAATTTTAAATGGGTGACTCAATCAGTCATAAAGAACTAATCTAGCTTGAGGCCCTCTGTGAATGGCCCTTTGATAAAATGACACAGCTAATTTAAAGATTGTCTTCAGCTGATTATGATACATGAAAGCTGCCGACACCACATTAACATGGGGTGTAGAGACAGCCTAACTTCTTGTGAACTTCAAATACTTACTCCAGGAATAAGATGGTTTTTTGATAACAGTAAAGGACTTAATCGTCCTCTGACACAATGGTACTAGCTAACTAAAAGATCAAATGTCTCTAGCCAATTACAATACATGTTAGGTACTTACATCGCATTAACACCCATGTTTAAGGTCAGCCTAATTCATTGTGAAAATCACACACAATTAAGATTTTGCCTTTGGCCAATCTTTGCATTATTCTTCGTAATTTTTGCAGTACATGTAGTATATTTATTACAAAACAACTTTTAAGCTATAATGAAATGCATAATTTTTTGTCCTTTTTTTTCTAAATTATTCTTTTGGTTCTGATATGGCATCATGTTCCAGGACATTGCAGTTGCTGCAAGCAGAGTTTATTAGTACAGACAGCATGGAATTTACTTGATCACTGCCTTGTGCTAGTGTGTGTGTGTGTCTCTCTCTTTTTCTCTGTGTGTGCATGCATATGTGTGTGTGTGTGTGACTTGGATTCTTAAATAATAATAATAATAATAATGACCTTATTTAAAGAGGGTAACACAATTAGCTAAAAACTAATCTACCTTGAGGCCCTCATACAAAGGAATTCATTTATTTAAGCTGCATCTCTGAAGCCACTGGATATATTGGGTTTGGAAGAAGGAAATAGAGTGGGCATTTCTAATCTCAGCTGGAATACTATTCCAGAGCAGAGTTCCAGAGTATTGTAAACTTTTTTTAAATAACTCCTTATTTGGTTTGGGAATTTTATACTGTTTGGTTGACATGGATCGCAGGTGGGGAGTATTACCAGGTAGCCTATACTGGAATAGTGATTGTAAATATTCAGGAGCACTATTCTGAGATATCCTGTACATTAATTTGGCTTTTCTCAAACAGATTCGGTCTTTAATAGGTAATATTTTTAACCTACCAGCTAAACTTTCCTTGCTTTCTTTCTGGATTGATATTAGCCCAAATGCTCTTTTTTGAAGATGTGCCAGCTTTGTATGTTTTTATCATTTGAATTACCCCATACTGTACTACAGTAGTCCAAATAGGGTTGTATGTAACTGTTATAAAATAGTTTTCTGTGCCTTTCAGGGAGAAAATGTCTTATCCTACTGAGAAGCCATAAACTTGAATTGACTTTTTTACTGGTATGTTTGATATGTTCAGTCCATGATAGGTTATTATCTACCAGAACACCAAGTAGCCTATCATGACAGACTATTTGCAGATTTGTATCCTTCCCTGTCAGACATAGTTCATCACTATCAAGATTTGTCCTTCTTTGCCGTGTTGAGATAAGTAATATTTTAGTTTTACCAGTATTTACCACCATGCCATTACATGTGCACCAGTTTTCCAGTTTGTTTAGGGCATTCTGTAAAGAAATTTCGAGCTCATGCTTTGTGTTTTGGATGTCTGACAATGTTGTGTCATCTGCATAGAGATCTGTAGATGTTATTGAGTCTCTTAGTAAAAGTGGTAGGTCATTAATAAATAAAATGAATAGTAGTGGACCTAGAATTGAGCCTTGTGGTACTCCATATCTAATTGTTTCAGGTTCAGACAGAACATTATTTATGTAAACATGCTGTGTTCTCTCATTTAAGTACGAAGTAAACCATCTAATTGTTCTTTCATCACACTGGTAGATTTTCAGTTTCTTCAAAAGGATTTCATGATCCACCATGTCAAAAGCTTTCCTGAAATCTACAAATACAGTTCCTATTATTCTACCTTGGTCAAGTGCTTGAAGCCATTTATCAGTTAGGGAGATCAAGGCAGTCTCACAGGAATGGTTCTGTCTAAAGCCTGATTGATTAGGGTGTAACAGCAAGTGTTTGGTTAAATATGACATGAATGAGTCATGGACATGTTTTTCAATCAATTTTGATAAGTTTGGTAGTATTGAAATTGGTCGGTAGTTATCAGCATCATCCTTAGAACCAGATTTGTAAATAGGAGTTACTTTTGCAGTTTTCCATATTTTGGGGACAGATGAGGTTGCAATACTTAAATTAATTATGAATGTTATGCTATCTACAATAGCAAAGGCAGAAGATTTAATGAGTCGTGGACCAATCTGATCAAGTCCTGTAGCTTTCTTGGTATCAAGTTCACTGAGACATTTTTTAACAAAGTTTTTTGACACTGGTGGGATAGAGAAACATACCTCCTTTGAGATTTTACTGCTGCAGAACTTTTTCAGTTCATTAAAGTTGTTTTCTATCACTGGCTCTTTTAACTTTGTGGTAATGTTGATGAAAAAATCATTGAAAACATTTGCAATGTCAGTTTCATCAGTGACTATGGTGTCATTTACCAGAAGTGAGTGAATTTTATTTGTCTGTTTTTTGTGCGTTCCTCCAGTGAGTTCATTGAAGACTTTCCAAATGGAGTTTGTGTTGCCCTTTTTGTTTTCTTAATGTAGCTTTAACAATTTTAGTCATATTGCTATGATGTCTGCAGTGTGGCAGTTTACAGTGATGTCTAGTACTGGGGCATCATGCCGCAGACATGTAGCATGATGTCCCACCCAGTCACGTTATCCTGACACCAGGCCGACCAGTCCTAAATCTAACCTCTTAATGCTGAGCTCCAAACAAGGTAGCTGCCAGTACCATTTTTATCAGCCTATGGTATGACTCGGCCAGGCCATGACCTCCTGCATCTGAGGCAGACACTCTAACCACTTCGGCCATCAGAACGGTCTTCATGTGAAGATATGTAAGATGACATTTCAAATCAGAATTTTATGGAACTACTCATTGTGAATATATTTATGGATTCAGCCATCAATTTTTGAGTGCCATTCTACCTATAAAGTTTCTGATCAATTGTGTTTGCATATGATGCATGTACCAAGTCTCTTTCAACCAGACCCTCACTTTGCTCCGTGAGATCTCCACCAAACAAAGGCCCCTCGTATGGCAGAGAATCAGTGAAAGCCATGTAAGAGTCTGGTTCAGCAAGACTGGTTATGACCTTTTAAAAAGAGAAGCAATTCCAACTCTGCTGACATACAAATCTTTGATTACTGCATGCCGTCATATATTAAAATTCTTATGACTTGAATTGACTTTTTCAGATCTAATATCCATAAATACTAAAATTTATTGTACAAATAACTGTGTAAAACAATGGACACTATAATTCCCATTTATCAAAAAAACTGGATGCATCCCATCCACCTATTTGTCCAGCTAATGAAAAAGTGTGTGTGTGTGTGTGTGTGAGATTTGGATTTTTAACGTAGCTTTAAAAAAAATTCAGTCATATCGTTACAATTTCTGCAGTGTGGCAGTTTATAGTGAGGCCTAGCACTGGAGCATCATGCGCAGATATGTAACATGATGTTCCACCTAGTTACATTATCCTGACACCAGGCCACCGAGTCCTAACACTAACCTCTTAATGCTGAGCGCATTGTGAGGCAGCTGTTAGTACCATTTTTATGTCTTTGGTATGACTCAGCCAGGGTTCAAACCTGCGACCTCCCATATCCAAAGTGGATGCTCTATCCACTAGACCACAGGAGAGGTCACAAGACAATGAAATTGTCTTGTCAAAAAAGCATGCTCTAATAGGTACTGGGAAAGTGGACTCCTGAAACAGTTACTGGGAAGGCAGAAAGGACTCTTGTAACAATTACTGAGAAGATGGAAAGGACTCTTCTAACAGTTATTTGGAAGGTGAAAAGAAGGACTCTTGTAATAGTAATTGGGAAGGTGGAAAGGACTCTTGTAACATTTATTGGGAAGGTGAAAAGAAGGACTCTTGTAACAGCTATTGGGAAGGCAGAAAGAAGGACTCTTGTAACTGTTACTGGGAAGGTGGAAAGGACTCTTGTAACAGTTATTGGGAAGGTGGAAAGAAGGACTCTTGTAACAGTAATTGGGAAGGTGGAAAGGACTCTTGTAACAGTTACTGGGAAGGTGGAAAGGACTCTTGTAACAGCTATTGGGAAGGTGGAAAGGACTCTTGTAACAGTTATTGGGAAGGTGGACAGATCTTGCAATAGTATTCAGAAGGTGGAAAGAAGGACTCTTGTAACAGTTATTGGGAAGGCAGAAAGAAGGACTCTTGTAACAGTTATTGGGAAGGTGGAAAGGACTCTTGTAACAGTAATTGGGAAGGTGGAAAGAAGGACTCTTATAACAGTAATTGGGAAGGTGGAAAGGACTCTTGTAACAGTTACTGTGAAGATGGAAAGGACTCTTGTAACAGTTATTGGGAAGGTGGACAGAAGGCATCTTGCAATAGTATTCAGAAGGTGGAAAGAAGGACTCTTTTAACAGTTATCTAGAAGGTGGAAAGAAGGACTCTTGTAACAATTATTGGGAAGGTGGAAAGAAGGCATCTTACAATAGTATTGGCAAGGTGGAAAGAAGGACTATCATAATAGTTATTGGGAAAGTGGAAAGAAGGACTCTTGTAACAGTAATAAGGAAGGTGGAAAAAAGGAGTATTTTAAGTTATTTGGAAGGTGGAAAGAAGGACTCTTAGCAATTATTTAAAGACTTCTTTAATAGTAGGAAGTTGGAAAGAAGGACTTATGTAACAGTTATTTGGAAGGTGGAAATAAGGACTCATGTAATACTTATTGGGAAGGTGGAAAGAAGGACTCTTTTAGCAATTATTTAAAAGGTGGAAAGGACTTCTGTAACAGTTAGAAGGGAATAGTTAGTGATAAGGTGTAAAGAACTCTTGTAAAAGTTACTGAGAAAGTGGAAAAAAAGAATCTTGTAATAGCTGTTGGGAAGTTGGAAAGGAGGACTCCTACTGAATTTGAGACAGTTGTAGATCTCAACTATCATCTTTTAAAAAAATAAATATATGCAGCAGTTATGAATAATATGTTTATGTTCCTTAACCAAAAGACTATTTTTACCAGGGAAATCTTGAAATTTTCTGTGTAAAATTATAAACTTTGCCTTCAAAAGTTTTATGATTTTTGAAATATATTTGAAACTGTTAATACAAACAAAATTAACTTGAGAAAATGTATTCCTGAATATGAAACTATTGTAAATGTGCAAGAATTTAAAACCATTACCAAAAATCAAACTGACTGGTTCTGTTTTTCACTGCTATTGATGGGTGTATGTCTAAACATCAAAGCAATCATCCATACAGGCACTAATCAGGTGGGTTGGATGAAATGTAAACTGTTGATCACAGGATAACATTGTGACGAGTCCAATTCAATGGTTTGTAATACAATTGGAGAATGACTCGTGGGCAGATGACCATGCGGGTTTGACATAAATCTGAAGTGAAATAGATCCACCAGAAATCATGCTAACAATACCTATTTTAACACCTGCCTGGCAGATAATAGATAAGGGTAATTTTTTTAACAGTATAATGCATGTATCGAATATATTAGTAAAAAAGAAATTTATGAACTGTAAAATTATTTATCATAAATTGGTATATACCCTATATTTATTTGTGTACAAGTTGAATCCAACTAGTTCACCATTCCATAACACATTAGTAGATCTGGGTCTATGCAGTTTGTTAAGATTATGAGCAGAACGAACACAACAGACTGGTCTTCCATTCCATTATGCAATGGCAGATATCAAGGCATGTTATTTGGTGCCGGACTCAACATACGTGTGAGTATATATAGTACTGTGCAGTCGTATCTGCTAAAAACTTGCTGAACAAGAACAAATAAACAAACACCTGAACATTAACAAAGTATGGAGAAAAAAAGTCTAGTCCCATCTGGGATGGCATTAAGTAGAGCTTGTATTCAGTATCTAAAGGTACATTACTTTTCAGTGTTAGCTACAATATCAAATTCTATCGTGTTTGAAATCTATCTTGTAAAATCACTGACACTTACACTTTAACCTATTTCCAGTGGGTGTTGTTGATATTATCAGCCATGATAAGTTATCTCCGTTAACCTGAAGTATGTGCAAGGTAGAACAAGTCGTGATAATATGTGCCAATTTTAAAAATTTGAGACTTTTTTTTGGTTGAAATTATGCAGAGAGCTTTATTTTCCTTCTATTTTTTTCTTAAAGCACTGCATGTTAGGATATCTGACAAATGTTAGCAACAGAAGCAGTCCATAAACAATAATCATACCAATTAGTATAGTGCTGGAAAAAAAGTTTTTCTTGCATTGATTTTCTGTCATTTCCTTTATAATACAATTTTTATAGTCCTTGGGATTAACTGACATGCAATTTTACTTTTGAATGTAGTTAATTTTTTTAAAATATGCAACTTCAAAACATTTCTTTGCAGTTAGCTACTCTTCTATTTTGGAGAACAAAAATATTCAACCACCAAAAAGTAGAACTTAAGTATTCTTGTCATACACTAAGCAGATGTGCAATGTACAATTAGCATATAACCTTAATTAGCATATAACTTTAATGAGAGAAAGTAATGCAATTGTTGCAAAGTTAGCAATTTAAGCACTGTATAATAATAAAAATGAAAAACAATTCTTAAAAGCAAGACCTTGATGATAAATTTTCATACACTTACATGACATTGAAAGAGGTCTCTCAATCCATTCCAATCTGTTACCACATGATTTACCAAAGAAATACAGTCATGTTTCAAGTTGCATACCTTATTTTTGTGTTTCTGGAAAAATTAAAAATTTTATGAAATAGTTGCAATGTCACAATGAGCAAAACTGGTATATGTTATAATATACCATCACCAATGGTCCTACCGGACATGTGCAATGATTTGTAATCAAGGGTTAAGATTTTTATACCTGCCACAGCCAAGCGAGTAAAGGTCAACTTCCTTTGTATTTCCTTGGGAAAGGTAATATAGCTTCAATTTTCTAGTCATGATGTAGCCATCAGTGTACTTATAGTGTCATTAAAACCAACCCCCACCCAATACTGCCTCTAGAGGAGAACAGACAGAAAATTTGTTCAAAGCTGATCAGTTCTCTGAGAAACCCAGGAGTTTTACATGAGAATGTTTAGGGGTAAAACACCAGTCAAGGATGTAGATTTTCTGCTTCAGGACAAAGCCTGAATTGTACATGTATATTAAAACACTGGATTTCTTTTCCTATGAAATGCCAAGAGGGCCAAACAATTTAAGTCTTGATAGGCCTGTCTTTAATTTAGCCAGAGGGTTACAAACTTGCACATTGAGCTTAACCTATAAAAATAAAAACAAAACTGGACATTGACCTTAGCATGTGGACTAATGGATGGACATATGGAGATAGTGACACATGCATGGATACCAGTGACACCTATGACCTACTTCTGCCATAAATATCTTAGACACTATAGGCACTTCATAGTAAACATGCATTTCTGACACTATATGTCCTTCACAGCAAACATGCATTTCTGACACTTATATAAGTCATTCACAGTTAATGTCCATTTCTGACTACAAGTCCTTCACAATTAATGTGCATTTCTGACTACATGTCCTTCACACTTAATGTCCATTTTTGACACAATAAGTACATAAAGAAAACATGCATTTCTGACACTATAGGTCCTTCACAGTTAACATGCATTCTTGACATTACAGGTCCTTCACAGTAAATGTGCATTTTTACACTATTGGTCCTTCAGTGAAAACATGCATTTCTGACACTATATACAGGTACTTCACAGCAAACATGCATTTCTGATACTATAGCTCCTTCACAGTTAATGTGCATTTCTGACACTATATGAACTTTACAGTAAACATGCACCTCTGACACTGTAGGTTCTTCACAAAAAACATGCACTTTTGACACTATACAGACAGACTGACATCACAATCACTATACCCCCTGCACCTAAATCTTTGGGGGGGGGGGTATAAGTGGTATGTTCTTTGCAAGATCTCTAAACTTGAACTATTTGTATTCATAATGATAATAAATTCAAGGATCCTTTTTCTCTGTGTATAGTGCAATAATATATAATAGAATTCTCTGAAGAAAACTGTTCTCCAACATTATTGTTCAGTGAAGTATATTGCAAAAGGATGAGTTTCCGCAAGAAAATGCATTATTAGATTTAGGATATCACAGGACATCATGTGACATTTAGGACATCACAGGACATCATGTGACATTTAGGATATCAAAGGACATCATGTGACATTTAGGATATCACAGGACATCATGTGACATTTAGCCAATTGCAAAGTGCCCTGCTGAAACCAGTATAATTCCCGTTGTAGAACATCCTACAATCAACAAGACCATGCACACTGTCGTGGAATAGATCCCTGGAGTCAGCCAATCGAATCTCTAGAATTTATCATGTGGTGCATTAAACTATCAACAGATTTTTGCTTATGAAGCTCAACTGTCACAAATTTGTATCAAAGCTCAAGCTCAAAATCAGATTTTAGGGTTTTACAAATCCACCTGCCCCACTCCCAGGACAAGGTAAAAATCAGAAAACAAGCAAACTTGATGAAGTTTCTAGCTCAGATGAACTTGTAATACTGAAAAATAATGAGTATAATGCTATGAAACATGCAAGAAAGTAAGTATCCCTGGCTAGTTTCTCAGTCTCTCTCTCTCTCTCTCTCTCACACACACACACACACACACACACACACACACACACACACATGGCTATCTCCAAACCCTATTCTACCTATTCCTTTCTCTGTTTTTGCTCTGGTATGCATTCTAACCCTTTCTGACTGACACAAATCTGCACGTATTATTTACATGTATATTTTTTTAACTTTAATCACTGCCCTTCTTAAAATATATTATACTTTATTTTATCTTATTGTTTACAGTAAAAGTCAAGAAGGTTATAAAATGCTGATTTCGAATACTAATTTTGTTTAATCAAAGTCTATTCAATCCTGATTATTGAATGCCCTGCACCTTAACAGTCATCAAACAACTTAGAGATGAAAATTATCTATCACTATGGGCTTTTGCAATGGTTACCAGGTACTAAACTGGGTCAAGAGAAGAGCTTGTTTGAGTCTAATCATCACAATATAAGGTAATACAAATTTGTTTATCAACATGTGTAGCTTTCACAGTGACATAACAGCATGTGATATTCAATACAATTGTACTGGATCAAACTACTTAGGTTGATCTCGTCCAAAAATGTCCATGTACTTTAACATTGATTTTGCCATACATACTTTGGAAGGGAGTGGGGGAGCAGGTAAATAATGACTTTGCACGGGAATAAGGATGTATGAGGAACCAAATAAAGTGAATACTTGCCATTTAAAGGAATGTAGAATAAAATTCTGAAAGATTACACCATTACTGAAATAATCAGTGCTGAACACATACATAACCTGTATGACTTTTACTTGTTGAGATATTATGTTTGGGGCAAGCTCCAATTTCCCAAAAGGCAAGTTTAATTGTCTAGAAAGATTGATTTGGGCAAGCTGACTTTTACAAACTTTGTAAATCCCTGCCAATTTGATACTTAGAGTGGATTTACATCATTGGAATTTGACAGCCTAGTAGAGGAACCCAACTTTGGGTGGGTCTACATCATTGGAATTTAACAGCCTAGTAGAGGAACCCAACTTTGGTTGGGTCCATATCACTGAAATTTGACAGTTTAGTCGAGGGACCCAGCTTACAATGGATCCACATGATTGGAATTTGACAGCCTAGTAGAAGGACCCAACTTAGGGTGTTTCTACACTATTGGAATTTGACAGCCTAGTAGAAGGACCCAACTTAGGGTGTTTCTACATCACTGGAATTTGACAGCCTAGTAGAAGGACCCAACTTAGGGTGTTTCTACATCACTGGAATTTGACAGCCTAGTAGAAGGACCCAACTTAGGGTGTTTCTACATCACTGGAATTTGACAGCCTAGTAGAAGGACCCAACTTAGGGTGTTTCTACATCACTGGAATTTGACAGCCTAGTAGAAGGACCCAACTTAGGGTGTTTCTACACTATTGGAATTTGACAGTCTAGTACAGGAATCCAACTTAGGGTAAATCCAACCCAATGGAATTTGACAGCTTCGTAAAGACACAACTTAGGGTGTGTCTAAGTCACTGGAATTTGACAGCCTAGCAGAGGGACCAAAAGTCAGGGTGTGTCTACATCACCAGAATTTGACAGCCTAGCAGAGGGACCAAAAGTCAGTGTGTGTCTACATCACTGGAATTTGACAGCCTAGCAGAGGGACCAAAAGTCAGGGTGTGTCTACGTCACTGGAATTTGACAGCCCAGCAGAGGGACCAAAAGTCAGGGTGTGTCTACGTCACTGAAATTTGTCAGCCTAGCAGAGGGACCTTAATTAGGACTGTATCTTAGTCATTGGAATTTGACAGCTCAGTAGTGGGACTCAAGTTAAGAAAAATCTAAATGTTCAGTGATTCTCCCTTTATTCTAATTAAAGTTGCAGACGTTCACGGTTTATGGACTCTAAGCTATTAAGTTTCTTGCTCTTTTAAGAATAAGGTCCAAAATCTAGGATGTACAAAAACTATGCGCACATCATACACAATGGAATGCAGAACTCACTTAAAAGATCAACATGCCCTACATTCACCACGATAAGATATTTATTACCTACCCTAATTCATTCAGTCATCAACATGCAGTTGTGTGCTTCTGAATATCATTCATCTTCTAAACACATTCCCTTTACTGTTTTTATATGGTTTATGCAAATGCCAAAGTTTTTGGGAATAATTTATGACACATGCCTGAGTAGCAGGTAAATTAGATGGATTATAAGCTTCATTATGGATTGCAGAAAGTGGCTTTAACAAATTAAAGAAAACTCGAATTTGTGTTACTTTCTGTTCTTGATGAAAATGACTAGGATTTTATACCTTTTATTGCATTACTGTAATGATTTAATAAGACTAATTGTCCAATGGTCTGCGATCTTCATGTTAACATGCATGAGATATAAAAGAAAATATCAACGGCTTTTGAACTCATTTTAAAATATGAGTGGTGCTTTGTTACAGTGACCAACTTAATAATAATATTATTTTTCGGATTATATACTATAAATTCTACTGTCCAGTGTGTGTGTGTGTGAGTGATTTGTACTTTTAAAGTAGCTTTAACAATTTTTCAGTGATATCGCTACAATGTCTGCAGTGTGGCAGTTTATAGTACGTCTAGCACTGGGGCATCATGCCGCAGACATGTAGCATCATGTCCCACCCAGTCACATTATCCTGACACCAGGAGGATAACCAGTCCTAAAACTAACCTCTTAATGCTTAGCGCCTTAGTGAGGAAGCTGTGAGTACCATTTTTTATAAGCCTTGGGTATGACTCAGTCGTGTTATGAACCTACTACTTTCCACATCGAAGGTGGACACTCTAGCCACTAGTGACTGGTGTTTTGCCCTATACATTCTCATTAAAAACTGTATGTGAAGCTAACAAAAATTTTGGTAGGTTTTTATTTGAGGCAACAAACAGTTATGTTTTTCCTATAGGATTATATCACACATATAAGTAGCAAACAACACGCTGGGTGTTTGACGTATCTAAATTGTATTTTGGTATTTTCTCAAGCAGTTTGAAACTTAACTTCTTGATTCAACTTAAAAACATCAAAATACATGGTTAAAAAAATTAATAAAAGAAAGAAATTATCAACGACCTTTCTACACAATTATAAATGTTGATTCTTTGATGCCTTAATCTCCTGCTTCATTTTTCGATGCCTCACTTAAGAACTTAAAACAAAGTTTGTTACCATTTATAACATTTGCATAGCATAACTGTATCCCCATCACTGGACAAAATCTAATTTTTTTATCTCAGCTAATTTTCAAAACTGTTTGAAATGGAAACCGATCTTCAATTTCAACGCATTAAAATACGATCTTAAAAAATAACAGAAGAGTAGCCACCCATTGTTATATGATTTTATTTTATTTATTTTTGTAAAAATAAAAGGACAATATTTTCGATCTTTTCTGCAAACATAACGCTTATGCCTGCACACTGAAAGGATTGCATGAAAAAAATGAAGTACCATGTGTGACAGATTTAAACATTTAATTATTATTTTATAGCCAGTGTGCAAAAAATGACACGAAATACAGTACACTATATACATTATATCAAATTACAAAATAAGCATTTAAGGATTATATCTTTCATTTGAATAAACTGTATAGTAGTTATTGTTTGTGGGAATTTTGTATATGCTATATTTATAATCAATCTTCTGCAAAACTAGGTCTGTTACCTAAATATGTATACAGTATAAATAAAGCAGTGTTTTACAGCGTCTCAGCATAAAATGGGCCATGTAGTGCCAACAAAACGGAAATTAAAAAATGTAAACTTTGGATTGCACAAAAATTTAGGAAAATAATCTTTCATATAAATATCAACATGAAGTACAAGATAAAATATAAAAAGTAAAGATGCTTCAGTTCTGTAAAATGTATATTAAAAAAAACTATAGGGTTAACATATAAAATCCTTCAAACATGAATCAAATTTGTTGTATAAGTTGCATTACCTTAAAAAGTGCAATTTTTTTGTTTCTACACGCTTACAAGAATATTTTTATACTGTCAGTGAACACTGGCATGGTATGCATTCCCGTTGAGGTTCACCCTTCAGTATTCATGAGTCATGCATTTGTCCGACATGCCCTTTATTTTCAGACACTCCTTTTATAGTAGCAACAGCTAATCTTCCCTGAATTTATATTTGTATCAAGCAAGCTAATTATTAAACTGACAATTAGCAAGCTAATTACTGACCTGACAATTAGCAAGCTAATTATTAAGTTGGCAATAAGCAAGCTAATTATTGAACTGACAATTAGCAAACTAATTATTGAACTGACAATAAGCAAGCTAATTACTGAACTGACAATAAGCAAGCTAATTATTAAGTTGCCCTACTGACAATTAACAATCAACTGCAGCTGATAAACAATCCAATGACCAATCGGTTAGCCAATGAACTTCACAACCTTGCATCATTACAGGTTTGCTGCATGAATGTCAAACAAAAAGAACTTATTATATATTACTATGTATCATATACTTATTTAAATCGTTAAAGCTTTGTTTTTTTAAAAACTGTTTCAGATAAATTTTCCCTATATAAACAACTGAGAAGCATATTTTTAAATCCTGTAAATAAAATCCTGAATTCTGTAAAAGTGGATATACCAATGGTATACTTCTATACTAATGAGTATGTCACACAGTCAATTTGTTCCTAGTGATAACATTTACCTGCTTAATAAAACCCTAAATTAGTACAACAGAAGAGTCAGGTGAGAAAAGTAATTATGCAATTAGTATACTGAGAAGCATAAATATTATGCTAAGTACATGTGACCTTCCTCTTTGCAAAAGAGATCATTCCTTACCTAGGTGTATGTATGTGTCTTCAATCAAACAGGCCCTGTTTTTTTAAACAAACATTTACAAGTTGAAATATTTTCCTACTGTCAATTTCACAAAATACATGCTACTAATCAACATAACTTTCAGCATGAATGGCTAACTGCTGTTAAAATTTTCCATTTAATGAACCACTTGACATCAGGACTGATGAAATCATATAAGGTTTCTATCTTACTCACACAATTTCCCTTTCCTTGTTGCTGGCAAGTAGAGGATATGATCTCTAATCTGACAGGAATTTCACCTCTAGAATGCCACGGTATAAACGAACAGTGTAGTGAGTCAATATCCGCTAAAATATTCATACCCTGTTATTCCTTTACAATTTTGATACACCAACTGAACCAAACACTGAGGTACATTTCCTCATCCCAATTATTAAGTAAGTTATTCTGGTGAAAATGTTTTAATATTTGACCCCCCGCTGACAATTAGCACCTGTGTGGAGTGGAACCATAGGGCAACTTCTATGAGAGTTTCTAAGATGAAAGATTTGTTTCAGGGATGTAATCCTACAATTGGTTTGTTTTGGTATTATAAAAAGCATGGTAAAACAAACAGGTTGTTGTTGTTGTTGTTGTGGGGTTTAACGCCATTTTTCAGCACGATAGGCTATACTTGGCGGCCAGTATTAATGATGGAGGAAGAACCCGGAAAACCCCGGAAAGAACAACCGACCCACGAGAAGCTACTGGCAGGCTTTCTCACATGCCCACATTGGCTGAATCTTAGACTCGAACCGCCGCAGACAGAGGTGAGATGGCAGTGATCCGTAACGAAGAGCGCTGTAGACCACTCGGCCACTCGGGGCCCCAAAACAAACAGGTAGTGCCAAGGCAAGTGGAATAATTCACAGACATGCCACAGTAATTGATCCTGTCTATTACTATGATAGGTTTTTAACCCACAACCCTATGGGCATGAATCCAGCATGCTTATCACTGTGCCATTGTCACAGGACCAGGACCAGGCTCCTGGATAGGCAATGATCATGAATTAACTATTAGGTCAAGTCACAACTTGTTTGTGTGTGTGTGTGTGTGTGTGTGTGTGTGTGTGTGTGTGTGATTTGGATTTTTAACATAGCTTTATAAAAAAATTCAGTCATATCGCTATGATGTCTGCAGTGTGGCAGTTTACAGTGATGTCTAGTACTGGGGCATCATGCCACAGACATGTAGCATGATGTCCCACCCAGTCACATTATCCTGACACCAGGCCCACCAGTCCTAACACTGACCTCTTAATGCTGAGCGCCTAGCGAGGCACCTGTTAGTACCATTTTTATAAGTCTTTGGTATGACTCGGCCAAGGTTCGAAACCATTACCTCCCACATCTGATGTAGACGCTCTAACCACTAGGCCACCAGAGCTGTCAAGCATCACAGTAACTGAAACTTGGAATGATCATTTATAATCAGATGAACAAAACATTTTCAGCAAGAGCAAGTAAACAGAAAACATGACTGCTGGCTATTATGTTGGTATCCCTTGTATGAAACTGAGTTCCTGGCTATTGGTAAAAACTGGTGTTTCTGTGTGTTATGCAACATTGCAGTAAAAGTACAACCACTACTGTATGATGTTGCTGCAGGCAAGACACCTGGAATCATGGCTTTATGTGTATGGTTGTTGTTGTGGTTTTAACACCATTTTTTAGTGAACATAGGTTTCACATGGTGATCAATATAATTGGTGAAGGACCTGGAAAAACCACTCCCACCCACTGGTAAAAACCACCATCCCATAGGAAGCTACTGGCAGCTTTCTCACATACCCACATTGGCCAAGCTCTAGATTTGAACCAACATGGACTGAGGTGAGATGGCAGTGATTGGTACAGGTGAGTCACCTTGAGACCCATGCATTGATAATATTATCTCAAAATTTTCAGAGCAACACGTTATATGACTTTCATAAACTTTATAGCAGCTCTGAACTTAACATTGTCGACAAAAGGGCAAATAAAAAGTATGTGTGGTTCTGGTTACCAGACCGACCCTATTTTTTCATGCCAACCTATATTATTGGAGGTTAAAGATACAGTGTATGGAGAAAAAGATAAATTTGGGGAGAAAATAAATAACAAAGTTAAATTTAGGATGCGAATTAAGTTTATTTTCTAGTTTATCTTTCATTTAATCTGTCCAGACCAAATTTTTTTTTACTGACCAACCTATCCTAATTTTTTTTCATTGTAACCAGACCCACAATTTTTATTGTTGTTGGCCAAAAGATGACAGCATTGCCCTGCTGCAAAAAGTGAAATAGCACTCCCTCAATATAGCAGTCTTCATTATTGTTGTTGTTGTTGTTGTAGGGTTTAATGCCCTTTTTTCAGCACACGACAGGCTATACATGGCGGCCAATATTAATGGTGGAGGCCTAAATTGAACACAGCCTTCATTATAACCAAGTTCCTGTTAAAAGGCCTTAATTTAAGACATTTCATGTTATAACTCCATTCATTATAAAACAATTTCTGTTACAAGGCCTTGTTGACATGACGGTGAACAAGTTTCTCAAGATTTTAAAACACATAAAAAATTCTTCCGTGAAAAATAATTACACAGCTATAACAATCGGACTTTACTCTTAAATTTTTCCACACATAATAGATGTGTACCAAAGATGTAAAATGGTTAAAATTGCTGTTAAACGTAACATACACTACATTGCTTAACAGTTAACAGGCAGGCCTGTGTGTATGGAGTCGAAAAGGTAACAGGTGTTCTGTTTATAGCGCGCTGCACTTTGTAACTATGCTCTATGAGGTAAAGGGTTAATCTCACAACAAAATGGCATACTCTATGGCTCCCAATGCTAAAATTATGTGAATATTTTACCTGTCTCCCATTTTAAATGGAGACAAAAATCCACATTTAAAAAAGTTATTTTATTTAATGTCTGCATATTTTAATTATTTTACATCCACAATGAGATTCAAACTTTTATCTTCCTTGTCTCATAAGTCATTCAAGTCTAAACAATATCAATCATTACATGAAATTTATCATCAATATTTGGTGAACTATTATAACTCATTTCAAGATTTAAATATTTAAAATTTATTGACAGAAGGAAAGGCAAAAAACTATAATATTTAAGAAAATACCACAGAATAAGAAATACAAACAAATGTCATTAATGCACCACAGATCTGCAAACTCAACAAAATAATACAACTGTTGACAAACCTACAGAAACAAAGTAAATTTTGAGAGCAGATATAGACCTATAAATGGTCAAGGATATCCTGCCAGGTTATCTCTAATGCACACGTATCCTTATCAAGAAAATACATGTAGTTCAAATCTTGCACACTATTTGGCACACAAAGCACTATGATTAACTCCCAAGTGCATGTCTAAATTTGGCCATTGTACAAATTACAAAGTTGTTATCATCAAAAGTATGTTTCACATGTGAAACACATTCAAGTGGAACTTGTCCAAAACCTTCCTTGGGTACTAGGAATATGCCTATTGTAGTCCCCTGTCCTATGAATCTCTGCCCATTGTAGTCTCCCTGGCCTATGAAACTGCCTACTGCAGTCCCCCTGGCCTACAAATCTCTGCCTATTGTATTCCCCCTGGCCTATGAATCTCTACCTATTTCACTCCCCCTGGCCAATGAATCTCTGCCTACTGTAGTCCACCTGGCCTTCAAATCTCTGCCTATTGTATTCCCCCTGGCCTATGAATCTCTACCTATTTCACTCCCCCTGGCCAATGAATCTCTGCCTATTGCAGTCCACCTGGCCTACAAATCTCTGCCTATTGTATTCCCCCTGGTCTATAAATCTCTACCTATTGCACTCCCACTGGCCAATGAATCTCTGCCTAATGTAGTCCACCTGGCCTTCAAATCTCTGCCTATTGTATTCCCCCTGGCCTATGAATCTCTACCTACTGCACTCCCCCTGGCCTATGAATCTCTACCTATTGCACTCCCAATGGCCAATGAATCTCTGCCTACTGTAGTCCACCTGGCCTTCAAATCTCTGCCTACTGTAGTCCACCTGGCCTTCAAATCTCTGCCTATTGCAGTCCACCTGGCCTATGAATCTCTACCTATTGCACTCCCCCTGACCTATGAATCTCTATTTCACTCCCCTTGGCCAATGAATCTCTGCCTACTGTAGTCCACCTAGCCTTCAAATCTCTGCCTATTGCAGTCCACCTGGTCTATAAATCTCTACCTATTGCACTCCCACTGGCCTGCAGCACAAATATTTGACTTGATCAGACACCCAGTACATATATTACATCTCAGTGTGAGAGCAAATATAGGTCAGTAGTTCATTTGTCAGATGCCAACAAGATGGGGTCAGTTTCAAATTATGACCAGATTTGAACAGGTCTGCAGCCCAGTTGTGTTTTTTGGCAAGACACTTTACTCTGATTGCCATGGCATGATATAACCTTTCATGTATTGATTTGGCATCAATCAATCAATAAATCAATCAATCAGTTAATCAATCCAGTCTAAACCTTTGGTCCTCTCTATGGCTATATAATACAGGTTCCATTGCATTATATGAAGTGTTATACAAAAATTGATTTAAAAAAATTGCTTATTCCTATTAAAATGGACTCTGGACAGTGGTCATTTTATATGTACCAACATAAGCTAATATTTCTAGTGACCTTTCCGATTCCTTTTCAACAGACTGTTAACACTGATCAATCAGATTATTAATTTAATGATGTATTAGTGAGAAACAACAATATTATGGCTACTAAATTGAAGGATACAGTTTCAGAAATATCATGGCTGCAATATTTGACTGTGTAATCAAAATGGCAAAACACGTGATTTGCATCTTAGCGGTCTCCAGGAGATGTATCTGCTGGTAAAGCAAATCTTGAATCTGTTGATTAGGTCAGACATATTTTAAAATGATACGCATTGGGATACTAGGAAACAAATCCGGAAGCCCTGTTTAAACTACTATTTCAAAGAAGGAAATTAAATATAAAACAGTTGGCTTGTGGAAACCCATATTTAATGTTACTAGTCATTCAGAACTTTTCTACTGTCTGAAATAATAATAATAATAATAATAATAATAATAATAAGAAGAAGAAGAAGAAGAATGCATGACTCCCATGAACTGCAATATAATGCAGTGAGAATCCAATGTATTATGTTAACACTTGGGCTCTGGGCAAAAGATTTGTAGCAGACCCTGTTGATGAAGAGGATAATCAAGAGTGATGATAACACTGTCATCACCACTGCAAAGTGAAATATGCTGGTGAGACAATAATAGGAAAAGACTGACTGAGTGACTGATTGACTGACTAACTGATTGACTGACTGACTGATTGGTGTTTTGACAGCATGTCTATTTCACACTCAGGTGATCAGAATAATGTGTCTTGCCTTGGGGCTCATTATGATGGCTGTCCCAGCCTAGTCTGGGCAAGATATGAACCCAAACTCTCTGGTCACAGGTTGGGCACACTAAAACCTGAGCTACCAAAGATCAGTATAATACTAAACTTTAATTATACTAATGTCTTGTAAAGAACAAATTATAAAATGAGGTACAAATGGGAATGAAATTGCTCAGCTTGATCGCATTACCAAGAGTAGTTGGCCTTGAAATCTAAATCAGCAAAAGACTTTTTGTAAATATTTCTTCAAATGTGGTATTTTTCATGTCTTCATCTACAAGTGACACATTTGTCAGAATTACCTTTATCTTGCCTGGAAGATTTCTGGTAAAAAGATGGTCAAATATAGCACACCTTGTATAAATCTGATATCCCTCCACGCCATGGAGCCTTGTGTAAAATATGGTGATATTTTAATGAGTTGTTTTTTTAGAAGAGTAGTTATAATTTTTTTTTTGTTTTGTTTTAGCAACAGTAGCCCTATTTGATTGTGAATTTTAATATCTGTACCAATTCAAATTTCTTAATTCTCTGGATGCATTTGTGAAATTTGGTTCAATTCTGTTCATTTTTCTTAAAAAGAAAACATTTTAGAGTTTTTTAGGTTTTTTTTAAAATAATGGCTAACATATCCGATGCCAGATCTGCATTATTTGTATATATAAAAAAAAAATCAATTTAGGCCATTAGCTTTCCGTCAGATTTGGTAAAGTTTTTTTTAACAGTTTTTGAAAAGTTGCTGATAAAGGTTTTTCTATTATTAGCAATGGAAGACATACTTTGCGATGGATCAGTATGAAATGCCCTTCACGCAAGAATGCTTTCTGTTTGCTTCATTCAAACTCTGCCATGCCAATTTTTATCAGTCATTTATTTAAAGGTTTCTTTTTTCTTAGTAATAGCAGTCATATTGGAAGTTTTATCGGCAATATTTGAACAAATCTGAAAACCTGTTATGTCAGAAAACATTCTGTCAAGTTTAGCCAAAATTCTTTTTTGAAGAAGTCATTTAAAGATTTATACATTTTCAATAATGGCAGTCATATTTGATTGTGGATCTGCATTACTTATTGACAACCCTTTATTCCTGGATACTGTTCATATTTGATAGCAGATCTGCATTACGTGCACATTTGAAAGCACTTTATGCTAGGATGTGTTGCCTCAAATTCTGTTCAATGAAATTTAAGACCAAGTTAATTAAATGTTTTTCTATCTATTTTTAGTAATGGCAGCCATTTTTGATCATGGATCAGCATCATTTGAATAAATCTTAAAGACGTTTATGCCAGAAATATTACACTGAAATTTGTTCAAATTTTGTTTGCGTGGATTTTGAGACATTGTTTAAAGTATTTTCTACTTTAGTAACAATGGCCACAATTTGGATGTCAGACTGGCACCTAAGCAAATTTTGCTGGAATGCTCATTATAAAATTATCAGCAAATTGGTCAAGCATTTTTTTTTCTCCAGAAGAATTTGTAAATATCAACTGTAGAGTGACAACACAACATTTTCTGTATACAAAAATGACTGTTTTCCTTGTCCTGTGTAATAAGTGACAGTTCACACATTTCCTACTGTGCAAAACACATAGGTAAAATATCAACAGTTGCAGTGTGCTATATTATCAAGTGTTGATTTTACCGACTATGTATCTATGCTGCATCAGCAACCGTTTAAACAGTATAATACATTTGCCAAAAAGGTATAACTAGGGATGGCTGAAAAGTCTAAAACCCTGAGATAGATCGGCTCTGAAGCCAGCAGTGGAAGGCTAATTCCAACTGACAAAGATTTCCCACCCCCAAGATCCTCAACACAACAACAACAGCTATAACAACAGCAGCAGCAATAAGAATCCTTGTTTCTCTGATAGTCCTCATGGCTGCACATAACAAGAAAACTTTACCGGCTGTAACAAGTAAACGTTATGATATTTTATTAGCACAATTTGAAACTACATACCAGCTCAACCATATCAAAAAGGTGCCGATGAAAAAATACATATTGTAACAATGTTCACATTTAAATTTAATTCCAGTGAAAATTATTTTTCATCTCGTCAAATGTTGGCTCCTATATAATTCAGGTTGGTTTCTTCAATTATACAAAAGGCATTATTTTCTCTGGGTGACCAAGATATATTGGTGCATATTTCCCTATTATTGAAATATGCAGTTAAAAATATACAATCCTCTTGAAATGCCTCGTTTTTGTTGCAAGTGGATTTTAAAGCAATTCAGACAGCAGTATTGTCTTTACTCGCTTATAAGACATGTCAAACTGCAAACAATACAGTTCCGCCATAGCAAAATGAGCCTGCAGATCTGAGTCTATACTGTTTGTTCCACTGATTATTCCTAACAAACTGCACAGACCCAGATCTGCTGGTGCATTATGTGATGGCAGATCTGGGTCTTTGCAGTTTGCAGTTGGATTTGTCTTATAAGCATGTTTATTTGGTAAATTAAAAAGTGGATGGTATTTTAGTATCATGAGAATCTATAATCTGGAAAAACATATCAGTTTTGAACATTTCTGGCCTTAGGAAACAAGTTTAAATCGGCAAAGTAGTGTCACAGTAAACTTGAAATAATGTCATACATTACATACCTTCCGTCATAATGGACATGAAGTTCAGCGTCTAAGCCTACAGATGAATGAAGCCTTAGATAAGATCCAGGAAGCTGTTCTGCATCAACGTACTCACTTTTATCTTTAGCAATATCTTGACCAGCTTAAAAAACACAGTAATTTTGGAATGCTAAGGAAACATTGTCTTGGAACCATTTGAAATCATTTCCCCCACGTAACATATTAGTATGCATATATCTCACAATGGTAATTGTCCAAATATGATGTCATTCCCCCTGTGTAAGATTTAGTGAGTAACCAGCCTAAATCGATGCCCCTGTAAAACATACAAAATCAATGTAGAACCAGTCAGACAGAATTGAATAGGAATGCATCTGATGTGGCTGGGTGCAGTACAAATAATGCAACTCCTACAGTATGGATCAATTGTTTCCATTCTCTCACATGAGCGGCTCTCTGTTAGTAACCAAAGACCATATTTTGAATTTCAAGATATGTTATTAGGCATTGATCTTGAAATGCCTTAAAGTATGAAATACAAAGTGATGGCAATGCTGTGACACATTTTTTTTAAATTTCTTAAACTTATTTCACAAATTACTTTGGAAAATGAGACACTGCAAAATAACAGCTATATCCAGATCTTCCTATATCCAAATATTTTAATTACGAAAGACTCTTTGATCATGGAAAAAGACATGTTAGTTACCTATAAATAGCTTCCCAAGTAAACCATATTAAATAATACTAAACATCCGAATGAATCTTGTTTACAAAAGCATGTGTGGTAATAAAGAAATGGCAGCTTTTCTAAACAATTATCCAACTCCAAACAGCTGGCTTGGATCAGAATACAATAAATAGAATGCAGCCAAGACGATAATGCCAAATGCATAACAGAAACCAAATGCAATTTCTATATTAGACACAAACAAGAGTTCTGCCGAGAGTGGCCTGGATGTGCAGTGCACTACATGACGTACTTCTACTGTATTTTGATGGCCAAGGCTTCAACATGAACTTTTTACTCAGAATCTTAATCCTGAAAAAATGATAATGTACTGGTATACTCACATAAAATTCAGATCGAAGAACAAAAAACATGCACTCTGATTTGCTGGTATTTAATGTACGCCTTGCAATGTCTTGCTAATGCAGGTAAGACAATAAACCAGAACAATTTGGCGTAGTGTTGAAACATCCTGTGCAAAGAACAATAGATCCTCAGCTGACTGATCTCATTAATGTTATATTTGATTGGAAAGGAAAAATATTGAACTAAATTTCCTTGTACAGCTCAGTGTCATTCAACCCTTTTCTCCTTCCTGTTTTCTTACATAAATTAAAAGACCAACAATTGAAAGATGGCTTGTTTATGCAGAATATAATAAACAAGATAAAGTCTAAAACATTTTTTACTTTTTTTTTAAAATCAAGCCTTCATAATAAACACTCAAACAAAATTTATTAAACTTATTCAAATATCAATGAGCTATGGAAAATATGTATGATTATGTATCACTAATATTTCATATCAAACAATATTTGTAATACAAATCCTCACATTTTGTCCTACACCCTTAATCTGCACCCTCTTAACTTTGTCCTACACCCTTAACCTACACCCCTTTAATTTTGTCCTACATCCTTAATCTGTGCCACTTTAATTTTGTCCTACACTCTTAATCTGCACCCCCTTAATTTTGTCCCAACCCCTTAATCTGCAACTCCTTCATTTTGTCCAACACCCTTAATCTGCATTCCCTTCATTTTGCCCTACACCTGTAATCAGCTTGTCCTTTAGCTAAGGCCACTTTGGGTAAGGCTAGAACCAAGGGGCCAATTTGAACTTGTCCCTTCCTGCTAAATATGTGTATTAATTAGACTGTTTTGGGATTTAACCTGCGATATGGACATCCCCATAAGAGGGCTACATTATTTGTGTCCCGCAAGTCTCTGCCAAAGACAAGTAAAAGGTAATTCCTTGTCTGGGATTTCATCGTCTTGGTACAAAACTCCAACGCAGATTATTTATCTTACCCAATTTCTTACATTTAATTAACACATTAACCCCTAGCGACAACTTTATGGGGCAGGAGGTAGTAGCCTACTGCAGAGCTCTGTAGCGTAATGGTCATGCATGATACACTAAAGTGGGTGGTATTATAGAAAGGTAGACAGATGTAGCTCTACAATGATACCAAATAATCTGGAATATCTAGTTGCACTACAAAATACAGATGTAAAAAACTCATTTTTTGGACCCAACTTTTTTTTAACCCAAAATCTGACCGTGGTCAGAATCAGATTTTTTGTCCGGATTTTAGACTTTTTGGTCTCAAATCTAAGGCAAACTGGTACAAACTGCAAATAGATAGATGAGCTTTTGCAAAAAGTAGGATAAGACAGGCATTTGGAAAAAAGAGTGGTTTCCATACAAAAATAATGGCTCTGTTTAGCAAAAAAAAAAAAAATTAATAAAATAAGACAAAAGAACTCCAACTTTTACCCTTCTGCTCATGCGCAAGTCAAATAGCCAATGAAAAATGATGTTTCTAACACAACTAGGTGGTATGTTATTGAAAGATGACCGGAGATTTGGTGTTTTCGAGTCTATTCAGAGATAGCTTTCAAAATGTGTTTCCTAATTGATTTTCAGGCGAAAATGACAAAAACCTCCAGGGGTTAATGTGTTAATATAAAGAATCCAAATCATTATCATTTTTTGCAATATAATTTTAGCACACTCACCCCATACAGTCTTCATGAGGTTACTACTATGTACATGTACTTGCCTTTTTCTAAAGGTCATTCAGTCCTAAAACATCGTATGAAAATGAAAATAATTATATAAGTTGAATCATACTAGACCTGCCATTCTTCCAAACATAAAAAGGTATATTTTAACAGTTATACAGTTTTGGGTGTTGTTCGTATTGCAACAAAAGCACAAAACCATCATGAGTGCTGATAGTTTGTACACATAGCGCATTAATATGAACACGTTAATAAGGGCAGTGGTGTGAATGGTTGATCTAAATTCTGAGAAAATAATCATGTAAGAACAAAATACAGTATTGGAATACCATCACATTTAATCAATGGATCTCATATGAAAATAACAATAAATAATTAATTTTATTTAGAATGATAAATTTTAACTGCTGAGAAAGTAGTTTATAAGAATAACTTTAAATCAGGTTATAGGGTGGGTATCAGAACAGTTTCCAATTTATGACACTTGGGCCACATTCTGAGACATTTAAGACTAAGTCCACCCCACCCTCCTAGTCCAGCCTCATGGGGATGGATCAGCATTTAAACTCTATATCTCTAAAATTAGATAATTACATGTTCCCTGTGACTCAGATGAATGATCTGCTATTTCAATCAATGAATTCAGCAATGTGATTTTCCATGGGTTAATTTTTTGATAACTGGGATAAGAAATGCCGACAGCTACTTAATCTTGCCATACAAATTCAACCAGGCCTACCCTTGAATAATCTTGTCAACTGTTAATGACAATAGAATCAACAACACCTGAAATCTTTATCTCTTCATTTGCTTAATCTTAAAGTGTTTGCAGTTCAAGATGTATCTACAAGAACAAAGTTTGGCTGAAAAAAACGTGCAAAATTTTGACGACACTTTTAGAAGCACGAGAGAGGAAATATAGAGAGTTTTGAAACCATTTACAGTAGATCTTAAATTCTGAAAATGATCAGAAGCTATCTGATTAAATGACTTGTCATATAGCTTTTAAGAAATAATACACTGCAGCTCTCCTTTGTTATAATGTAGTAGTCAGTGTCCATTATCGCTGATTGTGTTATGTACTGAACTGTGATATATACAGAAATGTGATATATTGAGAACAGTGTCATATACAGATCCATGGTACAGCGGGCCCTATCAAAATTTGTTAAATAATTGTGTTTTTGAAAAGGTAATGAAGATATAAAATTCGTTTCCACCTTGTTTTCTTTCAACCCTTATTGTTACTCATTGGCACGATTTTCATCATGCAATCCATAATAGTACCAGGTTATATCCTGAATCACGTTATTAGGAAGCTGTATAATGGCACATGGACAAAAGTAACTACATCTGTTAAAAAATGTCCGGATTTATCCAACATCTGTATTTACATGTCTTTTTCCCAAAGTATTCAAGTATAATATGGAACATTAACAGGAAGAGAATGTTGTCAAACATGAAAAACTGTGGCTTAGAATCAGTCTACTGTATAGGAGTCATGATTGGTATTTGACTGTCCATACTGGGATCAAGCTATGTGAACAAGTCTGCAGAAGAAGCCATGTTAATTGTTCTTTTTGTTGGCTTTATATTGGCACTTTTAAAACATTATCGACAAAATCATGCATAGGAAATGGGAGTTAACTGCCTTTCCCAATGACAAATTGAGGGTGCAAGGGACAGTTTGTATGCACAAATTTAATGTTACATACACCTGCCTAACATAATTCATAAAAAAGTAAAATACATGAGATCAAAAAGGTCCATATTTTTGGATAGGTATAATAAAGGGGGTGCTCACCAGTTATTATTTACTTTTGAGAGAGTGACGCAAGTGGATGCACCCCACTCCCAAATTTATAAATGCATTTGTCATGTCTGAAGGCCATGTTTTAGAAAATGTGATGTTCACAGTGCAATTACAAGCACTTTCCCTGGGTGATATTTTTTAAAAACTTTGTGTACTTAATATCCTGATGCAATGCAAAATTGTCGTCATCCAGGCAGTTTTTAAGATATTCTACTTGCCTTGAACCAATGTGTCTACTGTACGTGGCTCTGCTTCTCTGCCAACTATTGGTTGGCTACATACTGTGCAGTGACTACATGCCTTGCATCCATTTCAAGAATAACACAAGCAGGGAAGTCCAAATTCACAAATGTATAATATCTTCAATTATTACACAATAATAGCTCAAAAAATCACACCATTGCCTTAAGTTAAGAAATTTGCGAGGGGCCATTATTTATGAAAATGTCCCCTGCCACCTGAGGTACACAAACAAGGCTGGCCGGAGCAGGTATTGAACTAGTGACCCTTTGATTACGCGTCTGTGTTACTGCATATCTGGGAAACTGGGTTAAATTGGGGCCATTTTTGGGAATCTGGGCTGAAGTGGGGCCATTTAAGGGGAGTTGGGTTAAGATGGGGCCATTTTTGGGAATCTGGGCTAAAGTTTGGCCATTTATGGAAAGCTGGGTTAAAGTGGGGCTATTTTTGGGAAGCTGGGTTAAACTGGGGCCCTTTTTGGGGAGCTTGGTTAATGTGGGGCCATATTTGGGGAGCTGGGTTAAAGTGGGACATTTTTGGGAAGCAGGTTTAAAGTGGGGCCATTTTTGGAAATCTAGGCTAAAGTGGGGCCATTTTTGGAAAGCTGGGTTAAGGTGGGGCCGTTTTGGGGAAGCTGGGTTAAATTAGGGCCATTTTTGGGAAACTGGTTTAAATTGGGGCCATTTTAAAGCAGTATCACTGTTTTACATTGTCAACATCAAATGGACAGACATAAGTAAGCAAAAGTCCATGCTATGCTAAGCCTTCTCCAAGGTGAGCTCAACAATATTACCTGCAGACGCAATTATCTCCTCAGCTTCATTGACAACCATGATAGGATTTCATCTTGAAATAATACACATAAAGCAATTATCAGTGGAAGATTCTGACATTCTGAATTGGAGATGCAGCAAGCAAATGCTAACAGAAACAAATTCCTAATGTCAATAGTTCATTTGGCTAAGGGAAGATCAATAAAACAAACAAATCCCACTGTGTTTTCCCCCATCAGTACTGCTGTGTACAGACAGCACAGATAAAATATAAATGAAGAAAAGAGACTAAAATATTAATGATATAGCTTTGCTGACCACACCCAATGGTGTTATTATAACCTTTCAATTTTCACTCTGGATTTTGTGCATTACTCAAATGAACACTGCAAGAATATAAAAAAATGGAAAGATTTCAGGTAGCTGTCAGCAACTCTAAAAGCAAATTAAACAGCGCAAATGCACAGAAACAGATCTGTGGCGAGTAATTTGTCATATCATGACAGTTAACCTAATAATTCTCTCAATTTTTCTATTTATCTGATGCATAATTCTGTTGGCAACTTCCTTTGAAATCTAGAATCCCACCAGCCATGGTTGGTCTTGATCTGTGGCTGACGCAGAGTTCTCAATAGCAAGAGTCTCTGGTCTTGATCTGTGGCTGACACAGAGTTCTCAATAGCAAGAGTCTCTGTGTCCAAGATCTCCAAATTTGACAACCATCTGCCTGTACAATTTCCATGCAGATTCCATGTTTTTTCCATATGAAATACTGTCCACAGAAATTGAAACAGACTGTGGACAAACTTTACAATTCTTTACATTGAATATCCCTCACAATGAGAGGTTGGAAACATCTAATGTCCATAGAATAGGTTAGTTTACATCCTGCCCATAGAAAATGACTCAACATTTCTATGAAATTCATTAACAGGCTGAAAAATATTCATGGCCAAGTTATGCATGCAGAAAGCTGTGCTGACATTCTGCTAGAATTTCTGCAGCTATTAAGTTCACATTCATTTTTATCTATATTTTAGTGATATTGATTTACGGTGTACACTGACAAGATGTGAGACCTCAAGGTAATTCGTTTCTCTAATAATAATAATAATAATAATAATAATAATAATAATAATAATAAAAATAATAATAATTATTATTAGTAGTAGTAGTAATGGTAATGCCTCGCATAAACTTCATTTAGACCTCATGATTTGAATAGACGATATCTTTTTTGTTAGTTCACTTATAAGGAGTTGACAGAAAAAGTGTATTAATTCAAGACTAGATTGCGTTCTACTGCTAAGTTACATGAGCATTTTTTTCTGCTCCTTAAAAATTTGTATTAACTCATAACTCATTTTGAGAAACTGGCATGAATATGTTATGTTAATCATGCATTACCAGCAAAAGTGAAAGTTTGTTGAACATTATGCATTTCCATAAAGATACAGTAAAATATGAATAAAACTCACCATCATTATCCCCTAGCTAGAGACACGAAGTATGTTTACATCTGCACAGTTTCCATGTTTTTCTTTCAAAATTATTTGGCTGTTCTCTGTCATAGCTGACTTAGTAGAAAAATGCATAGATGCTGAAGAAAATATCTGACTTTCCTTCCACTCATATCTGAAATGACTGGATTAGATTAGAGGTCACATGACTTTTTCCCTTGCTTTGTAACCTCAAACATAGTTGCAGGCATCCATTTGTAATGAGATCAATTTTCATATGGCAACGCTGTTTACCTGTGTTTTTCCTGACTTAAAACATTAAGCTAAAACCTTGATAAAAATGAATTAAGTTCATGTTTTCCACTACATGTGCTTGCTATGATGCTCATTCCATTCCATGGAGAAAGTCTGTGATGTCCATAGACAATGAGTTAATGGAGACATGTTCTATGGTTTCTAGCCTTCTCCATATATTTTCCAGGGTTTCCATGCTTTTTTCAATCTGTCAGTTGATGGAAAATGTAAGGAACACTCTCTGTCTTCAACATGAAGTTCAGTTTTTGAAATAAGAAAATGCCCCTCCCTTTTGTTTTTTAAATTTA